>CAJQZP010001276.1:0-426164 GCA_907164705.1 Parnassius apollo
TCACTACAAGAAAGAAACACCACCTTCGATAATACAAAAGGTGTTTCGTCTGTAAAACAGGCATCTTCAGGTGAAGTAGACTCTGCGGTGGCTGACCGCTAAGTGAACTCAGCAGTCAGCCACCACAGAATCTATTTCTAAGGTAAAGTAAATTGATTAAAACTACTTTTACGGATTTTATCGTATTTTATTTTTAATACCCGACGTTTCAGGTGCTTTCCAGCACCCATGGTCACGGGAAACTGAGATGACTGACGTTCCGATGTCAAAGTCAACCCGGAGTAACTTCAGCTTTTTAATTATTGTCTTTGCTCCGATCAACGCAGAATGAACTAACTGTGTTTTTAAGTCCTGCAATGGTATGCTTGGGTTTAGTTTTAATTTTATTAATTATAGAGTCCCAAGCAGGTGATAGTACCCAGTAAGGTAACGTAACTTTAATTAATAAAGCTTTTTCCTGACATAGTAGATGATAATTTCAACTCTCTAAATTCCAATATAATTTTGCACATACATTCAGTAATATTCTGATAAGATGCATAATTTGCATTTTCGACAGACCATATGGGATTGCAAGAAACTTCGCTGTGACACATTTGCTGAATACCAAGTATTTTCGTAATTTAATAATTTAGGTTAATTCGGAGATCGAGTTTGATACGACTTAAAGGTTTGTTAAATAATTAAATATATATATATGGCAAGATGGAATGGAGTCGTTATATATACCTATAAGTAAAATTGAAGTATCTGTAAAATCGAAATAACTGACTTATTTTGCTGCTGAGAGTTATTGGCATATTAATTAGGCATAAATAACCATTTTTTTAATTTTTGTATGAAATGTCTGTATTTACGGGCTTATGTTCGAAATGGTTGTGATAAAACTTTGCAAAAGGTTTTTTTTTTTGTACACCACAATACAGAAACAAAAGATATAGTAAATTAAAGTATGTACAATAGGCGGTCCTATCTATCTGAAAGTGATTTCTGCCAGACAACCTTTGCGTAGAGGAATGATGCAAACAAAAGTTTAAATAGAGGGCATACAAAATAATATCAAAAAATATAATAATACATACAAATAAAGATAAATGAAAGTTATATATATAAATAAAAATAAATTCAAATATGAGATTAAATGAAAAGAGTACGAGAAAGGTAAAGTAATTTATCTAATAGCGTTCTAAATAATACGATTTAACAAGACTTTTGAAAGAGTGAAAAGATTTACCACGACGAATATGGAGAGGTAAGGAGTTTCACAATCTCACAGCAGTTACGGTGAAGGATTTATTGAAAAAAGGAAGAAGAGTGCAAAGTTGAAGAGATAGAAAGATTGACGGAGGATCGAAGGAACCAATTATGGGTAAGAGAAAGATACTGGAAACGGTTTTTTTAAATTGAGAGGAGTGGAAGGATTAAACAGCACGCTATACAACTCGGAGAGAATGTGAGTATTCCTGCGAAGGGATATCGGATCGGGAGCCATTTGAGCTGTTTGCGAAATTCGGAGATATGACCATATTTGCGAATCCCAAATATAAATCTAATGCATAAATTTTGAATTGCGCTCAAGCTTATTAAGCTGCTCCTCGGTTACGTCAAGATAGCAAATATCAGCATAGTCAATGATAGTTAGAAGTAGAGACTGGGCGAGCGTAACTTTAGTTGCCGTGGGAAGAAAATGACGTAATCTATGTAAAGAGATATCTATGTAAAAACGCAGCAAACATTTTTCTACTGACCTCATTAACCTATGAGGTCCAAGACATACAGGAGTCAAGATACAATCCCAGGTTTTTAACCTTGTTACTGTAAGGGATTAGAGTGCAGTCTAGTATAATAGGGGGTAGAAAAGATCAGTCGATTTTACCAATTAACCTAGAACTACCGATGACAATGACCTGAGTTTTCTTAGGATTAATCGTTAAACCATAACATTTACTCCAATTCGAAATACAAGTCAGATCAGCGTTAATAGTGTCAACTGCTTTAAATAGATCTTTAAGAGAGGATTGAGATCATCAGCATACAAGTGGTAGGAAGAGGATAAATTACGACTTATAGAGTTAATGAAAATTGCAAAAAGGAGAAGAGACAACACGCCACCTTAGCAGCTGATTATAGTCCAAGTGGAAAAAACCTCTTGCACCTGAATTCGCTGTCGGCGACCAAACAAGTAACTTCGAAACTAGTCAACTACAGTTAGAGATATGTTGAGAGAGCTCAGGATGCCTAACAAGATATCAAAATCTACACTATTAAATGCGTTACTAAAATCAAGCAACGTGAGAATGGTAAGCTTTTGTTTCTCTATACCATACCAAATATCATCAGTGATTTGTAAAAGTGCAGTAGTCGTACTATGGTCAGGACGGAAACCGGATTGCAAGGGATTTAAAAGATTGTGTTTTAAAAGATAGGTTTAATGAGTGCAAAGACGTTCTAAACTTGGAAAAGAAAGGCAAAATAGAGATAGGTCTATAATCAGAGAAACTAAAGGGATTCAACTTTTTCGGAAGAGGAACTACAAATGCGTCTTTACAAGCTGAAAGGAAAAAGCAGAATTCAGTAAATTATTCAGGATAGAAGTGATTATAGGTAAAAGGAGATCAATGAGAGGGATGACCTTTTTCCGACTAATGCAGTCACTACCAATCGAATTTGAATGGATGGACATTATGGCTCTCTTAACATCACAACTGTTAAATTGGCTAAAATTGAAAGCAGAGGTATCCGGAGTATGAGCTTTTGAAAGAGAATCCAAAGTATTATGTTTTGCTTTATCGTTAATGCAAGACGAAGATGAGAAATGTAAATTAAGTTGATTGAGATCCAAGTTATGGTGTGTGAGATTTTGTCGTAATTTCCCAACTCCTAAGGACTTAAGAAATTTCCAGACCCTAGCAGGGTCAGGATCTTGAACTGATTCATGGATATTGCGTCGTTGTGCTTTTCTACACAGATTGTTGCAACGGTTCCGTACTAATCTATACTACTCTCTTCAAATCGCTATGACTGACTTGTATTTAGCTTTGGCACATTTTTTAATGTGGATGATTTTTTTATATCATCGGTCAGCCAAGGAGAGGGAGGATGCTTTACACGCACTGGACGAACAGAGGCGTGAACGTCGTAAAGCTGAATTAACAGAGAGTTGAACAAAGCAACCTGTTCATCAACAGTAGACGCATTGACGACTGCACTCCAATCAATCTTTACAGTGTCATTTAAAACTACTAAAGTTACGCTGAAGTAGTATCCTTGACTTAGCTTTAGGGGGACGGATTTTGTAAGACAAAGACAAAGTATAAAAGGTCGTGATAGGAAAAAGAATCAGCAGCATGTTGCCCAAATTTAAGAACATGGTCAGGTGAAGACACAAACATTATGTCGAGAATAGAAGGGGCACAGTTCGGGAAAAAGTGTGTGGCAGAAGTAGGAAGAAGTTAATTTGCTGCTTTTGTTTAGTTTCTTGATCTGCTAGCATTGTTTTTTAAAAGAAAAGTATTAAAATCACCCATAATAATACTGTGACAATAGATAGGTGTAAGATTGTCAAGAATATTTTCTAACGTGGTGAAGTAGTCGACAGTGAGAGAGAGACTATAAAAAACTCCGAGGAGTAATTTTGTATGACCAAGAAGAACTTCGATAAAGAGAAATTCAGCTTCGCTTCCAGTCTGCGAACCACTTAAAACTTGGATTACTGAAAAAGGTATATGAGAGCGCAAATAAATAGCAACACCACCACCGCCCCGATCGGTACGGTCGTTACTAATCAAATGAAAACCTGGAAGCGAGTAGGATGTTGATGGAAGACGTGGTTTTAACCACGACTCCGAAACAAGGATAGCGTGTATATTTTTTCTATTAAAACTTGACAGCATGTCGGGGTAATGAGCAGGAATACTTTGAGCATTTATGTGAATAGCGTTAAAATTTTTATTAAATTCGGAAAAAGTTGAATCTAACATAATATTTAAGGGTGCAGTGCTTTCAAAGCTGTCAATACTGCTTAATCCATCAGAGGCAGAATCAAAGGCGAAGGAATTGGAACTCCGAATACTATCATCTGAAGAAATCATATTAAATTATATCTGATTACTAAATACATGTGAAACTAAGTAAATATGTATAAAATAAATAATTCAAAAATAAATGTCATCAGTAAACTACCTGCCAGCATAATGGAAAGAAATGTATAATTCACTTAACAATAAGTGAAGAAACGGAAAGTAATAAAAAAAATAATAGACACAAAAGTGAGAGGTTTTAATGTCAAATGAGTCAAAATTTCAAAAGTGACAGTACGTTAACTAGCAATTATCTACCTTACAATATACTTTTATCACTAATAATAAACATTCCAAAGAAAGATTATAATAACAATTACCAACATACAAGAAAATTATAACACTAAATAATAAACATTCCAAAGAGTGATTATTAATCATTACATTTTACTATCTAATCTACGATTAACAAGGAAAAGTAATGAAGATATGATGATAAAAAGAAAACTAAAATATGAAGTCCCGAGAAAAGTTATAACAGAAATTACAAAAATTAACAAAGTTATAAAGTAAGATTATTAAAGAAAATAGTTCATTTTTTACCGGCCCTTATTTGCCTCAACCACAACAGGATAAACGGGTGAAGCAGAAGTTGACCCGTTGCATAATGCGTCAAGCTCAGACAAAGTCCCAAGTTGGTGCCTTGTGCCAAAAATAATCTGGTTAAAATATTGATAACTCCATCCCTAGTCCAACTTTAGGTGATTCCATACCTTCGCCTAGCTTGTAGAAAAACACTGTGGCGCCTCCTTGTTAGAAACTCAGACTGAGTTATACCTGTTCCCTTAAGTTTGGTTTTGGAGTACCAAACCTTTTTACCGAATCACAGTATCACTGAATTTAACAACCACAGGCCTGGAAGATTTATCGGAAGGACGTCCCAGACGATGACAACGGCTTATGGATGTTTTACTGAAACCTGGGACTAGGAGTATCGTGCTGATAAGTGTACTTATGACGGCGGTAGTATCCTCAGATTTTTCTTCAGGAACTCCTTGGATTAGGATCTTCTTTCTGCGGCGACGCATTTCAATACGATCCAGTTTTCTTCCCAAAAGATCTGCTTGGTTATGCAAAGATGTTAAAAACAGCCAAGATGAATTTTCTAAAAGCATTAAAATCACCATGTAGAGAAGATGAAGTTGTGGCTGCAGAACTAGATTGTTGCAGTTCCCGCAGAAAGTTATCCATTTGACTTTGGAATGACTTTGACATCTGCATAAGTGAACCTTTCAGTGCTTCCATGGTGAAAGTAGTTGTAAAGTGCAGTGATGTTAGAGAAAATACTTGGAAATAAGAGCTGGTAGGTAGTAATTTATTACAAATAAGTAATAAACATAAAATACAAACTGTAACTATTTTTAAAAATATATTTAAATCTAAGATGTCAAAAATGTGTACTACTCAATTCACCTACCCTCACAGAAAAAGTTAGAGACGTTAGAGAGCTATGTCCAGAAGGATCTTAAAGAATAAAATAAATGTTCTTTGATAGCCTGAAATAAAATAACGCCATATTTATAGATCCTATCGGGGTATAGTCTAGGCAGTTCACTTATTAAAAAATATTTTAGACTATTTATTTTATATAATCTATAGCATGATCATTTCGTACAAATTTTAAAATTTATAATTTACGTTTCTTGAATTGTTTCGCTTTAGTCCGGTGGGAAATATAATGAATCGTTTGTTAAATTTGTTTCTTTAAAGGCGATAATAGGAAATTTCACAAGGTCATTGGCAGCAGCATCTTTTGATAAACACTGCGGTTGCTAACCCGCCACAAAGCGTGACAACTACGACAAATGCAACCTAATGTATTATTTGTGTGGGTGTGCGTGTGGGTGCGAGTATAATATAAAAACTTAAATTAAAAACTTATATTTATCATACAGTCCTATTCCCCGAGTGCCTAAAACGCTGGCTGCATTTTCTCGCTGAATGGCTATAGTTAGCAATTGTGCAAGAAAAGAATCAGCCCTCATATCACTAGCAGCGAATACACGTCGCGGATACTTTATGAAATTCACTGCACGTGGATTCCGCAGACCTATAGTCTCTACAGCAAATGGCACAAATATACAGTCATCTCTCATATACTCATTCTTGCGCCACGTAGCACCCCTCACTTGGGCTTGACATATACCGTTGGCTCTCCTGCCGATGTCTTTGTATATTCCACAAGGCTCTCAAACCGAAGTAGCATTTATAAGAGGTCTACAAATAACGTCGTTCAAAGATCCGTGGCTGAACAATCAGCACTTTTCATTCATATTACTGTTTTAGTAAAATTGACATTTATAAAATAAATTATAAAATTAAAACGAAATAAGTGGTGAAAAATCCACTTGTGCTTTATGCATTAGAATTAAGCTAAAATCAAGGGCCAATTTATATCTTGTGTTAATTATAACATAGAGTACATACCCGAATGTCGGGCAGTAGAATGTGTCACTCGACTTAGGCTCGATACGGTCTCTAATGGACATTGGATTACAATAATAGCAATGTTTATGAAACAATATTGCTGTTATATTGTGGCAATAATGTCTGTATTTAGCTCACGATATCCACATAGTACATAGTATTAAATAGGCAACCAAACACAAGGTAAAATTAGCGTATCACTTCAATTCGGTCTAGAGCGTGGAATCATTGATTAAGTTAATAATTATTTTACATACGTTTATTTATTAATATATATTATAGCATACACATTTAATACTACAAAACGTTACGCGTTACTAATTTTTTCCTAATCTATCCAAATGAACTAAAATTCATTGTAAGAAATACAATTTTTACTGAACTGACAATCTTTTTTATTTTAGTTCTCAGAGATGACAGATGACAGCCTAAACCATCTGCATTTTGATTTTTTATCTAGGATAGAAATATGTAAATATCTATGGGCCACAGCACCCACTTAAAGTCAGGGCGACTGTGTTCTCGTTTCTTTTATAGCATGGGGTAAGAAACAAGCACACAGTCCACCTGATTGGTAAGTGGTTGCTGTGGCCTATAGACATCTATATCTATCCTCGATTACGAATCAAAATGCAGATGCGTTGTCACCCGTGATGACTAAGATGGAATGCCTCGTCTCCAGTAAAAAGGGTATCCGGTGGTCTACACTCACCATACAAAACACAGCCACGTTAAGCTACTATTTTATGCTGGTATTCTGTGAGAGCGTGGTCCTGCCCCGGTCTAGCCGACCCAATGGTACAACTATACTACTAATATAACTGCAGAATGACTCTACCACGCACAAACCCCTTGTTACCCCTAACTTGTAAAAAAAACTATTTATTATATATCTCTACTTCAATTTATTATCGCCTGATTTGATTTGGTACAGCATGACTCTACCACGCACAAACCACTTGTTACCCCTAACTTGTATAAAAACTATTTATTATTTATCTCTACTTCAATTTATTATCGCCTGACTTGATTTGGTATCATTGATCGCTTCAATATTGCTTATTGTTACAATTATAAATCAGAAATTTTTTTCTTTAATTACAGCCCTTTAGAAGTCCACTACTGAATATCGGCCTCCCCCAAGGAATGCTACAAAGCACGGTACTGAGCCACTTGCATCCATCGACTTCCTGCATGTCTTACCAGGTCGTCACTCTATCTAGTGGGGGGTTTCCCTACACTTCGCCTACCGGTACGAGGCTGCCACTCGTGAAACTTTTTTCCCCAACGTTTGTCGGTTCTTCGAGCTATATAGCCGGCCCATTGCCACTTCAGCAAATAAATCAGAAATAAGTCAATATATTTTTTATACCCAACCCAGAACTTCTAGGGATAGCTTTGCAAGACTAACTAGAAGCCCGATAAATGTTAGTTTGACACGAGTATTCGGTTTATACTAATGGAATCTTATTATAATGAGATCTGTGGAGTAGCACTGGAATGCACGCTTGGCAAGCAGATTGGCAACTGTAGTGCCCTTAAATTGCGATGCGGCTTTTCATCGTCAGTATCGATGTTTTGAGTTTAGAATGCATCAAATTACAGCCGTGATAACGCATAGGCTAAACTAACGCTTTCATTTTATAGTGCACCAGCTGATCAGGTAGATGTTGTTCTACTCTTTCTGACAACCCTGTGCCCTGTAATATCCTTGAATTCGCAAAATTAAATATTAAGGGTCGCTTAAAGGGATAAAAATATCATAACGTTGGAGCAAGCAATACACATTTATAAAATTTCTTTCGGTTGAGCGGTTTCGTAGATTATTGTAAACGAATATCGTGCCACTGGGTTTTATGTATACTCGTATTAAGATAAACAATAATAATTCGACTGCTATCAATTACCCTTAGAACTGTTGGTGAACATTTAAACACAGATTTATCATACATAATATGTTCCGAGGACAAAATCGTAAAGAAACCGACATTTCAAAGAAGACCTGCTCCTGTGAATCCAAGATTCTACAAGCGGTACGTAGACGACACTTTCACAATTTTACCATCTGACAAAGTAACTGCATTTTTAAACCACCTTAACTCTATAAACTCTAAAATACAATTCACAATGGAGTTAGAGGCAAATAATTCTTTAGCTTTCTTAGATGTTTTAGTCATTCGAAATCCTAATAACACAATTGGTCACACTGTGTATAGGAAAAAGTCCCATACCAACCGATATTTAAATGGTTAATCTCACCATCATCCTTCACAGTTAGCTACCGTGGGTAAATCTTTGTTTCAGAGAGCACGAGGGATCTGTGACAGAAAACACCGAGCACGTCAAGCAAGTATTGCAAGACAACAAGCTTCGGGTCCCGCGCCTACGTCACAGTGAGCGAGTGAAGCCGGCCACAGTCGAGCGTGTACCTGCTATACTACCATATGTCAGAGGAGTCACAGACAAGGTTGGCTACATCTTGAAGCGAGTTTTCATTAAAATATACTACAAGCGGCCGAAGAAGATTAGTCAATTTTTACGACCCATCAAGTGTAATATCCCTCTACAAGATGCAGGAGTGTACAAGTTAGATTGTGAATGTGGTCTCTCTTGTAAAGGTCAAACAAAAAGATCCATAAAAACCCGTGTGAAAGAACATATAGCTGGCGTGAAGCACCGACGCTCCGGGAAGTCTGCAGTCTGCGAATATGTTCAAGATCGTCCCCACCATTACATCAGATTTGATAAACCACAAGTCCTCGCAAAAGAACACCGATTCCTACCAAGGATGATACGCGAGGCTATCGAAATTAAAAAAACATCCAAATTTCAATAGAGAAGATGGTTGGGTGCTACCATCTGCTTGGGATCCTATAATTAACAAAATTAAACCCAAACCTAAGCATACCACTGCAAGACTTCATGACACCATAAGCTCGTTTTCCGTAAATCGGACCAAAAATTAATATTCAAAACCTGAAGGTAGCCGGACTAACTATGACATTGGGACGTCAAACATCTCAGTCCCCCCCGTGACCGTAAGTACTGTAAAGCACCCGAAACGTCGGGATTTAAAAATAAGTAAAAGTAGTGAAATAAACGCGATAAAATCCGTAAATTTAGTTTTTATTCAATAAAAAGAGATTTTTTCAGCGGTAGTAGGAATTTTATTTCACTATCTATACAACATGTAACAAAAACCCTGTGGTTCCCGTTAACTGCGTTATCAGAATCAGTTATTTTCAAAAAAAAAAAAAAACATTTAAAAAAATAATTTTGATGAAAAAAAATTTGCAAATTGTATGTGGTTTTATTATCTCTGGATTGGTCGAGGAGTAAGAGGATTGTCAAAGACCCGCATTACCGATACTCGTGTGAGTTACAGATAATAAAACCACATACGATTTGCAAATTAATTTTTTTCATCAAAATTAATTTTTTAAATGTGTTTTTTTACAAAAAAATTTCTATATGATTGGATACTGATTCTGATAACACACTTAACGGGAACCACAGAGTTTTTGTTACATATTGTATATCTATCTATCTATCAAGGCCAAAAGAGGTTGTTGTCTTTTAATCTTTTCCTTATATTTAATATAATACTTCTGTCCGTGTGTATTTGTGTTTTGTGTGTGTGCGTGTGTGCGTGCGTGTGTGAGTGCGTGCGTGCATGCGTTCGTGCGTGCGAGCGTTCCTGCGTGCGTGGGTGCGTGGGTGCGTGGGTGCGTGCATGCGCACTTGCGTGCGTGCGTGCATATCTGCTTGCGTGCGTGAAATTGTTAAAGGGTTTCGCTCTCCCACATTTAAAAAATGTGCAGGAGGCAACGGCTCCACAAACGCCGTGTGTGGTGAGCGTCAACCACCTACCGCGCTCCCCTCGAAGGGGACGTTAAGTTGGGAACTGGATAAAAGAGGGTTTGGCACTTTGGTAGTGCGTAACCACAAACATAGAATGAAGTCGTGTGTAATTGCCACACAGAATACGATCAAATCCAGCCACAGTGAATGTACGTCATACGATTTAGGCAAATAGGCCATAAAAACCGCCACTACCAGACCGCCACTCCTGCAGATTTGATCTAAGTGTATGGCATCACCACCGGTTGCATGATCTGCACGGCTACTAGCCGCAGAAAATGTCTTGAGTCTACCACTCACCTCAAGGGAATGTGGTCCCACGATGTACGGCTTTCGGCCGTAGCCTTGAGAATTTCCTCAGATCCTCCCTCCAGCTACCACCCGCATGAGGTCGACACATATGATCCACCAACCAATATAACGGCAGATATAGCCAAAAGGCAGTTTTAAGATAATAGTAATAATTTGCCATCAGAAAGGGTTAGTCAGGGTGTTCACTGACGTTAAATATATGCATTTTCGATCATGCTTGTCTCACCTATCAACCTTCAATCATTAAAAGGTGGAAATGTTATAGGGATATTTTATTATGTTGTTATCTAAAACATCATAGAGTTCAGACAGTGCAGTCCCGTAACAAAGGGACACGACTTGGGCAAAGCTATTCAGGTGTGAGTCAAACCAAGGCGCAAAGAGTGCTATTGAGAATAGCAACCCGAGAAACAAACATCACAGAGACACAATATTGCAGAACGCAACAAGCATCAATACGAGTATCGTCGGGTTTACACCGTCTCAAGGTCCCCCATACAATCCCAGCAGACATCATACCTGCATACCTTCATCGACCAGAACCACAAGATGAGTCGAAACCCGCAGATCCATCACAAGACGCAATACCGCAAGTAGCAATAATCATCAATACAACTATCACACGGATGGCGGTCCCTCACTACACACCCACATGATCCCTATCGACTTTGGTAACAAAATTTGAATTGTTGGTAACTAAAAACAACACTGACGAACCATAGTAGCTATTATTTTTTTATTTAGCTATTAAGACGCCAGTGGACAAAACTTCACGTATCATAGCGCTAATGCACTAAGACATGAATTTGAGTATGCTTGTTTCACTTAAAAGTGCTACCAAATACACTCAACCCAATCCGAAAGATAGCCGACGTATCGTTACGCGCTATGAATCCGCCCACCAACGTCATGGATGTGCGACATCCACAGGCAAGCCGTATTGCTACAACAAACACGCTTACCACCGACACTAAGATGATATATCTGGGACATGTCGGTTAGCGAGTCCAAGTATACCTTGGTCTCGGGCGCTTGTGATGCAGCATACACGCCGCTTTAATAATCCTTTTCAAGTATAAAAAAAGAATTCAAATATAATGCTTTTGCATTTTTGAGACTTTCCACATATTTGCTTTATTTCATAGACATTACTATTATACGTCTTTAATATATAGGACATCAGTCCACAACTTATGCATACATATTGATTATGCATCATAGAGACTTTCTACAATAATGTTTTTGTATCATAGACCATACTATTATATGTCTTTGGGACTTCAATCCATAACTCTACTATTGTAATGCTTATGCATTATAGAAATCTTCTATAGTAATGCTTTAGTATCATATACCTTACTATTATATCTCTTTAATATATGAAACTTCAATCCACAACTCTACTACTGTAATGGTTTAGTATCATAGACCTTACTATCAAAGTCCCTAATATACGAGTAGGACTATACATTGTGCGAAAACAATAAGTAGTCAGTCACTCGATCACCTCATATGTATGTATACCCTTGGGTATGCGTCTCCAGCAGCTCCCACATACAAGCATTCTATACATGAACACCCTCCATAACAAGAGAAATTTTCTTATACGCGAACACGTTTCATGACTTGACCAATTTTCCAATGATTTTATAAATGTTATTTATCTTTATGAATATAATATTTTCGACTCGTATTTCTATTATTTACCACATTTGGAATATTTTAACATAGTTTTTAATAAGTTTATTGATTTTAAAAGGCAATATTAAGCCTATAATTTACTATAATACTCAATGTCTGAAATTTATTTATTTTAACCTTATTCTTATTAATATATAAGTATTTTTATTGTTTATTATATTTTTCCAAGATAATTTTTGACGGCTTTATGTAGAAATTAGTTATTAATTATTTATAATAATAATGACCGTCACAATATCATTAAACTAATTGCCGAAATAAGTTAATTTATCACTTCTTTTTATTATTTAAGTCTCTTAACAGGTGATTATGCAAACCTTCAAAGTGGTACATTATCAATATTTTTTCCACATGTACTCAAGCCGGGGACGGAAATCAACTTCGCGAATCATTAGTCTGCTCGTCTACGATCGCCAATTTGCTTGCCCAGTTTATTCCAAATCCTTTATAAAATGGAAAAGATCCATGTCGATAATTAAATTGGGTGATGATGAAAAAAACAATTGCTAAGGTACAAAATAGAGAGTGGATACTTATAATTTTCCTGATTATTATACCTTGGAATATCCCGTGTAGCAATGTAAGAATATCCACTACTCCATATGTGAGTATATAGTATATTCCTGGTAACTACTAAATATAGTAATAAAACTGAGCTGGGAACTACAGAAAAATTCTCCCATAAACAATATTTAAGGGAGATATATGTTCAGCAGTCGACATTCAAAGGCTGTAGTAGTAATGAATGTCTACGAGTATCAGTCTTGTCACAAAGTAAAAGTAAAAGTAAAGTTACAGCCTATATACGTCCCACTGCTGGGAACAGGCTACCCCTCATTTCTGAAAGGGTTTTAGGGCAAGGAAGTGTCCGCCGCGCTGCCTCAATGCGTTTTTGGCGAACTTCACATGTCTTTGAAATATTTTTTTCTTTCCTCTGACATGCAGGTTTCCTCACGATGTTTTCCTTCACCGCCAAGCCCGTGGTAAATCAGCACTTAAAAATGCAGTTAACAATTTCATTTATGCCGGCAGGGATCGAACCCGGATTACTCGCGTTCTGTTATATTTACAGAGAGCGTTAACCATCTGAGCCACCACGGCTCGGCACGGCTTTTAACATATTACATATTCTCACACACGCGATTATTGTCAGCCAATATGTCCATTTCGCATAGTAACGACTGAAGTTTCTGAGGCCATTAGGCGGTCCATTAGGGCGAAACATCTCTTCAACCCTTTTTAAGGATAAAGCTGGGGTTTCTACTTAGCGGTAGATCAGATTTCCTCCTGCGACCTAACCTTTAGGTGAGTAAATTTGTATTTAATTGCAAATGGTATTTCATCCTAAACTAGTCCCTAAAATATGTATATGTATAGTTATGGTTTAAGACATTTATTTTCTCAAAAGATTTACAAATCACTTACAGAGAAAATACTTATTAAAGTTACAGAAAAACTTAAAGAAAAAAAAACATTAAGCAGATTGGTGTAGTGAGCTAGTATTATAATAGGTCGCTAAAACTTATTTTCTAATTGAGTGCTTAATAATTTGTTTAGTAATAATTACACATAAGTAAATACGGTAGTTGCAAAACTATTCGTACTAAAGCTAAGCAGACCATCGTCACTTCGGTCAAAATTGAATGAATGTGGCGAGTTATTTGTTAAGGCCTATGACACATTAACTATTTTACTGTGTTCAAAATTAATTTGTAGTTTATTATGTATAGTTAATCACTAAGTTTATTAATAAGTGTTTTGTATAACGATACGTTTATTTGAGTGGTTCTTTTAACAATTAGGGTGAAAAACTAGTCTAGTAGTCTAGTCTATTGTATCTACATCTATCCTTGATATATAATAAAAATGTAGATTAATTTTTACCCTTCAGGACTACGACAGAAATCTCATTTCCAGTAATAAGTATCTCCGGTTCTTTACACTCATCACACGAAACACAGCAGCACTAATTTGCTATTTTACGCTGATATTCTGTGAAAAGATGGTCCAACCGCCACCGAGCTGACTCATCGTGCTACAACCACAATACATCTACAGCGATACTACCACGTTATACACCACGATAATAAAATGTGAAAATAGGAGCTGTTGCTGTTTGAGTTGCTGTGTTTCGTATGTTGAGTGTAGAGAAAAGAAGTTCTGGAAACAAGGCATTCCATGCTAGTCCTCAGATGTGACAATGCATCTGATTTATGGAACATACGTATTATTTATGTGTCCTAATTTTTAATTCTACTACTATTTCGAAATGTGGTTCCTCTGACCGGAGAAGAAACGGAAACACCGCAAGGATTATAAAAATATTTTTGTCCTTTTTAAGTTAATATTATTTATTAATTTACTAACATAGCACAGATTAAACATATTGGAAAACGATAGCAAAACTATCGGTAACTAAAAATAGGTCTGTCATGTAGTACAAAAAAAAATCGCAAACACGCGTGAATGCAGAACGTCGGGCACTTTCTTGCGCTTAAACTCTATCCTAAATAATTATAAATATATATAAAAGATACTCCGTGTAGTGGCGATTTTAGAATATCCACTACCCCATATAATGTGTGTGTGATAGAGGCAACAGATAATGAGCAGCAGCATCTCTCTGATAACAATTCAAATTAATAAACAAGTACGATTTATAACCTGCTCGCCTTATAATACATTTTGAATGAAAGTTATTATACTCTATACTAGGAATCGAGTGATGTGAGATCGAGATGAAATTTACCTACCACACAAAAATTTGCCACAGCAACTATCTTAGGCTACTTGATCCATCGAACATTCATGCATAATTGGTCCGCTACTCTACTTACCTGAGGTTTATCTTATCCTTGGTTATCTGTACGACGTTGCTACTTGAAAACCTATCGAAATGTTATTGACTTGAGCCTTAGAATCATTTGACTCTAGGAATTACATCTAGCCTATATTGAATACCCTGGTTTCAAATTATTTCACGTATAGTGCCCCGAGTTTTGTCCTCTATATTGCTCACTAAGCGATATAAATAAAGTTAGTTTGAAATTTAAACTATCTAGTACTTGCTTACATTTTGTTTCGTAATGCACTAAATTTTAAAACTTATAGTGATTAAACTTAGAAGCAAAAATCGATAATATGTAATTATGAATAATAAAATTTATTTTCAAATAATTCAATAGTATCCAAAACTAGTACTGAGGTATGTGTATCGAAGAATTGAATAGTCGCGACTTCAGAAAGCTAAGCTACTAAATAATGAACAAAAACGTATTATCATTCTTTTTAGTTTTTAGAAGTCGATTTTTGGTGTTCTATGTTTAATTATATCCCCGTTTTCAATGGACTTAGCAATATCAAAACCTCAATTTAACAACTAGAATTTTGTACAAATAGTTATAATAATATTTCATGCCTTATTTCTTACTTCTTGAGATATAAGTTCAGGTTTCTAGAAGTAGTCTATTTTAATAAATATAGCCATCAAAATCGGTTAACTACTGGGAAATACATACACAAAAGTCGAATTGAGTATCTCCTCTTAATTTAAAGCCAATTAATTGATTTCCAGCAGATGGTGCAACAATACGCGCAAGTTGTAGTGTGTAATTACAGCTTACGCCACAAACGTTTCTAGTTAAGTCATCAAAACACTGTTATCGTCTTAATGTAACATATTGGACGCTTAAACGACATCAGCCTTTAATAAAAGTAGTGAGGTAGTGATTATAATCTTATACACAACTTTATTAACTTAGAATTTGTTACAAAAATAAACCATAAAACATTAAAATTAATGAAACACTTATATAGGATTGTTTTTAACTATATCGATGTCAACAATATGCCTCTTCAGGTGATATTTTTTTGTAGCACTAACATATTTATGGCAGCAATATTTAATGCATGACCGGGCTAGCGCTTTAAATAGTGTAAGCTAGAGATGACTTATTTTCGCTATCAGGTTTATAACCAAGGTTTCACTTCGAAGTAGGACGTCCCGGTACGAGCAGAAACACATTCAAAAGGTCGAATGCGAGAATAACTTGACACACCAGATATAAAAACACTTAGGTGTGAAATATCAATATCCTTATAAATATTCAGATTCCAACAGTCCAACGTTAACTTTTACAGCATGTCATAAAAAATATCTGAAAAAAGCTTTCTTCGTATTTGTACTTTTGTATAATGAAATTAATTTTGCTTTTCTTTTACCAATTTGTATAAATTTAGCAGGGGTAGGTACTAAGTGGTGGCTAGTTAACTAGGTTAGGATTCACATGCTCATCTAGGATTCTATCTGGGTAGGGACCATCTATTTCCCTATTTCTGCTGCCATATACCAGTGCATCCATTTTTGTGTTCCAATCTGAACTATATAGAGCGCTACTCTAATTTTGACCATGAAGGAAAAAGGAAGATATCTCGACGGGAAAGGTGCTCCGCCTGTAGACGCACGATACGTGTATGGTAATAATGAGGTATATTCTATATACCACAGTACTCCGTAACTTTAATAGCGCAAAATAACTTTTGATGAGGAAGCAGAAGCGAGCAGAGAAGTTAAGAGATAGTTAGCTTGAAGGAACAGAAAGAGTTATTTCAGTACTGTGATAAAAATTGTAAAGCTGTGCTGGAAGGTGGCTGTAGACAATGTCTGCTCGGAAACGAATAGATGAAGTACTTGAGGTGATATTGAAAGTTTTAAGTTGAAATTAAAAAAAATGTACCGCCAATACAAATTATTACTAAAGTAAATAGTTAGTTAAGTTACTAATATTTTAAAAATAATGTTTGATTTATTTTTTACATTTAAAAAAATTGGGATTCGATATTTTACTTTTTAATCACTAAACCTTGATTATGTTATAAAACTGGCTGTTCCCCGTAACTTTATCGGCATAGATTTTATTGCGGTTAGATTTCATAGAGCTTAATGTTTATTCATTCTAAAACTAACTTAAATTACCTCATATATACTCCTTATAACATCAGCTATCCGCCAGTGAAAGTCCCATCAAAATCGGTCCAGCAATTTTGTATGTCTGACAGAACGAACAGACAGATGGACAGACAAAAATATAAAAAATGTGTAATTTTAGAAAGTACCTTAAATAATGTGAATATAGCTAAAAGCTGTTATTTTGACATTACACATACACACTTTAATTTTACTATTTGTATAGATAAGTAGTATAATATATGATTGGGCGGCGAGCTTTAGGGTTCCCGAGTCCGATTCCCCGGTCGAGCCTTGACCCTATTACACGAGAAGTTATACTAGATAGACTGTATACGCAGTAAGCTTCTTTTGCCTCAACAAGATGGCGGATAAGGCTCGCGGTTCCTTGGCAATGTACTCGCTCTTCCGAAATCTATTGTTTGCCAAGGTTATGAAGGAATCCTGCTTGAGCACATTAGGAGGAATAAAATAAGGCGGGTTAGCTAACAAATACTCAAGCAGACATTGAGTTATAGGAAAAAAAAACACACTTACTGGGGTGTGACTTCGATGCGACTTGGACGCTTCTGTTGCTGCGGTGCGAATTCTGGCGGATCTCCTGGGGCCCCAGTGATGCGGTCCTGGCCGATGATGAGATGGAAAAGAGCGCACGAGGGCAGTGCGCGAGCTTATATTGCTTCGGCCTTCCTATCAATGCATCTCGGTCGGGCGCGCATCTCATTGGTTGCAAGAATCACACAACATTCTAGAATCTTTTCTTTCCCCTCTAAACCCCCACAGTGTGTACGGAAGGGATAGGTGGAAGCAAAGACACTTGTCACAATATACCTTCGAATAAAAATAAAATACACTAATTGTTTTCCGCGAAACCATCCCCCCCCGGCTTGAAGGGTCCCCTTGAAAATAACTAACGCTAAAACTAAACCTAATTTTCGACTACAATTTCTAATCTTGAAAGCTAATTTAAACTATTGAAGGGGCAAAGGGCACTAAAAGTCTAAATAGTGCGACTATTCATGACACACTCAATTTGAGCGAGCACAGTACTTAACTCTTCGAAGGGCAAAATTTGATCTCCTTTTACTCGGTATAAATGACTCTTTAGACTCTTAATATTAGTCTCACAATTTCCCCCAAAATGGCTCGCGGCTGGGACGTTCAGAGACCACTCGATGCGGTTCTCGGCTAGGAGGTGAGCGCACTCCGAATTATAATACTTGCTGACTAAAAGCTCATGTAGTTCTGATAAAATATGTTTCGCGCCGACGTAATTTGTACCGTTATCCGAATACAATTTACTTACAGAAAGAAGAAAAAAATCTTTTAAATGCATGACGCTAATATTTTTTTATTAAAATGGAGTAATAAACGAGCTTACTGCCTACCTGATGGTAAGTGGTTATTACAACCCAATGACCACATTAACCAATTTTAAATATAGATAGCTAAATATTATCAACCTTTGAATAGAAATATAATCCCTTAAATTTTCTTACCAACCACAATAATATCTCAAAAATTAAAACTGTAAAGAGATCAATAAGTAAATAAGTATTTTATTGATTATTTTGTTTGAAGTAAGTTTGCTCTGGATTGAGGTTCATAGCAATCTGTATTTGTATGTTTAAAAATATATATCTATAATTGTGCCACAGTGTTTGATGGAGAATTTTGCGACTGGAATTAATTCACACAATTCCTCGGAGCACTCTGTATTATAGGAATGTATAGTAGTAATAAACTTTACTTATGTCGTGTGGACTATACTACACTCCCTGTAGTAGTGGCGATATATATGCAAAAATATTCGGTATCTTTTTGCAAATCCAGTATATAAAGTCGATACTTTTACTTAGATGCTGTTTAGCTGAAGGAAGTGGAGTGTCTCAGACATGAGATGTGAAATAATTTAAATTTAAGAAATAGTTAATATCTTAATTTAAATAACGAATCGAAATTACATGTTCAACAACAAGAGACAAACTAAACCAATGTCACAATGTATAAAAGCGATTTCTGCTTTATGCGTTTGACAGAGTCAATCAACCACCGCCTTATAAAACTAAGTCAATTCCATTATCGGCTACGATTTTACAAGCTGAGGTTAGAGAAGACCGACATCAAATCCCCTTATGAAAGCTTTCGGAATTTAGTTTTACTACTAAAATCTAAAATGCCTTGTTGTTAACTATTAATTTACAAGTCATTATATTTTTGGCCTTTACCCATTGTGTATACATTAGGTCCTTCCCCGGTCGAGCCAACCCATTCGTGCTACAACTATACTACTAATATAACTGTTGCATGCTCTACCCCGTAAATAAATTATGATATTGAAACCAACTGAAAGTGACTTTGACTATGGTTTTTCGAGTTTAGAAGTGCATAGCTTGCAACATTTCGATGTATGTTCTTTTTTGAAAGGAGAAATATAAGCCGATCGTATAAAGACATTATTTGAACTTTTTGATTTGCGTTATTTAAATTAAAATGACCAATTGAGTACCATGTCAACTGATGACCAAATACGCATACGTTTTTTTATTTTTTCGGTGATAGACTATCAGTTACAAACTTAACGGAGCATACAAATACATCAAAGGAAAATTTAACTCCTGTTTATATTAAACCATATCGAATGACTCATGCTAGTTACGTTTGCGGCAGCTTGGGAGTGTTGAAGTGGAAGGAGACGAAGACTTTTTTCCTATATTACTTCATTTTCTAACTTACAAGTTAACTTAACTACTGTGACGATGTGAGTACACAGAATTACTCGAATAGTTAACTTACAAACTAACTTAATTACTACTGGGATGAATTAATAGTTAAACCTAGGTTTATATACTACGTTGAAACGTGCTGGGTTTTGCTTAGCAGGCGGTAGGCGATTTCTTGATGATACTGTGTTGATTATTCTTAAGTCACGCGGTGCTAGATTGTAGATGACTTCCGGCTTGCTAGGGGTCTCGGTAGGCAGTAACTTGCTCTTAAATCGGAATTACAAAAATAAATACAAGATATGTTATATTACGACATAATCTTAGAGTATGATTTAGAATGGTCTTGTCCAGTTATTATTGTGTCGAAAAAATGTCACAAAACTAACGGAAAGAAATACAGGCTATGTGATATAGTATTAAAAGCAAAAAAAAGTCGATAAGTTCCGCCATTCTAACATTACTCACATTTTGGATTCAATGTTAAATACAGTATATTTCAAAATGAGATTTACCTCAAAGTTACTATAAATTTAAAGAAAATTTAAGAAAATAATGCTGATTTTCAGGACAGGATGTACCAACTTTCTCTTTCTCACAATTCACGTAAACGTAACGCGTTCACACCTGATAAGATATACCAGATGAAGTGCTGTCCCATGAAACTCAAGACGAGTCCTAATGTATTCGATCGACTCATGACTGTAGCAATAACTGTATTAAATAAAACAAATGGTTCATTTATTCGGACGATCGTATCGTCATGTATAAGTCCATTGCCCGCCATAACAAAAACTTAAATTCCGTATTAGAACAATTAAGAAAAGTGAATTTAAAATGAAATTCATTAAAGTGTGAGTTTTTAATTACCAAATTCTTTCGGTACTTAGGTCATAATATAACTAGTGAAGGCATATTTCCCGATCCAATTGAAGTAGTCCTCCTGTAGATTAGGAAGAATCTGATATCAGTACAATTATTCGATTAAAACTATTGAAAAAAAGGCACTAGGATTTTTTCCTGTTTCGTGGAGGCAATTCACATTCATAAATTGCACAGGAACAAACATCCAGATCCGGAACAATTATTTATAAACCTCTATTAATAATTAAACTATAAAATACTTACGTCTAAACGCTTTAGAAAACATTGAATATAAAAAGAAAATTAACATCGTTTAACAATTTATTCTAGATATCTCTGTGAATGTATGAACTAAGCACGATGTACCTTCAGGATCATCAGCTGATTAGTGACCGCCAATACGGTTTTCGCCGTGATCGATCAGCAGGTAATCTTCAGGTATACCTGACTCAAAAGGACTCGGGCGGAGGCAGTAGAGTCCAAGGGGGACGCATTGACTGTAAGCTTAGACATAGCGAAGGCCTTCTATCGGAACTGGTACGAAGCGCTTTTTTCGAAGCTCCCTTCTTATGGGCTTCCCGAAAAAATTGGGCAATTGGACCACCAGTTTCGTTGCTTATCGGAGACCTAAGGTCGTAGTAGACGGTGCATACTCTTATTACAAGCCTCTAAACGCTGGTGTTTCACAACGCTGCGTGCTATCAACAACGTTGTTTCTTCTGCATATCACTGATGCGTTTCAAACTGGAAGCATTCCTTGCTATGCAGATGACAGCACTGGTAATGCTTTATACACCGGCCGTGCCAATATTTCTCGGGAAAACGTCGCCGAGTACCGGGACAAACTTGCGTCTGAAATCGAGTCTTTGCTGAACAAAGTCTCGGATTGAGGGAAACTAAATCTAGTCCAGTTCAATCCCCAATAGACACAAGTTTGCGCGTTTATCGCTTGATAGGACCCCTTTTTCGTATATTCTCAGTTTCAAGGCACTCTCTTTGCTGCTTCAGCTAGTATCGGAATCCTTGACGTCAACATTTCGAATAGTGTGCAATTTCGTGGGCACTTGGAGGGGAAGGCCCAATCGGCCTCTAAGAAGCTTGGCGTGCTCAGCAGAGCGAGACAGTATTTCATCTGGCTCATAGCTTGCAACTTTACAAAGCGCAAGTTCGGCCTCACATGGAATACTGTTCTCATTTATGGGCCAGAGCATATTTTTTGTTCGAATCGTTGACGACCGAGTCCTTTCTGACCGACTCGATTCACTGGCACTGCCTGTGGATGTTGCATCCCTCTGCATTGTGAGTGCTCTGAAAAATGGTTCGGATTAATCCCAGCCGCCAAATTTTATGAACGCACATCGCGTTAAAATTTAAGATACTATCCTCACCATCTGAGTGCTTGGCGGTCCACTAGCGTACGTTATACTAGGAGTTTTCTTCCTAGTACGACTTCTCTGTGGAATTGTTTACCACTGGCAATTTTCCCAGATTGATACGACTTAGGGAACTTCAAGAACAGAGTTCACTTATTTTTAAAAGGCTAGCAACGCATCTGCAATTCCCCTTGTGTTGCGGTTGTTCATGGGGGTGGTAGTCACTTACCATCAGGTGAGCCACATGCTCGTTTGCCTCCCTTCTTTAAAAAAATATTGGTAGGGTTAGCCGAGATGATATTCTACATTCATAGCGGTGTAGAAATCTATAAAAATGAATAAAATTAACGCTGGTTAAACGTTCAGATATGTCATTCTTATTCATTTTTATAGTTTACTATAAGATTAAAGTAGAAAATAATCTTAGCAAGCCCCGAAGAGATTGTAAAAATATGCTGTACACCATAGTATTTAAATCGATTAGCTATTTATAAAAAATTTACAATTAAAGTGACTATACTGAATATTATCTATCTTAAGAAAAGCGACAGTAGTCTGATGAAAGTGTGCGAACCGCCAATCCAAAAGTTCGTGGGTTCGAATGTGCATTTCGACTGTTGTCGCGAACCACTCCTAATAGAAGAATTTTAATCTTATCAGATGTGGTTAAAGTAAATATTAGTAATTTTAATGGTATTTCTAAAACTTTATTAAAAAAAAACTTCTATCCACAGATCTAAGAACAAAATTCTGTCATTCCCAACGTAAACTATATTTGCGTAATCTTCTCTCCGTAATATATTTTCTGATAAATTTGGGCGATATAATCATAAAATATCCACGAAAGAAAGCTGGATAGCGGCTCCAAATTTTCCCCTCCGCCATAAATCAAAATGGCGGCGTTATTAAAAATAAGCCCGACGCTCCGCGAGCGGGGCCAGCGATAATACATTAATATGCAAATGTACCGTCTACCGTCACATACATCAATCTGCCCCATGGGACATGAATTATCAGGCTTTATTTTACCTACTAAGATGTGTAAATAATTTTTATTTTTGAAACATTGAAACTCTCCAAAAAAGTTAGAGCCATATAATAAGTAAGTTTTTCTTTTTTTTCTTTTTGTTATAAAACTTCTCAATGATCAATTTTACTTATAAGCACTTGATTGTTTATTGAATCCTGATAATATAATAATATAATATAATAATAAGGTTTATTTCTCCCCACAAACAAAGTTACATTTAGATTTAAATATTAAGTAGCATATAAGAAGTACAAAAACTAGAAATAACATAGAGCCTAATATATATTATAGTAAGTAAGTATCCAGATTGTTTTTTCACTTTATTTTTGCACACAGCAACAACAGTTATTAACAAATATTTTGAATAAATTTACATTTCCGAAAAAAGACAAGTGCCGAAGTATTTCATATTTATCTAACATTATTAGCCTCTTACATCTAAGATTATTACTTACACGTTAAACATGATATACGGATCATGCTAACATAATAAATGTTATTGAAAACTTCTGTCATTTAAGTTATCTTAATTCCCAATTATTTATGTATTAAATAATTTATCAATATGTACATATAAATAAATTTAAACTTTCTCTCTGTAATATCAAAATTACCTCCTATTGAGCTAAAAAGTTTATTTGTATTTCAATAAATCATGAAAAACAATTTTTATAATTTTTCGTCTGCCTGTCTATACGAGCTTATCTTTGGAATAGCTGTACAGCTTGTAATGAAACTTAAGGAACGGATAGAGAACAATACCCAGCGTGATCTAGGCTATATTTCATCCGAAATATTTAAACATTTTTTTAAATTTCACAGATGACCTATTCTTAAAGATGGTGGAAAAACCTACGAAATCATTTTTTTTTATATAAGCGGGGGCAAATGAGCATACATTTTACCTGATGTTAAGTGACTATAGCCGCCCATGAACATCCGCAACGGCAAAAGAATTGCAGGTGCGTTGTAGGCTCCTTGGAAAGGAAAGTCAAGAAAAGAGCTCTTTTCTTGAAGGTCCCCAAGTTGTATCGGTCCGGAAAAATCGCCGATGGTAAACTATTCCACAGAGAGGTCGTACGTGGAAGAAAATTCCTTGTGAAAGGTACAGTGATGGACCGCCAAGTATCCAGATGGTGTGTATGATATCGGTGGGTTTTCCGCGTAGTGCGTTCATGAAATTTGGCGGCTGGCATTAATCCGAACAACTGATTTCTACATTCTTAAGAACACTCCCCGTAATAGATGCGATAAAATACACAAAGAGATGCAACATCTATTCGCAGCGCCAGTGAATCGAGTCAATCAGAAAGAACTCGGTCGTCGACGGTTCGACCTTTTGTTACATTCCAGGGCGACCTTTTGTTGCATCCCAGGGCGCTTAAACAGTTCACGCAGTGAATAAAACCATATATAAGGATTCTATCGCGTTTTATTTACTTATTTTAACTTATTTTTAATTCCCGACGATTTGGGTGCTTGACACCACCAATAGTCACGGGCAAGAAAGTTTTGCAAAACTACAAGCTTCCGGTCCCGCGCCTACGTCACAGTGACCGAGTGAAGCTGGCCACAGTCGAGCGTGTACCTGCTGTACTACCGTATGTCAGAGGAGCCACAGACAAAGTTGGCTAAATCTTGAAGCGAGCTTCCATTATAATATATTACAAGCTGCCGAAGAAGATTAGTTAATTTTTAACATCCGTTAAGTGTAATATTCCTCTACCAGATGCTGGAGTGTACAAGTTACTTTGTAGTTAGGTTGTGAATGTGGTTTCTCTCACATATGTCAAACCATCCATAAAATCCATGTGATCCATTAAAACTCGCGTGAAATAACGTATAGCTGACGTGAAACACCGACGCTCCGGGAAGTCGCAGTCTGTGAACATGTTCAAGATCGTACCCACCACGATTGTTGGTAAACCACAAATCCGCGCAAAAAACACCGATCCCTACCAAGGATGATACGCGAGGTTATTGATATTTAAAAACATCCTAATTTCAATAGAGAAGATGGATGGGTGCTGCCATCTGTTTGGGATTCTATAATTAACAAGATTAAACTTAAACCCAAGCATACCACTGCAAGAGTTCCAGATACTGTAAGCTGGTTCTGTGTAGATCAGACCAAAAATTAATATTAAAAAACTGCATTTTGCATTAACCAGTCTGTTGCAGTTACGTTGTACGAAATTTACCTTGAAAATTATTTTTAAAATTTATAAAAGTCGTTATAAGTTATTTTATATAAACTTTCGTGAAGCCGTCATTATAATGTTATAAAATATAATGGCTCCGTCTTGTGGTAAGAGTCAGACGGGAGCAGACTTGTTAATAAATTTACAAAATGCAACTGAGTTTTGTTCTACCAGTTTGTTCCTTCTCATTAATTATCAGCTTCTGTTTGCAGTTCTTCTGTTGCTTTATATATATATATATATATATATATATATATATATATATATATATATATATATATATTATTGATAAAGTAAATCCGTTAACCTGTTTAAGCATTATTAGGTACAAAAATTCAAACATTTTTACAAATGAGATTTCAATACATTAATTATGTATATTATAGGTTAATGTATATTACATCAATATTTATATATTTTGCACAAATAAATATACTTTAGTTGTTCAAAATGATTTATTAATCAGCTAGAGATTCACTACCTCCACCTTATCCACGTGGATAGGATTTATTTTTGGCATTATATAGATTTAATATAATCAAAGACCAGTTATTTTATCATTTATTCGTTTTTTTTATATTAACAGCCGTTTAAGATTAATCGACAAAAGATAAAGTAAATCTTAAAATTTTCTGAAATATTATAGATCTCTCCTGACATGTCATCTATTCGTAAGTTTTATCGCAATCAATTCAGCCGTTCCGAAAATTAACTCGGACATACGAACACACAGACATTTAAACAGACAATTTTGTTGTTTTATTAGAATTCAAGTAACCCATTGATCTTAATAAAAGCCAAATACTTCAATATTGCAGACAGTTACTTCAACTTTATTCATATGTATAATAATTATAATTACAAGCATAATCAAATTTAAATTTGAGTCTCACGGATTAACCCAGTTTAATCATAAATTAAGCTTCACTGTCTGCTATCTATTGTCCCATGCATACATATGTCTAATGTCATTACATGACATATTACCGCCATGGAGTTTTATTTTTTTGTAATGAGGATATCTGTGTTAGAACTAGTGAAACCGACATATCGAAAAACCAACAAACGACGGAAAAACATGTTTTCGAGTTGCAGTCTCATTACAAGCGAACGAATCTGTAAGAATTGCAAGACGTCGATGGGTGTAGGCGGCTCAGAATAGTGACCAAACTTGGTCTGGAGGAAATTATTAGTGTGATGAAATTGTGATGGAAATGATGACAATGAAAGGTGACAAGCCGTTGGTTCTGCCTGATCACTCTCCGATCGTGTCGTATTCCCGTACCATCGGACTATGAGAGTGAGGGGATAAACACACACACACACATATAAAAATATATATATATATATATATATATATATATATATATATATATATACTTACTGCGCACACATACGTGCACTATAATTTTGTCTTGTGCAGGCTGGTCTCCGTTGAGGTTAGTTTCAATGACCGAAATTCGGTCTGGAGGCCATTATTCTCTTAAGTTAGGATTTAAAGACATGGCGAATCAATATCGCGCTATCTTCAAATTTATGTGTTATGAAGTACTAACAAGACAGGATTACAGTAAATGTGTCTCTAACTTAGTAATGCAACTATAATAATTCTTTAATAATATGATCTTGGCGATGAACACAACGAAACACAACAGTATACGATACTGCATTTTGTGTCAAGTGGTAGCATCTATCTCTACTGGCTTGAGTCGAAATGAAACACGTTCTATTTTCATCTAATAACGGTGTATTGTTTAAAAAAAATTATGCGATCTCCTCATACTGAAATGTCTGATTAGACTAGAGCTTTGAAAAATTACTATTATAATTCACCTAAAAAAAACAATACAAAGATCTTTCTGTGATTGAATACTGCATGTTTGTAACTTTCCGAGAGATATTAACTAGCATATTATTAAAATAAGAAAAATAAACTTGTCTACAATGTTACATTATTAATTAATAAAATGATAATAATAAATTTAACAACGCCTACTGCCAAAAATTTACAGGAGATATAAATAGAGAGATATAAAAAATATGTACATAGATATTACCCGAAAATCATAGACACTTTTCGTGTGGCATCTTGGTAAGACTTATAGGTCCCATGTTTATGTGAGGCTTGTAACAGAAAATGTTGTGTTAACTATACGTTATAAGTATGCATGCTGCGAGTGTAAAAGCAAGTGATGCCGGCGCAAACGATATGCCGGTGTGTAATGTATGCTGTACTACGCACTTGCAAGTGATGCCGGTGAAAATGACAGGCCGGTGAAAGTGTGTCAGAAGTGCGCCTTATAAATTTGCGGTGATTCAATATGAAGACAAGTTGGATTGTCTTGCAAGAGCTGAAGGCTGCATAAGACGATTCTCAGGAGTGAATCGTTGTTCTTGAAAATAATGACGAAGGCTTTTAGTTGTAGTTTCCGAAGGTTATTGGTTGCGTGTTCCTACCACGTCGGGGTCACCAATTTGGCCGTGAAAATAAAAGGAAAAATTTTCCACCGGGCAAGGTGTTCAGCCCGAGCAGCGGCCAACGTTCTGTGTGGTTGCACAGAGCTATTATACACCAGCACTTCGGAACTTCGATAGAGTGATTTAATTTTAAATGAGTTTCGCTTGTAGCATGACGACCCCACCGCCAAAATCCCGAGTTTATGTGAGAATTCTAACATAAAATAATGTGTTAAATGTATAGCATGTCATAAGAGATGACTAACATAATATTAGTTTTATGCATTTTTTATGGAATTCATCATCATCATCATCATCATCATCACAGCCCTTCACAAGTCCACTGCTGAACATAGGCCTCCCCCAAGTAATGCCCCAAAGCACGGTCCTGAGCCACCTGCATCCATCGACTTCCTGCATATCTTACCAGGTCGTCACTCCATCTAGTGGGGGGTCGCCCTACACTATGCCTACCGGTACGAGGCTGCCACTCGAGAACCTTTCTTCCCCATCGGTTATCGGTTCTTCGAGCTATATGGCCGGCCCATTGCCACTTCAGCTTACTAATCCGTTGTGATATGTCGGTCACTCTGGTTCTACTGCGGATATCCTCATTTCTCAGTCTATCACGCAGAGAAACTCCGAGCATAGCCCTCTCCATAGCTCGCTGAGCGACCTTGAGCGTCCTCATACGGCCAGCAGTGAAGGACCACGTCTCTGATCCGTAAGTCATCACTGGCAACACGCACTGGTTGTACACTTTAGTTTTCAGAGATTGAGGTATACCTGACGAGAAGATGTGTCGTAATTTCCCGAACGCTGCCCAGCCGAGTTGAATCCGTCGATTGACCTCTCGGTCGAAGTTGGACTTACCTAGTCGGACTATTTGTCCCAGGTAAACGTACTCGTCAACAACTTCGAGCATAGTGCTCCCAACAACTACCGGCATAGGTGTGACATGGACATTAAACATGATCTTTGTTTTGTCCATGTTCATCTTAAGACCTATCGTTGGGAGGCACTATTGAGGTCATTGAGCATAGTGCTTAAGTCCTCCATCGATTCTGCCATAAGGACTATATCGTCGGCAAATCAAAGGTGAGTGATGTACTCGCCATTGATGTTAATACCGTATCCTTTTCAGTCCAGTAGCATGAAAACGTCTTTCAGAGCAGCGGTGAAGAGTTTCGGGGATATAACGTCACCCTGTCTTACACCTCTCTGCAGTTGGATAGGTTTCGAGCTCTGGTTCTGTACTTGGATAGCCATCGTAGCCCTACTGTACAAACACTTCAGCACTTCGATATACCGACAGTCAACTTGGCACCGCTGAAGGGACTGCAGCACCGCCCAAATTTCGACGGAATCAAAGGCTTTCTCATAGTCCACATACGCCAGGCAAAGTGGCAAATTGTACTCTTCAGTCTTCTGTACAATCTATGCAGGGTATGTATGTGGTCTATGGTACTGAAGCCTTTTCGGAAACCGGCTTGTTCGGGAGGCTGGAAGTCGTCGAGTCTGCGTGCGAGACGATTCATAATGACTCTCGAAAACAGCACGTAGACGCGGCTCAGAAGGGAAATCGGTCTGTAGTTCTTCAAGAGAGCGTTGTCGCCTTTCTTAAAGAACAAGACCACCGCACTTCTGCTCCACGCCTCTGGAGTAGTGCCACCATGTAGGACGGAATTGAAGAACTTCTGAAGGACTTCAAGTACCGGTGTTCCACCCGCTTTCAGAAGCTCCGCTGTAATTCCATCCTCGCCTGGGGCCCTGCCGTTTTTAAGGTGCTGGAGAGCCATTCTAATCTCGCTTAGACTGACGTCCGGGATATCATCGGAATAGTGTCGGATAAGACTTGCTCTTGGATCGTTACTCACACTTGCGTGTGGCTCCAACGATGATGTGTATAGCTGCCCATAGAACCTCTCAATCTCACTCAAAATCTCAGGTGTCCCGGAAACGATGCTGCCACACTCAGTCTTCAGCCTTGACAGTTGGCTCTTACGGGCAGACAGATCTCTGGCAAATACTTTGGATCCCTGGTTCCGCTCGATCGCTTCTTTAATACGAGCAGTATTAAAGTTGCATAAGTCTCGCCGCATGCATTTGGAGATCTGTCTGTTCAGTTACCTGTATGCTGTCAAATCTGTTGACGATTGCAGCCTCATCTCGCGTCTAACAGCCATGAGATTAAGAGTGTGATCGGAGAATTTTTGTGTTCTTCTGCGGCGGGTCTTGCAGAGCTTAGCTCCGACCGCATGGACAGTTTCCACGAGCTTGTCATTCATATCGTCCACTGCATTGCAATCTTGTAGGCACTGAAAGCGGTTGTGTAACTCGAGCTGAAAGTTTTCGGGATTTTGGATTAGAGCACGAGGGGGGACGGAGCGTTAACTTCATTAGACGAGACCTCTCCAACTTAACGTTTAGGTTCAGTGTGCCTCTAACAATTCGGTGATCGCTGCCAGTTTTCACCCTTGCGATCACTGAGACATCACTGAACAGTTGGCGTCTGGCCGTCATAATGAAGTCAATCTCATTTTTTGTCGAACCGTCGGGGCTCGACCAGGTCCACTTCCTCTGGGACCGCTTCAAACGTGGAAGGAGAAAGAGTTCATCATAAAGAGTCCCTCTTTCTACATAAAGTCGGCCAGCTGCTGGCCCCTTCGGTTCCGTTGCCCTACTCCAAATTTCCCTAACTTCAGCTCACCGTTTTCTCTTGTGCCTAATTTTGCGTTGAAGTCTCCCATCAACACCGTGTAGTGGGTTTTGGAGGAATTCATGGCTTTGGAAATATCCTCATACATTTCCTCCACCTCCTAATCGGAATGTGCCGAGGTTGGTTCGTAAACCTGTATGACCTTCAGCGAATACCGTTTGGTGATTCTGAGTATCAGGTACGCGACCCTCGTCGACACACTCCCAATCTTTACAACGTTGTTGACGAGAGACTTGTGGACGATAAATCCGACACCTCCTTTTGGGACAGATGGTCGCCCTCCCGGTGATAGAACAAGTTGCCGGATTCGAGAATCACCGCGTCCTCCCCCTCTCTTCGGACCTCGGATAATCCTATAATACTCCAGCGCAACTTGTCTATCTCTTCTTTCAGCTCCAGGATCTTCTCGTCAGTCCTCAGGGTGCGTGCGTTAAATGTTGCCCGGTCGAGTCGTCGTAGGGGGCAACCGAACCTCCACCGGAGATTCTTAGCACCCCCTGCCGCGCCGTTACCATGGTCGCCACCGTAGCCAGGAATAGCGGAGCCGCCGGGGACTGGGGGCCGTCTATTTGTGTAATTGTTCATGGGGGGTATATTGCCATAGTTGCCACGCTTGGCGAGCGGGTTGGCAACCGCAAAAAAAATATCGATTCTAATATAAAAATTCAGATGTTCTGTCAACCTTGAGGATTAAAATGAAATGCCATGTATCCAGTAAAATGTGTATCCGGTTCTCTACACTCACTATACGAAACACAGCAGCATTGAGCTGCTGATTTACACTGATATTCTGTGACAACGTGGTGCTTCCCCTATCGAGCCGACGTATTCATGTTATAACCATAATATAACTGCAGCACGGTTCTATCACAAAATTTATAAAACAAATTGTGTAGGCAATGGGCTAGCCACCTATTCCTTGTTTACATACTTTTTCATTTAAATCCATATTTTTTTGACTAAACGTGATCCGAATAGTTCGCTACTCATTGCTTTCTGCCTAGCCTATCAGGGATTATAGGCAGGACGTTATTGAATATAATATAATAATTTTTTATTGGATATAGATTACATGTAATTTTTAAGTCATTTTTTACTTTTATCAATTGGTTTGGAAAAAAAACTCTATCTCGGGTTTCGAATTTATTAAATGTATCCTTCTTGGACAGCTGGGTAAAAATTATTAAATTGATATAATGATTAGCTTCAAGACTTGTTATTTGCAATCGCGTTTTGATTTTTACCACAAAAAAATTAACTTCGATCCCTAAGCCTTACCAGTAGTTTGATGAACTGAGGTGGTGATAAAGGGTATCTCAAATGTTTCCAAATGAGTTGCTTCGACCACTAGTAAGGATAAACTACTTTTTGGATCCACGAGGTGTTATAATAAGTATTGTTTCAAACATAAATTCGGATGAAATTTTCAAAACCCACTCCAACCTGAATAAGTGGCCAGTTCCCTTGTGACAATTTTCATAGAGGTTACTCTCGGAATTTGAAGTACTTGATTATTTTACCATATCAAATATTGATACTTCCTTTTGATTCTACAATATGCCGGTGAATAGGTTAAATAAAGTAGGATAAAAACCTGGATTAAAAGAAATCGGAATGCAAATATCTAAGTAATTTAAATCAACTCAGAAAATTACGCTCATCATTATAACCAACTTTTTAAGGTCTAATTTTTTGCATTTGTTTAAATGCGCCGCACGCGTATTAAAAACAAATGACCATGCATTTACGACAATGTTGTAAAGTTGTATTAATTCAGATATCGGGATCTTTATATCGATACATACATTTGTATCGATCAAAAACTTCAGTCTCGTATCAATACTGTAAAGTATCGAATCGGCTTGTTTTCCTTAAGATATCAGTGCGTATCTACCTTTACTTTTTATTTTATTAATATTTATTCTTAAATATATGCATTAAAATATTTGCAACTAAAAACCTCTATGTGATCAATGAATTCTAATAAGTAAAATAAGTACTTGTGTTGGTGGTCTCGTTGCTCACTACAATGCGAGAAAAATCGCTTACAGCAACTTCTTCAGTGAACTGCGAAACCATTATAAAATAAGTTTAGCCGCGTACACAAGCTTTACAATGAAGTACAGTGGACTGAGGGATGATCTTTTGTTCACAACACGGTGTACCTTGTACAAAATAACACTTTAAGCTTTTATTATTCTTTACTAAGCACTTTTGTTTATTATATACTGTGAAATAATTTCCCTAATTATTTTTGAATGTCGTGAGAGACTCAATCATACGTGGAACTATGCAGTAGCTATATTACGGTTTTAGCACGAATGGGTCGGCTCGACCGGAGACGTATCACGCTCTCACAGAATACCAGCATAAAAAAGCAGCTTTATGTCGCTGTATTTCGTATTTTAGTGTATAGAACCGGCGACGCTTTTTTTACAAGAAACGAGCAGAGCATTCTGAGTCTTAATCGAGGATAAATGTGCATGTTTATGGATTACAGTATCCGCTTACCATTAGGGGAACAGTGCGCTCGTTCGCCATTTCTATAAAAAATTACATTTCGTGATTATCGTAAGAGTCGGCAATTTGAATTGTTTGAAGAATCTTAAGTCATTCGATATGATAAAACAGACTCATTTAGATCAGTTTCAAAGTTTCGAAACGTATGATTCTGCGATGATCATCCGACTGCCAATCCTGACGATTAGGGCGATTTTTCTCAACAACAGAAGAGCACGTAGGTCCAGAAGTGGACTTATGTGAAGTAATAAGGAGGAGGAATAAGAAGATTATCTCTATATCATCGTAAATAAATATAAAAAATTATGATCTTGTCTTCCTACACTTGCAGAATATTTTTTATAGGATATGGGGCAAACGAGCGAACGGTTAACCTGATGTTAAGTGAGTACCACCGCCCATGAACAACTGCAATACCAGGGTAAGGGGTGCGTTGTCAGCCTTTTAGAAAGGAGTAAGCTCTTTTCTTGAAGATTCCTAGGTCGTATCGGTCCGGATAAATCGCCGGTGGTAAACTATTCAACAGAGAGGGAAACGTACAGTAGTGGACAGCCAAGCATCCAGATGGTGTGAATGGTGTCATGAGGTTTGCCGCGTAGTAAGTACATGAAATTTGATGGCTGGGATTAATCTGAACAATTCTTCGGATCACTTCCCGTTGTAGATTCGATAAAATATGCAAGAAAATGCAACATCTCTTCACAGCACCAGTGAATCGAGCCGATCTGAAATCACTCGGTAGGTGGTTGCGATGAAGTGGAAGGAGCGGGTACTGGGGAGCCCCAGCCCATAGATAGAAACAGTATTCCACGTGAGGCCGAACCTGCGCCTTGTAAAGCTGCAGGCAATGAGACGGCATGAAAAACTTTCCCGCTCTGCTAAGCACACCTTCTTAGAGGCCAATTTGGCCTTCTCTTCCAAGTGACGAATTCGTCGTAGAAGGCCGATTCCCATTCCGATACTAGCTGAGGTAACAAGGAGAGTACCATGAAACTGAGGAGATAAGACAAACGGGACTGTCTGGACGAGAGGTCAGCATAAGGTCCAACAGAGAAGGTATTTGATTCTCCACATCTGGAATCCGCGTAGGCGAAGTAACTAGTTGTGTCAGATCATATTCCCAGGCGAAATCATGAAAAGATCTCTCCTCATGATCGGTTAAATGTGAACCAAGCCATTCGGCGCAGAGGGCGTTAAAAGCGCCGAGGATCACGACCTCTGTGGATGGGTGAAGAGTCATTCTGTTTTGACATTACCGCTATGGGATCTACAGAGGCACCAGTAGACACGCAGACGTCGTCGCTGTCTACGCGTAGGCAAAGAATGGGCAGGTACGAATCTTCAAGACTGCCGAGGCGTCGAGAACAGGGGTCCTCTCTGACGTATACGTAAACTCCAGCCCGAAGCACAAAAGAGTGTTCTTGTTTGTACCCAGTAGGAGAGATACGAAGCGCTTGCATCTCAGTTAGAAAGCGCATAGCCGGCTTCGCCATCTCGAGATGGTAATGACCGGCGCTTAGGTTCGAGTAAAGTCCCTTGATATTGCCGAAATTCACGGAGAGCGTGGCAGGGGTCACTCGGTCTTGTTGCTCCGCTCGCTCCGAGCAGGTATTGTCTTGAGCGGACATTTTCCCACTCCAGAATACACGGTGCAGCCTGAGCACCCACGCTCAGGAGTGGTGTAGTTTGTTCGTCGATGCTCAATGTGGGATTGTCCAGTGATGCTGGTACCCTCCTGGGTTAGTCTGATATTTATTTCCGCTACCATGTTGATGGGAGTGGGGCAACCGGCCACCTGCACTCACCAGACGAAACGCGGAAGCAGAGCTTCCATTTCACGACGGTAATCTGTGAGGTCATGGTACCACCCTGGTTTAAGCCGGCCCATACGTGCAACAGAAAAGCTGCTGCGTGGCTCTACCACTGTTAAATTATACATAGTATTGTTACGAGCTTAAGGTTCGTGACAATAAAAACTGCCGATTGAATTACCAAAACTAACACTTTAATCGCCGAACACCAATTAAAACTTAACACTAACAATTAATCACACTAATTCACTTTATTTCGCTCCGAAGCTTCGCTTGTCTCGCCAAATTCAATACTGCCCCGATCGTGGCATGCAGCGGGTTTAAATACACGTATACACCGAAACATCCAGATAATTCCCGTAGATACGGGTACCGACCGACCGACCGATGTAGAAATTTCGAGTGTGGGGCTTCTAGAAAGCTTAGTTCTTCAATACGATACTAGATAGTGCTGTTGGTTGAAAGATTAGTCATGTCATTTTCTGGAAAGCTCTCCTTGCTCTGTTACCCGACACTAGATGGCGCTAGTGCCAGACGTCAAGTTAGGTGCGCAACACTGCCCCCTCCTAAGACATGCTCGTCCCGAGCATTATCGGCCCCATAATAACGCGCCAGGCGATCCACATGGACGATCTTAGGAGTCCCTCTTGCGCCTTTCTGTATCCGGTAGGTTACGTCGTTGATCCTGGTCACAATCCGGTACGGGCCGTCCCATTTTGCTTGAAGCTTAGGAGATTTCCCTTTTAGATTTGATTAGATTTTTCTTAGATGGTGCTAGTGCCATACGTCAACTTAGGCGCGCAACAGTATTAATTAAACAATTAAAAAATGCATGACAATTCACGAAATAATTTAATGTTTCTCCATCTCTATATTAATATGTGAAGGGAAAACTTTGTACTCCGTGTTATGTTAATTGCGGTCACTGAGGGGTGCTAAATTATCTCTATTAAAATTTATCTGGAGAAGCAGTGCAGAAAGCATGATAGGTACGTTTCAAATACATTAAATTCTTTGTGTTCATAATACCAATGTCAAGGACAATAATTGTCGCGTATCGTTTGACGACGTACATACTAATGATATGTCTCAGATTAACAAGCGTATGTATGTTATTACTCTAAGTCCAAAGTTAAACTCTTAGAGTTCTTTTCACGAAAGATATTCCCTTCGTCCTAATGTTGGTAGCACGGAAATCAGTGTTGATATATTTTGAGTACTGACATTATTTTAATATTAAGGAGTTTTGCCAATTGCAACATTTTTACAAATTGCCTACTAATATCGATGTTACTTTTAGAACTGTACAAAAATTATTTTTTCAATAATTTTTCATAAAGTGTACTGCCACACACGAATTCTAGAGATAATTAATATCTTTATAGGAATGCAAGAAAACCTCATTAAAAGACGAAACCAGAGTTTGTTGAGCGCACTCTGATCAGTTAGTCACCTTCGTTGCCTGTCTAATCTTCTAACCACGGCAAAAGCATACGCTTTGGTGGTAACTCGTCTCGACTCAATAGAAGAAGAAGACAATAATTATAATCATACAGGTTGTCGAGGTATGAAAAAGAATATGGTGTTACAAAGATTTTTTAACACCAAAAGGCCACAATTTACCGCAACTGTATGGTATGGTGGATTATTCATGAACACAATGGACTTGAGAGTTAGATATGGCAAGTTTCTCTTTTAGCCAATTCATGATATTTTTTCGATTCATCTTATGATAATCTCCCGATATAAATTGAGACTTTTTTATAGAAGAAGGGGCAAACGAGCATGCGTCTCACCTGATGTTCAGAGACTACCGCCACCCATGATCAACCGCAACACCAGGGGAATTGCAGGTGCGTTGCCGGCCCTTTAGAAAGGAGTAAGCTCTTTTCTTGAAAGTTCCCAGGTCGTATCAGTCCGAAAAAATTGCCGGTGGTAAACAATTCCACAGAGAGGTCGTATGCGGAATAAAACTCCTTTTGAAACGTACAGTGGTGGACCGCCAAGCATCCAGATGGTGTGGATATCGGGACGTTTGCCGCATAGTGCTTTCACGAAATTTGGCGGCTGGGATTAATCCGAACCATTCCTCAGAGCACTCCCCATGGTAAATGCGAAAGAAAATGCAAAGAAATGCAACATCTCTTCGCAACGCCAGTGAATCGAGCCGATCAGAAAGCACTCGGTCGTCGACGATTCGAGCCGCTCTTGCGCTGGATACGGTCAAGTGGAAAGAGCTGGTACTGGGGAGCCCCAGCCCAGAAATGGGAACAGTATTCCATGTGCGGCCGAACCTGCGCCTTGTATAGTTACAGGCGGTGTGCCGGCATGAAATACTGTCCCGCTCTGCTGAGCACGCCAAGCTTTTTAGAGGCCAATTTGGCCTTCTCTTCCAGGTGACCATAAAACTGCACGTCACTCGATATATCAACGCTGAGGATTCCGATACTGGCTGAGGCAACAATGGGAGCGCCTTTAAACTGAAGAGATACGACAAAGGGGTTATTTTTAGCGGTTAACGCACAAACTTGTGCCTTCTGGGGGTTAAACTGGACTAAATTTAGGCGCTTCTAATCCGAGAATCTGTTCAGCAAAGACTCGACTTCAGACACAAGTTTGTCCCGGTACTCGGAGACGTTTTCCCGAGAAATATTAGCACGGCCGGTGTAAAGAGCATCACCAGTGCTGTCATCTACATAGCATAAAATGTTACGGGTTTGCAACATATCATTTATATGCAGAAGAAATAGCGTTGGCGATAGCACGCAGCCTTGTGTAACACTAGCATTAATAGGCTTGTAATCAGAGCTTGCACCGCTACAACGACCTTGATGCTCCAATCTGCAAAAAATCTATCCATAACCTGCCTCCGCCCATCTGTGAGCTAGGTAGACAAGAAGATCACCAGCTGACCGACCACGGCGAAAACGGTATTGGCGATCACTAATCAGCTAGTGATCCTCAAGGTACCTCATGAGCTGGCAGTTTACAATGGACTCCATTGTTTTGGAGAACAAGAAGGTGATGGCGATAGGCCGCCAGTTGGATGGGTCTGAGCGGTCTCCTTTTGTAGGGATAGGGTGGATAAAAGCCGTCTTTCATGATTTTGGGACTACTCCTAGGGAGTAGGAGTACATGAAAAGACGTGTTTAAACCGGTGCCAACTCTGGAACACACGACCTCAGCACGATTGGGGGGATTCCGTCAGGCCCACTCGACTTGTGGATGTCCAGGGAGAGGTACTCCTCTTCCACAGTGCAGTTCACACAACGCTCGGTTCGCAAAGCACTCTTTGCGAACTGAGCGCTGTGTGAACTGCACTTCCGGCATGGAGCACTCACACCGCGGGATGGTCGGCGGCGTACTCGCCCCGTCGTCGAGAGTAGAGTCGATTGCAAAGAAAGATCCTAGCAAATCGGTTTTCTCCTTTGCGGTATGGGCAAGTGAGTCGTTCTCCTTGTGCAGAGAGTTAAGAAGAAGTTAGGCATTTGTCATGAAGTTGTTTTACTACCAATTTGTTTTTTTTTTTGCACTTCAATTCATCGTGGTTTCTTCGAGTTTTAAGATGATAAACTTCCTCTGTTTCCCTTTGCCATTATTTTCTAAAACAATATGTTGAGTGAAAATTGGTTTCATCTAAATATATAACTGGACGCGGAAAAACGCTTCATCACAATATTTTACCTCTCCATATACACGTTCCTTTTAGACTCATTTTTTTAAAGAAAATCCCATTTCCTACTCAATTTTACATAAAGTGGTGTGACGTCCATTAAAGTCGACTTCATTTCGCATTTCGTGTGAAAATTTTGCCAGAATATGCAACTTATTTTTAACAATGTAAGACAGGGGTGCTAACATCACGGCTATGGGAATTCTTTCGTGAAACCATAATCTTAGAATATACTGGCGTATAGACGACCCGACAGCCCGAAAACACAAACAAATTTTAATTTTTGAGTTATTGTGTGCGTTAGATAATAATGTACATTTTACTTAAATGGACCATCGAAAATAAAGTAATGACAAAATAAAAAAAAAATGTTGAGTGTACGTTATTAATAAGTTCAAAATTCAACAGAATTTTACAATGTAAAATTTTTGGTGGAAGTGTTTTACCATCTGCTATTTTTCCAGACCGATACAATTTAGGAACCTTCAAGAAAAGAGCTTATTCTTTTTTGCTGGCAACACACCTACAATTCCCATGGTATTGCGGTTGTTATTAGGCGGTGGTAGGCACTTCCCATCAAGTGAGCCGCATGCTTGTTTGTCCCCTCTTCTATATAAAAAAAGACTTTTACTATTAAACCATCTGGAGGTGCAATGTGCGTTAACTTCTTAACAAAAAGTCTGTCATTTTCTGGAGAAGGCGAGGAAAACATTCTACCGTATACTTCACTACAAATGCAAAATTGAATCGCGGCACTATACACGCACACTACAGCATTTATGTTTGTGTTCATTGTATTTACGCATACCATCAAACTGTACACGTGTCAATATAAAGGGTGCTGCTGTCTACATGTATAAGCAACGTAATTTTGCATAGTCTACATAAGTTCAGCGTTGGTAAAAATGATTTTTAGTATTTTTCATTCATTACAGCCCTTCACAACTCCACTGCTGAACATAGGCCTCCCCCAAGAATTGCAACCACGCACGGTCCTGACCCATCTGAATCCATCGGCTTCCTGCATGACTTATAAGGTCGTACCTTCATCATATGGGGGGTAGCCCTACTATTTTCCCACTGGTACGAGGCTACCACTCGAGAACCGATTTTCCCACTGGTTGTCGGTCGATCGATCTAACTAGGTAATGGCCGGTCTATTGCCACTTTCGCTTACTTATCCGTTGATCCGTGAGTGTACATATATTGTTAGACAAAAAGCGTTAATTTTCTATTTTTAATATTAATATCTTAGTTTTATATATGTGTACAGTTGAAATTAAAATATAGCTTTCTTAATATACAAACCTAAAAATTTAATGAATTACGGTCGGATTTTGACCACTGGGCAACCGCTAGTTAGAATTATTACGCAAAGGTACCACGTCTAAAGCAAAACATGAGAATCGTGCGCTATTCTGAATTTAAATTAAATTCTTAGTGTGCTTAGCTGAATGTTTCTAAGCTACTTAAAAGCACATAAATGTGATTTTTTGTCACCATTATATTGTAATAGCTTAGGTTATTAGAATTTTGACAGCCGAAAGAAAATCAACTAAAATTGTGAAACTTAACTCTAACTTAAACATTTTACGCTATAAACTGTCATTTTTAATTAATTTTCGCAAGCTGTGTTGGACTGGGCGTGACATTGAGTACTGAAAACTCGCTAAGCGAAATTAGCCTGAATGGTTAAGTTGCTTTATTTTCACGCTCCCAGATTTTTCGGCACTGCTATTGTCTTGTTGTCACGGTCCCAATAGATTTCTCGGCGTTATTATATGCAGTATTGATATCAGTGCAAGGCCTTGAAAGTTGAAACAAGGAATAAAGAATTGACTTAGTCATACGTTTGTAATAGTCTAGTATATATTTTCAATATGTAGTACGATAACGTTCTACATATCGATAGCTTTCAATACTGTTTGTAAGTTATTGATACGCTCTAAATCAGCGAGGAACGTCGTCATCAATCATTATATTATTATCATTTTATTAATACCACACACGTGGTCTTTGTGAGTCAACGTAACGTGATAGCTCATTATAATATAGAGCAGTTGCATCAGCAGGTTGAGTATAAATGGGCGGTTAAATTGTCGTCTAACGACCAACGCATGACTAGATCATTGGGTAATGCCTAGTTTTGGGAGACAATGTAATTTTATGGTTCTTTTTATTGCCTTCGAAAGAAAGGAGAAGGTTCTAAATTTGACTTCATATTTTTTGTATGTATGTTACGCGATAACTTCGTTAATTGATTCGATTTTGATGACTTTTTTTATTAAATAGGTAATATTTAAAGGGTGGTCCCGAATTAATTCCGGGTAAAATTTCCACCTCTAAGGGTGTTACAACAGGGGATTAAATTTTCAACATTGTTGCGGAGCACCTGCGACCGGACTACTAGCAATCTAACATCACAAAATGAGATTGATTGAAGACCAATCGCAGTATTCGTATATCTATGAAACAGTCACCAAATATATTAGGTGACTCATTAGAACGTGACAAACCTTGTCTATATTCATCTGAACATAAATAAAACTATATTCAAAAATCGATCCAATTAGTTCATGTGATAATATATATTTCCTTGGGCCACATGTCTGAGTATGAGTTTACCAATGAAACCATAACTTACTTTAAACAATTTATGCATTTCTCGCCCAGTTTTTAGCAGCTCAATAGAAGTAATTGACGTTCATATATTTACTAATGATTTAGGAAGTGCGTATGTTGTATGTTTACACATACAGTGCTAATGATCACGTTGAAACGTTGGTACGTTAGTTGTTAGCTAAGAGCAAAGTAGCTTCTCTAAAGCCAACAATAATTCCCAGACTTGAACTTTGAGCAGCATTGATTGGTGTGAGGATTTATGAAAGGTTTGTGAAAGCACTAAGAGTTAATATTCGACATACTACATTTTCCACTAATTCAACGATAGTGCGTATGTAAATAATGGTTGAAAATGTTACCAAGCGGACGTCACACTTCTGTTCGTAATCGAGTTGCTGAAATTCACTAAAACAGATACGATACTACACATGATAACCCAGCAGACTATTTATGTTAAGTGCTGTTAATATCATCAAAATTCAATCTCTGTACACATTTTGGTCGAGTCAGAGTTTTTTGAAGTTCGATAAATCATATTGGCCCACTAATGTGCAATGTGCCGAAGAACTGCAAGAAATTAAGTCTGGAACGAAACTAATGTACGAAAATGTAGTTTATCTTATGATGAAAATAAATTATCACACCAGCGTAGCACAACCAACCCTGCAATAGCTGATATTGATACATCATACAGATTACTTCACGCCTGAGTTTTTACAAAAAAAAAAATTGTTCCCTCAGACGTACGGGCGACCTGCTGGTCGACCTGCTGGTCGCTATTGTGGACGTTATCGTGTTTGTGTAAAGAACCAGAAATGATCTTTGGGCAGTTTCGGAATATTTTGGCAGATGCTTTTTGCGATTTTGATTCATTGCATATGTACAAAGATTTATATACAATCTAAAAAATAAAGATAAATTGTGTGGCGATCTTTCCGTAACAGAACTCCAAGATTCGTATAATGTAATAATAAATTATTCACAACTGGAAATGTTTTCTGAAGAATTTCATCTTTTAAAAACTAAACGAAAATTTGCAGGCAATAGTAGATTGCTTTCTTTAACTCCGTTCATTGACGAACATAACCTCATCCGCGTGGGCGGGATGTTCGATAACTCCCCCTACGATTTCAGTGTAAAACATCCCATAATAATATGTAGTAAGCACATACTTACTAAGCTTATATTTCAAATGAAACATTTAGAGCTACTAAATGGCGGTCCTCAATTACTATTGTCACATATAAGGCAGACATATTGGCCTATAGGTGGTAGAAACCTTTCCAGAAATGTCGTGAATAAATGCCTTAAGTGTTTCAGACATAAGGCTCAAAGCGTTCAGCCTATAATGGGTCAACTACCTCAGTCAAGAACTCATCTTGAATTTCCATTTTAGTTATATTATAGTTATGTTGACTACGCTGGGCCAGTATTGGTGGCCGATCGCAGAGGTCGCGGCTGCAAACTTACAAAATCTTATATATGCATTTTTGTTTGCTCTGCAGTGAATCCGTACATTTGAAGTTCGTCACTGACCTCACCTCTGAGGCTTACATGGCCGCTCTAAATCATTTCGTGGCGCGTCGAAGCAAGTTCCAAAGCATTACGTCCGATAACGGGACAAATTTCGTAGGCACATCAAATGAAATGCATAGGTTCTTGCACTCATCGAGTGTTGCACCTGAAATAGCACAACAGGGTATCGAATTTATTTTCACGCCTGCTTATAGCCCACATTTTAATTCACCAACTGAGGCTGCTGTTAAATTTTGCAAGCATCATTTAAAAAGACTCTTAAAGCTTACCCATTTTACCTTTGAGGAGATGGCTACTTGTCTTACGCACATAGAGGCGGTCTTGAATTCGCGCCCTCTTACTCCTCTCTCTTCAGGCCCTAACGATTTTTCGGCACTAACTCCCGCTCATTTCCTGATTGGACGACCACTCTTATCTGTACCACATTCCCAGGTGACTGATGCCAACATCACGCGACTGGATCGCTGGAGGAGAACATCAGACAGCATTTCTGGAGCCGCTTTCATAATGAATACATCTCTCTGTTGCGGCCAAATCCTAACCTCACCCCAACAACCATCCTCTTTCCTCAGACCCTCCCCTCTTCGAGCAATTTGCTCACTGGTCTTCAAAGTCTTCGAAAGGCCAAATCCAAGTGGTTTTATTCCAGAGGTGAAGTGAAGCTGGCGTCTTTAGTTCTTATCAAGGAAAAAACAACACCACCGCTGCTCTGGTCCCTGGGCCGGGTCATGACGACCTATCCCGGCGTAGACGGAGTCACGCGAGTGGCTGAGTTGAAGACGAAGCGAGGTATCATTCGTCGTGCTGTTAACTGCATCTGCCCTCTACCAATTGAAGATTGAAGAGTCTCTTCAACCCGGGGAATATGTCGGCGCACGTCATCGCGCCTCGGCTAAAATGATGGACGCGTGGGAGCGCGGATCGGTCGCTGACCTCAAGGCAGCGCGAGCGCTTCTGTACCTCACTCAGCGGCGAGACGCGGTAGCAGACGGGCACTTTATTTTTCAATTTATAATATGTTTGTTTAGAGGTTTTACGGCATTAAACCTATTGTTGATAAACCTAACTACCGTATTAAGTCCACTCATTTTATTTCTAAAGTCCCGATAAGGCCTAAACAGTTCTAGTTCATTATATTTCAGTATTTACAAATAATTTGTTAATGATCATTAAGTATATACTACTAAACAACTAACAATTCTTATTAAAAGAATCAAGAATAGCCTGTAGCAGTTATATAGCAAATTATAATTTCATACATTTTAAGGATATAAATTTTGATTTTACTTTTTAATAAACTTCATGTAATACATACCTCATTATAATATGTTTGCTATTTTGGACAATGCATGTCAGCCATATTTATTTTATGCTGATTTCGTAATGGCACTCTCGTCTTTGAAACCCGCAAAATTTTGACAATTATTTTGGGTTCATTTCAAATGAAATAAAATCCGTCAAATAATTAGCCTGTTTCCTCTGAAGATTTAAAAAATGTCCGCCAGAGGCAGCACTAGTGGGGTACACATCATGTTTTAATTACCCTATTGACGTTGAACGCATGTCTTATCAATAAAATAATTAAATTAATAAAGTTCATAAACAATATTTAAAACTAAAAGAGTATGCGTACCAAACATTTTGAAGTGAAAAAAATTGTTTGGAGAGGATTCATTACAGCAATGATATAGGAACAGTTCTTTGAAGCAGATGCTGGACACTGACACTGAGCATTCATAATTTTAAAGATTTTTTCAAGAGGTACGGTTATTTTATAATTTACAGTTACTGTGAAAGATTTTTCATCTGCTCCTAAGTAATACCTTATACCAGTCGCATTATCTTCCATGTAATAAACTTAAAAAAATAACAAAATACAAAAATATTGCCTTGTTCTTTGCAGTGCTATTGAGTTTCCACACTTAGGATGACTTCCTTCGTCATCAGACAAGGTATATTTTGGTTCTATGTATTATTAATTGAACCAGAAGTGACATTTTTATACATTGAAGCATAACAGAAAGTACGAGGAAAATACTCCGAGATAGGAAAATTGCATAATTTAAAGAAGGAAACTGGGTTGAGTAATTTCAAGCGTATCTGCTTATCTTCTAAATATTTGCCACCATCAATTCTAATTTAAAAAAAACATCATTACGATTCGCAATGCATTTTTAAATGAAAAAAGAAACATCATTATCAAAAATATGTACATGAAAGATCTAAATCTCTGATAACAAATAAAACGAAGTGCCACCGACAAATAATCTTTCTACGAGTACATTTTTATTAATGATTTATTATATTTACGAGAACACTACAGATTTAAATAATACTAGTTTTTACGGATTTGATAGCGTATATTAATTTATTAAGTATTCCCGACGTATTATTAATTTGTGTTCCGATCTACGCAGTGTGAACAAATAAGATCTTGAATTCTTGCAATTGCGTACTTAGGTTGGAATATAATTTTATCATTTATAGGATCCCAAGTAGATAGTAGCACCCAGCATCTTCTTTATTTAGATTAGGATGATATTTGATTTCAATAGCCTCGTGAATCTTCATTGGAAGGAATCGGTGTTTTTAGCGGATATTTGTGGTTTACCAAATCTGATGTAGTGATGGGGGTGATCCTGCAGTCTGCAGGCTTAACGGAGCGTCGATTATTCACATCAACTATGTATTTTTAACGTAGAATTTTATTGATCTTTTAGTTTATTCCATGTAAGGGAGACCTCATTAACAATCAAGCTTGTACATTCCTGCATCTTGCAGAGAGACATTACACTTGGATGATGCTAAAAACTGACTAATTTTCTTCGACAGCTTGGAGAATGTTTTAGTGGAAGCACGCTTTGAGATGTAGCCAATCTTGTCAGTGACACTATATTAAGTAATATAAAAAATCATCTTCTACTAAATTCACTAGTTATTGGCGATACATGAAAGTATTCACAAATCGACAGAAGTGCTATTATTTTTGCAACGAAAATTAACGGAACTACGTAAATATTCAATTCAGCAAGATTGGAAGAAAAATGAAACCCAATTTTTCTTTAGATTTTGACATTTCTGTGATTAGTATGACTATTTGCGAACATTGCTCTAAGTCTCCTATTTGACGTCCGTATATTGGACGATTTGCCAATTGAGGCAGGCAAAATTCTTATACTATACAGCCTAGGCCTATGTGTATATTTCTTCACAAAACTCGTCTCATTATACTATTGTGTTATTTAAGGATTCCCTCTATACTCTATATAAGCACAATTTAAAATTATATTGACTAATTGTTATTGTTGTAACAATTTTCCAATTAAGGCAGGCAATTTTCTTATACCGTCTAGCCTAGGCTGATATAAATTTTGTACGTACTAGAATATTTTTAACGCCTGACTTCCTGCAGTATGTACATAGTATGACTGAAGAAAAAATTGTTCAGGATTTCAAACTCTACATTCTTACATATTTTTCATTTGTTCAAATTTTGTTTGAGAATTCACCATTGTCCTTTGAAACATTAACAAACATTTTTTTTTAGAAATTATAGAAAAATGGTGAGAAAAAGCATACAGTCTACCTGATAGTAGCTTGATGTTGTGACCCATAGACACCTACATCTATTTTCGATTAATAATTAAATTGTAATTGCATTGTCACACTTGATTACTATGTTATAATGCCTCGTTATGATTCAAATAGTCTCCGTTTTTCTAATGCTAACGAAAGATAACTGTATTAAGCTGTTATTTTACGCTGTTGTTCTGTGAGCGAGTGGTCCTTCCCCGGTCGAGCCGACCCATTCGTGCTACAACTATAATATAGTTGCAGTGTGGCTCTCCCACGTATAAAATATACTCTTAGTAATATATAAATAAATTGGTTATATCAAAACACGATGACATTTGTATTTTATTAGGTGTCCCGAAACGGATCCTTTGTAACAATCAAAATAATAAACCCTGTTTGAACACCTGCTTGCGAACCCTTCGCGCGTGAATACGCGTTAATTCGCCGGCATATGCGTTACGAGTTAGGTAAAATATTCAAGATTCAGAAAACATGCTTAGTAAACATATTAATGTTTAGATAATTTCATTATAACATCATTATAATATAATATCAGAACCACAATTTTATACTAGCGATCCGCTCTTGCTTTGCCTGGGTATGATTCATTACGTGGTGTTATTAGATATGTTTTTTTATTTACTCCTTTAAAAAACGTTGCTCTAAGATTTTCTCTTTTACCGTGCAGACAGTTTACAAACATAAGTTGCACAAGGAAAAACATCCAGAACCGAAATAATTATTTTTACGTCATACAAAATCTTTTTACGTGCTCGTTTTATCAATTTTTCGTTCCTTAAAAAATAATAAGGTTCCTGGCATTGCTCCCTACCTGTTATTGAAGAAGCCTGTACAGACAGACTGATAAACATTATTTTTAAAAATAGTTATTTATCTCTCAATAACAAGATATTAATATATAAAATAATAATAACGTCCTGAAGCTAAATATAAGCCTCTCATACGTATGTCTATCTAGACACTTCAATTTTATTTACATGTGTATATTTACGAAGTAATACGTGGTGGAGATTTAAGAAGTGGTATTTTTACAAAGCACAGCCAAGCTGCAGCAATGGTTGTAGCACAAATAGGTCGGATCGATCGGGGTAGAAGCACGCTTTCACAGAATACCAGCGTAAAACAGCGGAATATTACTGTTGTGTTTCGTATGGTGAGTCCTCAGGGGTGACAATGCATCTTTCTCTTTTTCTTTTTATTTTAACTTTTCTTTTTTCTCTTGTATCGTGGAAGCAAATTACAAACATAAATTACACTAGGACAAACATCCAGACCCGGAAAAATTATTTGTAGGCCATACAAATACTTGTTCCGTGCGGGATTCGTAACCGATACCCCAGCGCAGCCACTCATTGCTAAGCCATTCCGCCACGGAGCGATCAATATTTTAAACTCAAACGACATTTGTGAGAATAATTCAATTATTTAAATATCGGACTAGTGAAAAGGGGACGTGGGTAACATAAGGTCACGCTTTGCAGAAAATACTAATTTTTTGTGGGGTTTGAATGCTACATACAGTAAAGCAACAACCTTCTTAAGTTCATTGTGGAATAGATATTTCAATTATTTTAAAGAATAATAGTGACAAACAAGTACATTGCTGATAGAGCCACGATGCAGCTCTGTTATGGTTATAGCATGAATGGGTAGGCATGACCGGAGTAGGAACACGCTCTTACAAAATACCAGCGTAAAATAGCAGCATAATGTTGCTGTGTTTCGTATGGTGAGTGTAAAGAACTGGATACCCGTTTTACTGGAAATGAGGCCTTCCATGTTAGACCTCGGGGGTGGCAACGCATCTAAATTTTGATCCTTAATTCAGGATAATTGTAGATATCTATGGGACACAGCATCTTCTTACCATCAGGTGGAATGTGTGCTCGTTTATCACCCTTATTCTATAACAAAACTTACGTTTGTTTTATTGAAATCTTGTTTTTTCTAAAAATAATAACAGTTATCGCTTTTACAACCCGCCGCACTCGCGGAGACATTAATCTTATATATGTACAACAACTTCAGCGCGGTCAGGCGCGAGAGTATTATGAAACAAGTTTGTAAACGTACACAAACTTCCCAGCGATGTCCTGAGGATTGAGGTCAGATCTTTGTGGGATGTTTCAACAGTTTGGGGTCGACGGTTATCCACGGGTACAAATATATTTCTCCCCCATTAATAATTAAAATGTTAAATTGCAGATGATGATGGAAAGCCTCGGTTCCAGTAAAAAGGGCCTCTACACTCATCATATAAACACAGCAGCAACAAGCAGCTATTTTACGCTCGTATTCTGTGAGAGCGTGCTCCTACCCCGGTTGAGCCGACCGATTCGTGCTAACCAGCATATCTGCAGCGTGGCTCTTACAGATATTAAAAAATTATTTACAATTTAAAGAACCGTGTTTTTTTAATTCGCACTATTTCACGAACTTGATTTTTTTGTTTTTATGTGGGTTCGGTACAAAATTTGCAATCGATTTTATGGGATCCGATGCGATAATTTCTGTACGCGCGTGTTACTAATTACTCCCGAAATTATTTTATTTTTTACGTTATAACATTGAGAGACCAAAGTTAATCAAATACAAAATTTTATCATAAGATATCAAATAATATGCAACCTAGCAATGGTTACAGTGCTTTAAAGGGATAGTAGTAGCCATCCGAAATTTTAAAATAAAAAAATTACAAATTTAGACATGTTAAAAATTAAAATGCAAATCTCCCAAAGGGGAGAGATAACACATTAAAAATAAATAAAAATAAACTAAATATATATATATATATATATATATATATATATATATATGTGTTAATAAACTCAATACAATACAGACTTTCCAAAAACCGGACCGAAATAACCGCAAGCTAATTATATAAATTTAGTTAATTGCTTAAAATGTTCAAGCCATTAAAATGGTTCAAACAATTAACCACCTGCTTCCTGATAGTACAAGTATTAGCGGGGGAGATATTTAGAGATTTTAGAAAAGGAAACAAAGCTATTTATTATTTTATAAATCTTAAACATATTCCACTATCAAACAAATAAAATATTAATGTCATTAGTCTTTTATTTATTTTATCATATTTGTACAACTCAAACAATCAACAATATGTTCATGTTCGCAATGAAAGGAAAATATGTGTTGGCATTATAATTAGTGTAAAAAAATGTATTAATTATTTTTATTTATTACTAAATAATTCTGACTATAATACCAGATAATAATCCATTACGCGGGCACGTCTGTATGCATACAGTCATGTGGTACTGATGGCGATCTTGTGGCGGGTGCGACGGTTGCAGGTGACGAAGGCACTTATCCCGAGATGGGATCACAGCGGGATCCAGCATCATCCAGCGGATGCCATTAAATTAACATTCAGAATCATATCTTAGATGAAAAACTTAAAGGTAGAAAATAACGTTACAAACTTAGCGTTCGTGACAATAAAAACTGCTGATTAAATAACTGAAATTGACGCTATAATTACCGAACACCCAACAACAAACAAACGAACAACAACAACTTACACACTAATAATTAAAAATATTTAACACTTTATTTCGCAGTTATATCGCTTCGAAGTATTCGTTTGTATCGCCAATTCAATACTGACTCTGATCGCGGACAAAACCAGTCTTATATAGAACATTTTTTACTGAAACACGTAGAATGTTCGAGTAGAATGTAGAAAGTTCTAGCATAGAATTTTCTATAAAGCTCTCCTAGTTTTTCTACTCGATACTAGATGGCGCTAATTGCAATAATTATGGCGTGCAACAATAATCATTTGAATATTTTTAATATATAAACATTTTAAAAAGTAAAAAATATTTTCCCGTTATAAATTTAACCCTACAAAGATCAAACCAAAAATTGTGGGGTCTAAACTCTCTAATGAAATATATAAGAGTAAGGAGTGTAAGCGAACTTAGAGTACTAGTGTAAGGTAAGAGAAGGGTACTGTAGCACGCCACTAGATTGAGTGACGACTCGCTAAGACATGCAGGAAGTCGATGAATGAAATTGGCTCAGGACCGTGTTTTTTGACATTCTTTTGGGGAAGGCCAATGTTCAGGAGAGGACAAGACATGGGCTGTAATGATGATGATGTAACGCAGAAGTAAGGATTGAAAGTAGCTGCCATTGAGTAAACTCACACAACAGTCTGTAACATTTGCAGAATAATAAAATTGTAAGTGTACTAGGTGAACTCTTCATGCATAGATTATTGCATGCGCTCCAATTTTTTCGTTTTAACTGTACGGAGTTATAAATCGGTATGAGGTTATAAAAATACTCTTTCAACTCCAGACTCTTTTATAAAGAAATAAGAAAAAAATATCAAAAGATTTATTTTTAAGACGTGGCATTTGAAAATACTTATTTAAGAAATGAATAAAGATGATTGAGTCTGCCCATTTTATGCCCTATAAATTTTTCAAGTGGTGAATAATTGTGGTTTATTTAATTGTTTCACTCCATAGAAGAATATTTAATGTACCAGCTTTGACTTTTTAAAATAAGCTGTTGTTTTGTAGCATAAACAAAATACTTCTAAGTTGAAAAGAAGTCTTACCACCTACTAAGCTAGTTCCATTATTTGTGAAGATTTTCTGTTTATATTCTCATAATTATAGACAAGGTACTCATTCGTATTCTTATTTTATGTCGAGGTTCTTTATTTTAAATTTACAATTTTTCAAACGACCATGAGATTATGTAATTAAAAGAAAAATTAAAAAGATTTTATCACTTAAGGTTGGTAAGGGTGATTTTGCCATAGTTGCCACGCTTGGCAGGCGGGTTGACAACTGCAGTTTTTACTTTGAGTTATTATCAATAAGATTTTATTGCCCATCTTACGTTTATGGGAAACTCTAACACTTTTTCCCACTCGACGATATGGAATAGTGAATATTTTTACACCACCACTATACGGTTTAAAAAAGTTTCCAATAAACAAATAATTCCTTAAATATAAATGAAAAAGTTAATAGAAACTGTTTTATAAAATGTCAGTATAAAATAGATTTGAAATCCAAAATAGTAGTAAGTAAAACGTTGTGATTGATGCAGGGTTATATTGCAATCTGAATAAATGATATAGGCAAATGTTGAAGAAAAATGAATGAATAAAATCTTAAACTTTCTGTCTTTTTTATCTTTTGAATTCAAAATGCGTGGTAATGCACTTTTTTAACTGATTTTATTGCGCACGCACACATTCGTAAGGGTCGATCGGACGTTGTTGCATCAACCCACATGCAATGGCATAAGTTACATTCAATTTGGGATAATCTATACATAGAATAAATTTGTAGAAAAGTCGTGTCTGTAATTCTAATATATTTTTGAAAATACAAGTCCAGAGGACTATGTAGAAGTACTGAAGCCAAATTAGTGGTTTTTAGAATTTCTGTCTGTCTGAATACACAGATTCCAAATTCGCGCATAAACCTGCACCGATACTCATGAAATTTTCTAAGTAGATAGTTAGTAACCCGGGTCAACTTATAGGCTATTTTTGTCCAATTACGGAACTTCAAAAAAGAAGGTTAAGTATTTTCCTTCGTTTAGATGTAAATTTTTTATTACTTATGATTCTATTACGTGTATTCTCACAATTGTATGCATGATGACTGGTGTTTTTTTCAAATAAATATCATATTTATAAATAAAAGTTTCAAATTAGTTTTAACCTTTGTTTAATAATTTGAAACTACGCCGGCGATATACATTTAAATTTTCAAAACACCGCCATCCATTATCAAATAGAAAAAGCACATTTAGGCTATACTAATTTATATTAAATAATATAAAATATAATTAAATAACTTAATTGTTAAAATAATGAGATTTATGAAATTGCTTAAAATCCGAACGTCTATTTTGTAGCTTTTTCGTTATTAATTTTAAAAAGTGTAATAATTTAAGTAGATAATATAGTGACGTTTATGAAAAAATAAGAAAATGGATATGGTTTTTTGCTCAATTACTAATGTATATGTAAACTGATTTCAACTGGTCTACCTGCATTTATTGCAGTAACTAAACAACATTGCTATTTCATGATACTATGGTCATATCGTCAAATAGTTTTTCACCACTAACGGCGCTGATAGCATGTTATCAACACAAACAAAGTTTTTAGCAGAATATTTGTCTGCATTTTATTCGTGGTAGAGCCATTTTGCAGTTATATTAGTAGTATAGTTGTAGCACGAATGAGTCGGCTCGACCTCGGAAGTACCGTGCTCTCACAGAATACCAGCGTGAAATAGTAGTTTAATGCTGCTGTGTTTCGTATGGTAAGTATAGAGGACCAGAGACCCTTTTTACTGGAAACGAGGCATTCCATCTTAGTCCTCATGGGTGACAATGCATCTGCATTTTGATTTGTTATCGAGGATAGATGTAGATGCCTATGGGCCGCATCAACTACTTACCATTATATGGACTGTGTGCTCGTTTGTCACCATATCCTTAAGATATAAAAAAGAAACGCAACTTTATGCCATATTTATAAAATAAATAAATGTTCGCAGCTTTTCAGATGCACCCCAACTTTCTATCACTGATATTACTGGATAGCACAGTTTGGCTTTCTTTATTTCATTTAATAATAGCGCCATTTACTTACTGTTAAATAAAACAATGATAAGTCACTGATAAAATTAAATAATAGAGGCTACTGAATATTTATTCGTTTCGCATCCAAACTTTAAATAGGTACCCAGACCGGTGGCCATTATAGAAATAATTTACCGCAATTACTACGTTTTGCAAATGACTAACGACCCTGTCATATTTAATACTGTGTACGTAAAACTGTGATTATTAGATAAGCTCTTTAGTTAAATATATTAGGTATCTTATGTCATAGCTTTAACTTCACCAACTTCATTTGTTATCAAGTTTTCTGACGTAAATTATTGAAAATTAAGTGCACTGTGAGATTTTTAACTCTGATAGAATAGTTCATGGCATCGTTGGATGTCGAATGATTAGGTAAATGTGGTCACCAATCACGCAAAAGCTTTATGCCAGTTTAAATTTATTTTATTTTATTTATACAAGTACGAGGGCCGTGTGAGATTTCGTCATAGCACGGGAGCAAAACGTGTTCGATTTCCTCGAGGACAAACGAATTTGTTATAGGAAATTTTACGTTACAACTTACCACGTTTCCTGTGAAGTGGTGAAGAATAACTTCGTGGGCAAACGTAGATGTTTGAGTAGTTAAAAGTTATTTTAATTTAATTTGAAGTGTCGATTTATAACGTTCTCGAAGGTGAGGAAAACATTGCGAGGAAACCTGGATATCTGGTTTTGCAGTTGATGTCAGCGCAGCAAAAACTTTTTTGACCAAAACTTGTCCATGGCCTGTGCTCAGTAATGATGATAACGAGATTTAGGTTGCAACTTTTTTTTTACTTTTAATGATTACAATAATCCGTAGAACTTATCATCGTCATCATTACAGCCTATCAAAAGTCCACATATACCTCCTCCATAAATTTTCAAGTTGACTGGATATTTGCTATGACAATAATATTGATATTATGAAGTAGCGGATTCTCTGTCGCCGCCACAACAAGGTAAACATTTTTCCACTTCCGTTCATGAGTGTGGTTCTTCCCACTTTCACTGTGAATGTAATTTGATTTGGAATGAATCTAATTTTAGGGATTTTAATTATTTATTTTAACTTTTTAATACTTTAAAGCATCCATATTCACGGAGAAGACCGGGGTGTTAGACGTCATGATGTTAAAGTTAACAAAGGCAAATAGTCTTGCTGCAGTATGCTTGATCTTAAATTTAATTTCAGTAATTATGGGATCTCAATCAGATGATAGAATCCAGATATTATGTTCTCTATTGAAATTAGGATGTTTTTTTTTTAATTTCAATAACCTCGAAAATCATCCTTGGTAGGAGTCACGGTTCTTTTGCGAGGATTTATGGTCCATCAGATTCGATATAATAGTTGGGACGATACTGATCATGTTGACATACTTCAGACTACCTGGAGCGGCGGTGCTTCGCATCAGCGATACGTCCTTTACGCGGGTTTTTATGGTTTTTACATCCAAATATGCGTACATAAAAGGTTAGAATGAAATGCGATAAAATTAGTAAATTTAATTTTATTCCATGTTTAGCATTCGCGTCAATATAAGAAATTATTATAGAATTTCATTAATGAAATTTTGCAATCTATTCGAACGTACAAATTCATTATTTATTTTATGGTGCCAAATAATATTAAATGGGACCAATAATATGAATCAAATATAGCAAATTAATTTTATTTTCACTGTCGTATATTAATTTATTTTAAATTTTATTTAAAATAAATTAATATACGACAGTGAAATTCATCATTGTTTTGTTAAAACGAAACGAACTTTAATGATGAAAGTGTTTAAGTGTAAAATATAAATAAAGCATTTTTCCAAATATAAAACTATAAATAAAAAATTGATTCGAAGACATCGGGAGACACGCCTGATATAAAAAATAGCAGGTGATTATAGACATAAGATATTAATACAATTATGAAGAACTTATTTATTTATATGTTCCTATAACATAATTATTATATCTATGCCAAATATTAATCATCTACGTTCAATAGTCTTTGAGAAGTCAAAAAAATCTTTGGCAAACAGACATGACAAAAGACGCAAATACCGAGGTGGCTCTAATAGTGATCGGTTGATGAATAGCCAAGTCAATCTTTTTATTTAAAACATTATTTTTTTAATTTTTAATTGTTACACCTTATAACTAAGGTAACAATGGGCGGACTTAATGCCTCTCAGCATTCTCTGCCAGTCAACTCGTAGTGTGCTGAGCTATTATGGCAGGTGTAAACTTGCTTTGTGATCTTTGGAAAAAAATTATATAGGTACCAAAGTACGTCGATTCAAAATATGTAAATATAAATACAAATACATCTAACAACTTTACATATACATACATCCAATATATATAATAAGAATAACACTTCCTTTCTCAACCCTGTTGTTAAAATGTGCCGTGATTACGACGAGATTAAGCGTAGTAACGTACACCTAGATATATTCGATAGTAGCCTGGTTAGATTTAAAAGAAATTTACGTGTTTCTCTTAACATTTAATGTATTTTTTATCTGTTTTATTTTTGCTAAGACTAAGATTATACTGCAGTTATATTATTATGCCGTGTACACTTTATTGTATTGTAGGTTAGATCAACACCAATATACTTTTAATTTTAGACCTTTATATAACTATTGTCTGTTTGTGTACCTCATTCAATGAAATAAAAAATAAAATATACATTATACCTAACATACATAAACATATATACATACATACCGTAATTATACTACTTACATAATCTTATCATGAAACTATATCTTGTTTCAAGAGATGTTCACGAAGTAATTTCTTGAACGGGCACTTTTTTGGAGCTTTTCGTATGTCTTCGGATAAGGAATTCTAGAGTAGAGTAGCCTGAATAGTGAATGATTTCATGGAGAATCCAGTAAAATGAATTGGTGCACTAATTTTATGATTAGACGAGGACCGTAGAACTCTGTCATGTGACTGTGAGCCATTTTAGGCGATTACGATAAAGAGAAACATGATCTTACTTTCGAAGCCCATATACGTATCTAATGCAATTATTAAGGATACGCTCTAGCTTGTTGAGAAAATATTGGTCCAAATCTGGGTAACAAACACCTGCATAATCAATAATAGGCAAAATAAGTGTCTGCACAAGCATGACCTTTTTGTGTTTACAGGTAGAAACTTTTTTAGACGATAGAGAGATCCTAAGGTGACCAAGACTTTGCGACTGATTTCAGTGACATGTGTGTCCCATTTAAATGTGCTGTCCATATAAAAACCATGATTTTTTACGGAGCTCGAGAAGGGTATCAAGATATTGTAATAGACAGAAGGCATATTTGATAGGTATATCTTCGACAACATTCTCGAGCTCCCCACTACTATTTCCTGACATTTTTGGGTTGCCAGAAACACCAAAACACCTAGACCAATCACTAACAGCATCTAAGTTCTTATTTAAGTTTGCAATAGCGTTATGGAGTTAATAAATAGTAGCCTGCACGTACATTTGTAGGTCGTCAGTATACAGATGGTACGAACAGTTGAAATTAGAAGTGATGAAGTTTATAGAAACTGAGAAAATGATCGGAGAAAGTATTCCGCCTTGTGGTACGCCTGTTTGTAGATCAGTCCACATTGAACACTCTTGTGCTATATGAACCGACTGCTGGCACCTGCGAAGATAGGTAGCAAACCACTCCAAGGCTAAATATGAAAATCTTAAATGGGAAAGTATGGCTAATAGGATATCGTGGTCAACCGTATTAGAAGCATTAGAAAAGTCAACAAGCATCAATACAGTAACTTTCTTGTTTTCCATACCATTTCTGATATATTCAGTAACTATAAGTAATGCTGTAATGGTGCTGTGACCGGGACGAAACCCATACTGATAAGTCAGTAGGTTATGTTCAAATATAAATTTACTTATAAACACAGACTTCTAGAAATTTAGATAGAAAGAGCAATATAGATATGGGACGTAGGTGACTGGGTAAAGTAGGATTTTCGGAAGAGGTCGGATAAAAGCCTTTTTCGGAGAGTTGGATACTGCCCAGTGTCAAGGTAAAAATTGACAATGTGTATGACAGCAAGGATAATGTACTCTAGTGTATTGATTATCATGAATCTATTTATTTCATCGCAACCTAAAGCACTGGAGTTGATTGAAAGAGCAGCTTTTTTAACGTCATGCTGGCTCACAGATTAGAATTGAAAAACAGGAATTTGCGGTGACTGCAACGACTTTAGGTACGATATAGTTTGAGACCGGATTGACGGTCCATTGCCGTAGCAGAATCAAAATAAATATTGATATCATTACAAGAGATGGACGGACCATGATCCATAATAGGTGGTTTACCCACAACAATTGAACTTACAAACTTCCAAACATTAGCTGGTGAAGAGTTAACTATGTTGTTAAGGATGTAGTGGCGTTTAGCGTTGCGTACCATCTGATTGCACCTATTCCTCGCTATTTTATAGGATGTCCAATTACCATCTGTACGTTCTCTCTTACAATTATTTATTAAGATTTCTAATATCGATATGGTCAATAAGAGATGTTGTAAAGTTAGCTAGTTACGTAATAACATAAGAAAGAAGGGTCCACCCTTAAGTAGAGTCTAAATAAATTAACCGACTTGGCATTACACGGATCTTACAACTTTTTACGGTAGAATAACTATGTTGCGAGACTTGTTTTTTTTTTACAAGTTATGGTTTTGATGACATGCTCTTTCTCCTAACACGGTATTTACAAATACAATGCCACCAGGTGGAATATAAATTCGTGTGTCGCTTCAGTTTTATAAAACAACATTGTATAATATAAAAAAACGCGATTCTCAAATTAACACCCACGATATAATATTTTTTTTAAAGTATCAATGCGCTATTATTCCCACCAATCGTGATAAGATATCCGCAAAAGTCACGCAAAGATTATTGACGTCATAATCTCAATAAAGAAATTTTTCTGTAAAAAATATTCTTTTACTGGAGATGTTTCAACCCCATGCCTCGGAAAACACGTAAAGTTCTTGGACCTGCGCCTGATCTGTGTCGTTCGGATAACCGTCAGATCGGATTATGAGAGTGAGGGAATAGCGCACATGTGCTTGCGCATACACTTGGGCACTATAATCATGTCCTTTGCTGATGGCTAGTCTACGTTTAGACTGGCCATCGTAATCGTTATTCGGTCTAGAGGACATTTTAACATCTAGTGGCTAGGTAAGTTTCTTTGTTATTTAATTTATAAAAACAGTTGTAGGCATCTCCGTGAAAATATCGCGTTATTATGTTGAATCGGCACAAAAAATATAGTTTTCTGATTACAACTGTCACTTGTGATAAAAATAGAAGCTTTTGTAATAATTGGAAATGTTCGTTGTAATGGTTAGATCCCATAAAACTAGCCAAACAATGCCTCAAACGCTAAATGAGTAAATCGAGGACGATACAATTATGAGCAGTTCAGCGTTGTGTCATCCGTCGTACTTGTAAGGGCTAATGTTTTCAATAGTTTTTGAAATTATAATAAGTTTAATAAAACATGTTTTACGCATTTTGTCGCTTCAAATTCTTTTACTACCTCGGTTTCGGGTCCTTTACAGCATCCATGGTCACGGAAAGAAACGTCGGGAATTAAAGATAACTTAAGTAAGTGAAATTAAACGCGATAAAATTTACTAAAATTGGTTTTATTTACTGTTGAGTATTTGCATAAATATAATTGGATAAATTTTATCAAAAAATATTAATTAGGATGAGGCGTCGAAAAATACTTCTACATATAGTACAAATAAGTGTTAAACTTCCCCTCTCGTTTAAGTAATATAAAGTACTGCGCTGGCAACTATCTTAGGTGTCTAAATACCTCAGGTCATTTTTACAGAATAAAGGTGGTAATGAGCATACAATCCACCTGATTGTAAGTGAATGCTATGGTCCATAGACCATATGCAGATGCGTCGTCATCCCTAAGGTTTGAGATGGAACGATTTGTTTCCAGTAAAAAAGGCTGTAAGTTCTCTACACTCACCATACGAAACACAGCCACATGAAACTACGAGTACTATTCTACGCTGGTAATCTGTGAGAGCGTGGTCCTATCCCAGTCGAGGCCACCTATTCATGTTACAACAATAACATACTTGCAGCATGGCTCTACCAAGTCATTCCACGAGTCTTAATTGTTATCATTATTCTTTCCGACGTGATAAATCTTTTATTAACTACAAATTCTTAGCGAAATGTAGGATCATAACCACTGGACGATCACGGCCTTTACTTACCGCATAGTGGCGATGTAAGAATATTTACTCCCCCTTATCAGCGGCTTTCCATAACGACTTAAAAACAAGAAAAAGTCTGCGATTGGCAACCCGCTTCTCAAGCGTGGCAACTATGGCAGTAAATGGTGAAGATCTATGTTCAGCAGTGGACTATAATAGGCTGTAATGGTAACGGTAATTTTTTGTCAGCGTGGCTGCCTTATATGGCATTGTGGTGGGTGGTATTAATGCTGGTTTGCATAATTCATTTATTTTTAGGAGTACTTCTTTGTAAGCAACTTGAAGGTCGACTTACATCTTTTATTTTGACGGAAGTAACGTTCACTAAAATGTTTAGCCCCTTAAGTTGCATAATATTTCGTGGGAATAATGTAATGTATAATTTTCAGACATTAAACAACTCGTACTTAAATATATTTCTCTTCTATTTATATAAAGTTCAACACTAATAACAATTATTTATTTTATTGATTAATATTCATTAATAATTAAAAGGTATTAATTAATAAAAAATAAATAAATATAAATATATTTATGAAGGAAATACATATTAACGATTACTTTTTTAATATCAATAAATTTTTATACAACCGCCAGTAAAGGACACACGCACTCATTTTTTTTTCTATTCATATAACCCTTTCCCTGTCTGTAAATTAATTTCATAAATAAGGACCTAATATAGAAAAACGTGATAAGAATGTCTCAATGATTTGCTTGATTGTGCATAAATAACGGATCACTTCACCTTAAATTACATTTCAAACAAGCAGGCAATGGAAGCAATGCGCGCTACCACGTGCTACTTTGTAATTGTGATGCTCACGATTTTTCAGTCAAGGGTTTTTTATTACAGTGCAATGGTTGCGTAATAGATAACTCTAACTTTATGTTTTTACCGGTCTCATCATGAGTGCTTAGTCCTTAGTCTTAGACTTTTAATTTTAAACATTATGGCGTTACGTTATAGCATTATGTTAGCATTTTCTCCTGTATTTTGTTTGCAATTTACCTACATAAGTTGCATAATAACAAACATCCAGACCCGGAACAATTATTGGTATAATTATGTATGTAATGTAATTATGATGTAAACAGTGATACGAATACACAATAGAATTCCTTTTACTCGTGCCAAAAAGCCGACATAGGGTGGAGAACAGACGGATACTCAGGCCGAGTAGCGAGAACACCCGAACACGGCGTTTACAGATACGAGAAGGCAAGAAAACGAACAGTACTCGTGCCTACTCGTACAGACGCGTTTAAATACTCGCCGAGCCTCGGCAAGTATTTAAACCTTGTATATACATAGCACAACACAGACATTTAGAGTAAGTACTGAGTCTAGAAGTCATGAATTTATTTTTGCGGTCCGTATATGGAATATTTATATGAATTTTTAATAGGTAAATATTTGACAAATAATCTGAATGCACCTGATTAATCTTATAGAAATTAACAAAGCTATGTATGAGAGTAATGACTTAATGGTAATAAGTCATTCTTTCATTTTGACTACTTAATCAAAGATGGATATGTATCTATGGACTAAACCACGCAGCTTCCATCAAGTGGACTATGAGCTCGTTAATCACCGTTACTTATGTAATTTTTTATACTACTGAACTGACAAACGAACTTATAGTCAACCTGATGGTATGTGGCCATTGCAGCATGTAGAGGATTGCAACTCACTCATGATAAAGAAGGTTCCAGATGCGTTGCAAACACTGAGGACTACAATGGAATGCAATACAGCCAGTTATCTAAATATGATATTTTCCACTACCGTGCGGTTTACAAGAAATGTTACGCTACACGCGACCATAATATATTAAAATCTACTGTCAGCAGCAGTTTTGTTGTACCAACATGATTTTAGGCTCTTAAAAAAAGATTCTACGCCATCCAGAAGGCTGGAAACGCACCTGCAATACCTCCGATGTTACAAATATTCATAGGTGACGGTGATCGATCACCATCAGGCCATTCACATGCTCGATTGTCTCCTCTTTTATAAAGCAAAACACTAGCATAATATTTTTATCCCGCAAGAAACTAAAAGATTTGTAAATAAAACTGAACTATCCACTGCAGTTGACTTGGATTAAAAACAAGGTGAGTTGTAATTACACGTACATTAATCAAGATTTCTCTAGAAAGTCAGTGAAGTAACAGAGCTCAAGTAAGTTTAAAAACCCAGCGGTCACTTAACTAAATTAAAAGGCGTTTTATTTTCCTACAGAATCGTCTGCAGAATTTATGAAACTAATATAATAAATAAATATAATACTAACTAACTATAATACTAAAACTAATATAATAATAAAAAAAATAATGTACAGGTAACCTTTATATATATGAATAAAATTGAGGTGTGCCTGTAAAATAAAAATAACTGGTTCCTATTCAGCTCATGGGGTTATTTGCATGTTATTAAAACATTAATATATTGTTTGTCTGTATCTCCGGGCTAATTCTCGGAATGGAAATAAATCAAAATCAAGAGATAAATATTTGTCTGCAGTCTGCAGTCTGCGAACATGTTCAAGATCGTCCCCACCATTATATTAGATTTGATTAACGACAAATTCTCGCAAAAGAACACCGATTCCTACCAAGGATGATACGCGAGGCTATTGAAATTAAAAAACATCCAAATTTCAATAGAGAAGATGGTTGGGTGCTACCATCTGCTTGGGATCCTATAATCAACAAAATTAAACCCAAACCCAAGCATACCACTGCAAGACTTCATGATACTATAAGCTCGTTTTGCGTAAATCGGACCAAAAATTAATATTAAAAAACTGAAGGTAGCCGGACTAACTATGACATTGGGACGTCAAACATCTCAGTCCCCCCCGTGACCATGGGCGCTGTAAAGCACCCGAAACGTCGGGATAATAATAAAAATAAATTAAAGTAATTAAACGCGATAAAATCCGTAAATAATAGTTTTATTCTATGTGTAGTGTTCGCGTAAATTTAAGAAATCATTAGATAAATATTTTTTTGTTTTTAAATTCAATAGTGTTTATAACAATTATTTTGACGGCTTTGGTTGCTAAGCAATTTATTCTGGTGCTGACAGTCACGGGTTTGAGTCCCGCACGGAACGAGTATTTGTAAAATGTTGTATAAATGTATGGCATACAAATTTTTGTTCCGGATCTGGATGTTCGTCCTTGTGAAATGTATATATGTTAGCTGCCTCAACGATGTGGGAAAAATCTAGTGTGGGGGCGGGTAATGCTTGCCCATTATTCTGATCCTGGATCTGCAACAGGAGCTCTTCAGTGATAAATATATTGATTTAGTTGAGATTTAATCGTATTTGCATATGATTCAAGAAATTTAAAAATGAAATATTTTTTTAAAGATAAAGGCAAATGAACTAAAGTGTACAGAATATAATATTGCTTTATGAGGTCTTGAACCATTATGATTGAATGGACTTGTCCATTCAAAAATGCAAATCATTAATTTAAAATCACTAATAAATACCACATATATGAAGAATTTAATGTCACATTTAACATAGACGCCCAGTACCTTTTTATTGTAAAATTGGTCCCGGATTTTTAAATCCTTGCAAAAAAGGCAAAGTTGCCAGGTTTGTTAAATTTTTGATTCGGTTATCATATAGTCCACTTTGATTTACGGTAGAATACAAAAAACATGCCACATTTTAAAATAAAGTTACGTTTAAATAACTTAACGTTTTTTGTAAAAAAGATGGAAGTAATAAATTTTACAGAGGCAGTGAGTTGGTTAAAGTTTCAAAATCCATAAGTTCATGCATTTAAACTTATGGATTTTGAAACTTTAACCAATAATATAATTTAATATTTATTTATTTTATTTCTATTTGAAGTCAGCGCTTGACTACTATCCAACCTGATGGTAAGCGGTGATGTAGCTAAAAACGGTGAAGCGCACTGAATTAACAACATCCTATTCAATCTTGCCTTGAAAATTCCCACATTGTAATCGCTGATACTGTGGCCCATAAACATCTCCATCTGCCTTCAATTAAGAATCACGAATTAAGTTTCACGTCTGGGAACTAAGATGAAATGCATGATTTCCAGTAAACTGGGTCTGTGGTTCTTGTGGCTCACCATACGAAGTAATTTTCGTAGTTTCGCCGAAGTAGGGCTTAGGAACAAAGAAAGGAGTTGCAAGCCTTGACACAACTTTAAGAGTGGAACTTATATTCTAATTTGTAGTCCCGTACAAAAGTTATCACCTTTATTAAAAATAAACGTTAAAGCTCGTTCACAATCAACAGTAATATAGTGTACTATTAATTTTAGAAAACAACAGCCAAATCGAGACCCTCTCTTATTTGAAGTCGGCTCAAAATAATTAAAATACATATTAAGGTTACCTACTAATAATTTTATTTATGGTTGTGATATTCTTAATCTCCTTTATTCATCGAACTACAAAATCAGCTTTTGTGTTTTGCCAGTCCTTTTGTAGGGAAGATTTGTTATAATTGCTAAACTTCGCTGCGAGCAATATTATAAAAACTAATATTATTATCTTTATCTGCCCAAGTAACGATCTTTAGAAAACGCGCTCTATTACCCGAAATGAAATTACAATGCCACGTTACGCATCATGAATTATAATTAACTTAATATTTGTCGAGACCCCAATTCCCGTCTAAACTAAATTTGCTTAATTCATTAGTATGGAAATTGTCCTACTCTGTAACATGCATCATTAATTTATTTTCATCAGCTGCAATAATTTGAGATGTTTATGTTTATTCTACTTGAAAAGTCAGTGTTCGGGAGATTTTAACCATTGAAGTAATTTGTACTGGCCACGGACTCAAATGTACTTTGTGCCATAAAGTAGAAAGTACATTACTCGTGCCTCCAACCACGCGCCCTGAACTACCACACAGATTTTTTCCGCGTTGTCTGTTCAAGTACGTAGTACATACTATGACTTTAACATTTTCTCGACACTTATAGACACCTAAAATATGAATACAAGAGCATACAACCAGTGAGTGTTTTATGTTGCGTTTTGTCAAGTATCTACCTATTTTTTAAATCATTAAATTTTATGTAAAAATGTCAGGTACTATTATTATTATTAAATTCAGAAAATTTAATAATACTAATAGTGCCTGGCAGTAATACAAAATTTTTAACAAGTCATTTACTATTGTCGGTGAGACACCCTTATCTGTTTTTACATCACAATTTTAATCTTTGTGTTCGTAGTATATGTATTTTCATATATTTAAATGTAATTTATTTTTAAATATATGAATAGATATATTTAAATACATTCTGTTCTCGGATGACCACTGCCTGTGCGATTACGTCTATCCAAAAGGTTGTCTGCAAGAAATCGCTTTTATCGATGTGAAAACACATAGTGCAACTTAAAATAATTTTCTTCGTTCAGGTTTTGTTTTGATGTACAATAGAAATAATATCTATCAAGAATTGATACTCTCACGATACCCAGGGGCATTCGGTTTCCGAAAAGGCTTTAGTACCATAGATCACATACATACTCTTTGGCAAATAGTACAGATGACCGATGAGTACAATCTGTCGCTTTGCCTGGCGTATATGGACTATGAGAAAGCCTTCAATTCCGTCGAAATTTGGGCAGTGCTACAGACTCTTTAGCGATGCAAAATTGACTTTCGGTATATCGAGATGCGAAAGTGTTTGTACAATACAGCTACGATGACTATCCGAGTACAGAACCATAGTACGAAACCTATCCCACTGCAGAGAGATGTAAGAAGGGGTAAAGTTATATCCCCGAAACTCTTCACCGGTGCATTGGAAGACGTTTTCCGAGCTACTGGAATGGAAAGAGTACAGTATTACCATTGTGGCGAGTATACCACTCGCTTTCTATTTGCCGACGATGTAGTCCTTATGGCAGAATCGCTGGAGGATCTAAGCACTATACACAATGGCCTCAATAATGCCTCTCAACTGATAGGTCTTAAAATGAACATTGACAACACAAAGATCATATGTGACGTCCATGTCACACCTATGCCGGTAGTTATTGGGAGTATTAAGCTCGAAGTTGCTGACGAGTACGTTTACCTGGCAGAAATACTCCGACTAGGTAAGTCCAACCTCGACTGAGAGGGCAATCGACGGATTCAACTCGGCTGGGCAAAGTTCGGGAAATTACGACACATCTTCTCGTCATGTATAACCTAAAACCTGAAAACGAGATTATACAACCAGTGCGTGTTGCCAGTGATTCGTTATGGATCTAGGTCGCTGTGGAGAGGGCTGTGCTCGGGGTTTCTGTGCGTGATAAACTTTGAAATGAGGATATCCGCAATAAAAGCAGAGTGACCAACTTAACTCAACGGACTATATATATATATATATATATATATATATATATATATATATATATATATAATAATAATTTGCCCCCTGTGAGGCAATCTATAAGCAATCCATAGTTGCCACGCTTGACGAGCGGGTTGTCAACCGCAGTATTTCATTATTTCGAGTTGTTATCAGGAAGATGCTACTGCCCATCACTTGATTCAATTTCCCACGAATCCGTTTTAATTGTTAATTTAACTAGCAGGTAATGTAATTTTTCGGATTCTGATAGGGAAGGATTATCACGCATAGTGGATTTAACATTTTTTTAAAATATTGACCATGAGCGGATATCACTATCAAACGAGGCTAGTCCTATAGGCGGAAAGACGGTCACGACTTGTAAGATGAGATATTACACGTTCATATGACAGTATAAATCCTCGAACACAACCCATCTCTGCTATTCCAACTTTGTTCCTAAGTAGATTTGCTTATTATATAAATTGTACTCGGTTAATACCTTCTCGAAATCATTTCGGTGGAATCATTGGCGGTAACAGTGAGTTATTTTTATAAAATGAGAGTGACAAACGAATACGCGGTCTACCGGATGGTAAGTGGGTGCTGTGGCTCATAGATATCTTTGTTTATCCTCAGTTAAGAATAAAAATGCAGACTAAAATGGAATGCCTCGTTTCCCGTAAGATAGTCTCCGGTTTTCTGCATTCACCGTACGAAACACAGTAGCGTAAAGGTGCATTATCTTCATTCTGAAGAATTCTGCAAAGGGCGTGGTTCTACCACGGTCGAGCCGACACGTCTGTGCTACAACCATAATACAGTTGCAGCGTTGCTCTACTACGTGTAAAATCTTAAAATTAGACGTTTGTAAAATATATTATAACTACGATGAGCAACAACACACAGAAATGGCCCCCAGTCCCCAGCGGTCCCGCTATTCTTGGCTACGGTAGCGACCATGATAACGGCGGAGCAGAGGGTGCTAAGAATTTTAGGTGGAGGTTCGGCTGCCACCTAAGACCTGACAACACATAACACACGAACCCTGAAGACTGGTGAGAAGATCCTGGAGCTGGAAGAAGAGATAGACAAAGTGCGAAGAGATGGAAAGACACGGTATTGCACGAATACGGCAACTTGTTCTATCACCGGGAGGGCGACCATCTCTCCCAAGGATGTGTCGGATTTGTCGTCCACAAGTCTCTTGTAAATAACGTTGTAATAATTGGAATGTGTCGAAGAGGGTTGCTTACTGTATACACAGAACCACACGGTATTCGCTGGTATTCGCTGAAGGTTATACAGGTTTATACGCAGTAACCTCGGTACATCCTGATAAGGAGTGGGAGGAAACGTTACGCCGTACATCACCTTATCTCTTAAAAAGTTAGTGTGGAAACGCGACATAAATTCAAAAATAACTCGTGGGTGGATTTCTTCTCTCACCGTGCCATTCCATCGTACCGTCGCTTTTTGTGGGAGCTTTAGGTACGCTGCCTCAAAGTCTTGGAACAACCTGCTGCCACCTCTTCGTAGCTTGATAACAATTGAAATATTTAAATAAAAATATACAAACTATCTAATAATAGTTCAGAAGAACACAGGCTGAAGCGTACTACTTGTCTTCATGGGTACCGGCACGTGGTACAGACGTTCAAGGTTGCAACAACTAAAGTGAAGTGATGAAATAACTTTAAATCCTATTCATAAAGAAAATAAAAGTGTAATGTAGTGTCGTAAATTAATAATTAATGTAACTTATGTACAAAGTTTTTGGCAATAAGTGTTAAATTGTTAGTGCTATATTCATATATGTTAAAATAAATGTATAATTAAATGTTACAGTAATTTTTTAAATATAATGACATATTAATTATAAATATATAATATGAGATAGCATAATTTAATAGAAATAAATATAAAGTGAATGCGTAATATTATACACTCACACACCTTTGGTTTTGATATTAATAATTTTGAACATAGTTTTCCAGATACTTTATGTAATATTATTATGTATCGAACGCGGACGTCCGCACGTTCCTATCCGTTCGGGCTCACTGAAAACCAAACAACGTTGTTGACAGCATATCAAGCTGAGTGGGGTCTGTTTGCCCGCGCCACAACACCACAACAAGAGGAACTTTTTTTACTGTAATTTATAAGCATGCATACATTTTAAAGGTTATATCCGTCAAATTGTTGTTTTATTTTTATTTTTTCCGATTATAATACTATTTTTAATAATTGTATATACAAATGTTAAAATTTAAGAGTCTAATGATGACTGCGGCGTGATGCAATAAATCTTTCTTTCTTTTCTTTCTTTCAAATGTATGAGAATATGTCTAGAGACAGTAGTGTATTCCTCCAGAACCCACTAAACGGCGTTAATGGGAGACTTCAACGGAAAACTAGGCGCAAGAGATAACGGTGAGCTGAAGGTAGGGAAATAGGAAATAGGGCAACGAAACCAAAAGGGCCAGTAACTGTCCAACTTCATGGAGAAGGAGGAACTATTTATGATGAAATCTTTCTTCCAGAAGAAGCCTCATAGAAAGTGAACCTGTTCGAGTCCCACGGTTCGAGAAAAATATTTTTTGTCAATCTCGTGATTGGCTTCAATATGATGCCTAGACAGCAACTCTAAAGTGATGTCTTAATGATTGCAAGGGTAAAAAGTGGCGGTGATCACCGAATGGTGGGAGGCACACTGAACCTATACGTTAAGTTGAAAAGGTCACGTCTAATGAATTCAAAGCTTTGTTCCTGCTCTAATTCAAAGCCCCAAAAACTTTCAGCTCGATTTACAAAATCGTTTTCAGTGCCTATAAAACTGCAATGTAGTGAACGATATGAATAACAAGTTCGTGGACACCTTCCACGCGGTCGAAGCTAACTTCTGCTAATCCCTTCGCAGAAAAACCTAAAATTTCTACGATCATATTTTTAATCTCAAGGCTGTTAGATAGGAAATGAAGCTGCAGTATTCAGCAAATATGACGGTATACAGCCCCAAATGCATGCGGCGGTACTTACGCAACTTCAATATAGCTCTTACTGAATCGGCAACCGATCGGAATCAGGCCTCCAAAGTCTTTGCCAATGGCTTTGATAGCTGAAGACCGAATGTGGCAGCAACGATTCCGGGACAGCTGAGATTTTGAGTGAGATTTAGAGGTTATAGGTTTAGAGGTTAGAGGTAACGATCCCAGAGCAAGTCTTATCCGACATTATTCCGATGATATCCTGGACGTCAGTCTGAGCCAGATTAGAATGGCTCTCTATTACCTTAAAAGCAGCAAGGCCCCTAGCGCGGGTGGACTTACATCAGAGCGGATGACTTTACTTTGTGGCATTCTTTGGAAAAGGCCTATGTTCAGCAGTGCACTTATGAAAGGGTGCAATTATAATGATATTATTACGTGTGTGATATTAGAATTGAGGATGTAAAAAATTTTCAGTGAATTCATAAATAAAAAATGGGACAGATCTTATTTTTTTAGAATGTAACAAATGTTTTGTCAGTGTCTATATTTACATCAACTTGAGTGTCTTCGAAGTAAGAATGCATAGGCTTTTATTACGCTAAGACAATGCGTTTAATAGTGCACTTCATAAATAATGATAACAAAAATAAATCTAGATTTTTATGAGATAAATATAATAAATACCTTACGTTTTCATAGCTTACCCTAAAAGTAAAAGGCCCTTTAATTTGATATACTTGTAACTCCCTTTAAATAATTTGACGTTTATATAGCGATTTAATGTCTTAATTATGATTTTTTTTAACTTAAATCACACAGCATGAATTCAATTGATAAAATATAACTAAAAAATAAATAAAAATATAAATTTCTTTGCAACTTTCCGCTAAACATATAAAATGATGTGTCTTACCTGGATTGAAGCGCACGGCGCCGGGACTCCCTCAATTGCATACACTAACTCCGTCACCACTAGACCAAGCACCACTACTCTCAACACCACTATTCCAGGCAAGACACACCATCGACGATAATACGACACGTGTTTCGCCTCTACACGAGGCATCCTCAGGTAATATAGACTCTACGGCGGCTGACCGCTAACTTAGCGGTCAGCCGCCGTAGAGTATATTTTTATTTTTTATTATAATGGATTTCCGCAAAGTAACGCCTGATTCTATCAATTATCTTAAAATATAACTATCAAAACCAAAACAAGAACGTTTCAATTTTTAATAATGTACATGTATACTATCAAAGGTTTCAAGCTAAGGTAGTAATTACGTTCGTGTCAACAATTTGTAACACACTACGATATAGAACTTGAGTTCGATGACCCGATAAATTTAATTGCTGTGACCCAACAATTTTCATGTTTGATTCTATTGTTACAGTAAAATTAAAACCACACATTAACAATATTTTTTTCAGTCGTCCTCATGATAAGTCGCTATCATAGCTCTTGGACACCAGCAGCCAACCTCAAACAAAAAAAGACTACAGAAGTGTTGTTGGCTTGGAGTACTGAAATAGAATACCTCACAGCCTATAATTATACTGGCTCTCTATATACTTCATGAATAAACTGCGATTAAATCGCATCAATAGGTATATATATTAAAAGATATACTAAAGAAGCAATTTTATTCATATACTGTTTATAGTTAGAACTACACGGAAAGTTAAAAATATATTAATAATATGCAAGCATTTTTGATCTTCTAAGCCATTCGTCTAGAGTTTTATTTCCCGCGATCTGATCGGTTTTTAAAAAGAGTTTCGAATAACTTTCATGTTGACCCTTTGAAATCTTGCCTTTCATCATCATCATCATTACAGCCCTTCACAAGTCCACTGCTGAACATAGGCCTCCCCCAAGTAATGCCACAAAGCACGGTCCTGAGCCACCTGCATCCATCGACTTCCTGCATGTCTTACCAGGTCGTCACTCCATCTAGTGGGGGGTTGCCCTACACTACGCCTACCGGTACGAGGCTGCCACTCGAGAACCTTTCTTCCCCATCGGTTATCGGTTCTTCGAGCTATATGGCCGGCCCATTGCCACTTCAGCTTACTAATCCGTTGGGCTATGTCGGTCACACTAGTTTCACTGCGGATATCCTCATTTCTGAGTCTATCACGCAGTGAAACTCCGAGCATAGCCCTCTCCATAGCTCGCTGAGCGACCTTGAGCGTCCTCATACGGCCAGCGGTGAAGGACCACGTCTCAGATCCGTAAGTCATCACTGGCAACACGCACTGGTTGTACACTTTAGTTTTCAGAGATTGAGGTATACCTGATGAGAAGATGTGTCGTAATTTCCCGAACGCTGCCCAGCCGAGTTGAATCCGTCGATTGACTTCTCCGTCGAAGTTGGACTTACCTAGTCGGGCTATTTGTCCCAGGTAAACGTACTCGTCAACAACTTCGAGCATAGTGCTCCCAACAATTGCCTTTCAAAAGGATATTTTTACGTATTTTTTGAGAGTAAGCCTATGGTTACCTTTTTGTACAATCATATCATTTTAACTCGTGAAATTAACATTATTCTGAGAGTTAAAATAACATAATATCGTCTTAATCTAAATTAAAAAGTAAAGTCACATACTTTACTCACCACACACGCACACACACACACACACACACATACACACACACACACACACACACACACACACACACACACACACACACACACGCACGCACGCATGCACGCACGCACGCACGCACGCACGCACGCACGCATGCACGCACGCATACACAATTTAATTTGTGTTGGAGGGAATCGAACTCAAAAAAGCTCGTGTACTATAAAAAAATGCAACCCGAGTTCAAACAATTAAAAAGAATAATAAATATGGTAAGAGATAGTATCTTAATGCAATAACTGTATGAATCCACGAAATTTTACGTCACCAAACTGGAGCCACTTTAAAAATTAGGTGTAATATTTGACAGATCTCATAGCGGGGAAATATCCACAGATATATAAAAAGTATAAAATTTAAAAAAGACTTAAAAATGTGATAAAAACTTAGAGGACAAATCAGTTTTCGCCTTGTTTTCCCTTTTAATATTCTAGAATATTCTAGAAATTGATAAACTTTATTTAAAACTAACTTCTCAATTAAATGACACCAAAAAACTCATTGGCATAAAATCCATCTCAGAATGTAAAATTTTAATCTTTTTTGTTCTTTGAAGTGGGCATTTACTCTTTTACCCTTTTAAGTGGACTAAGAAATATCACTATCTCAGAATTAACTAAATAGCTACATTAAAATTATTATCTTCTATTTTGCCACTGTCGTTAGAATTATTTGCTCCAAATGTACAAGGGACTAACTCTGAAGTTTAACATATTTAATAAAAAATGAATCGTCAAAATTGGTTCACTATCCATAGTTAACAAAGAATCCACTTTTTTTTAAAGAGGAATGAGCATGTGGCTCACCGGATGGAAGGTGACTACAGCCACCCAAAAACAACTGCAACACCAGGTTAAATTGCAAGTGCGCTGCAGGCCTTTTAAAAAAGAAAAGGCAAAGGTATTAAAAGTCTTTTGTTGTATCGTTCCAGAAAAATTGCTGGCATTAGCCGATTCCACACGTAAGTTGTGCGAGTAAGAAAACTGCTGGTAAATCGCACAGTGGTGGACCGTTAATCAGATGGTATGAACGATATCACGGATTTTGTCGCAATTTGCGATGGTGAAATTAATTTATCGGTTGGTACGAGTATCGTATCGTATTAGTGCACAACAATTCATTTTCGCACTCCTCGTGGTAAATGCGAAAGTATTATCAAAGAGATGCAACATCCAGTGACAGTGCCAGACAGCCAGTGTGTTGAGCCAATCAGAAAGAACTCGGTCACCGACGATTTGAACTGCTCTACGCTAGATGCGATCAAGTAAAAGGAGGTGGCTAGAGTGATTGACTATGGAGCCCCGGTCCAGAAATGAAAACAGTATTCCATTTGAGGACGAACTTGCACCTCAAGCAGTGTAAATACTTAAAAAAGAAGTAATAGCTTCGTAGACTATTGATAGGGAACCGATTTTGATGGTTCTTTTTTTAATTAAATATGTAAAACTTCAGAAATGGTCCTGTGTCCAACAAGTTACGGTAAAACGATTTCGTTTATACTAAATGTGCAGCTACCGTGTAGTGGTGTTAATGGTTATACCAGAAGTAAAAAACCTAGACCGGTAACTGGCAAGAATGCGAGAATTCTAATGTGATCGTAGATCCACCTGCCATGCGAAACGACTGAGGCTAGTCCTTCCTATAATCTGTTCTGAGAGAGTTGGTAAAAAAGGAGGGCTCGTAAACTCATCACAATACACAATTACATACATACATACATACAGGTCTTTTCTTTAATTCTGTTATATAGTAAAAGATAGTCAAAACCTTATTAACATTTTACATTTAAACATGTAAATAGTTTTAAGATTAAAACTTTGAAAATTACATAACTTATCACACTTAGGAAACGTTTTCTTTACAATAACAACCTAGTTACGAGTAGTTTGGCCAAAATAAAAAGTAAGCATAATAAAAGTACACCAGAGAACATTTTCTCCACAGCTACACTTACCTTGAATGTTCAACTGGGGACATATTTTGCTTCGAAATGTCTTGTTATTTTTTAAATGGATACTAGCGGTGGTGGTTACATAGCTAATATTTCCTTCAACAACTTCAAGTAAGCGCGGCAATTTATTTATGAACCATCCACCAAGATCGAAATAATTTCTTTTATTACAACCAAATTTTATTATTAATTTTTTATTCAATATAGATCATCATATCAATCATCATACAAGTAAATCTAGTTATTAAAAATCATACTAAAATAACAAACTATAATACTAATATATATACGTGTGTGTATGATAATTAGTACATATATATGTGTTAGATAATTAGTGTGTAGATATACAATATTTCGTTTCGAAAACTTCTTCATAATAACCCTTTGTCATTGAGTTCTTTGGAGATTTTGAAAAAAAAAAACTAAACCTAACGAATAGTTTATGATAACGGTATCTCAAGTCCTTAAAGCGCCAAAGCAGACAAAAGAATCGATACGCGTATTATAGGTGAGTAAAACTTACCCAGTACCTACTTGTTAGTAATACAAGATTTGTAGTACTTTGCGAATACATACAAAGATGAAATTATTTCAAAGAGTTAAAGATATTATCAACAAGAGAATGTCGTTCTACTACAGCATATCAAAAGTTTACTGCTGAACGTAAACCTCTCTCATAGATTGCCTTATTTGCTATATTTGACACGACTGGCGGGCGTGTTAGCATTCGGAGTTTTTTTTTAAATATTTTTTTAGTTGTTATCAGAAATACGCTGTGGCTCATTTCCTGGTTTGTTTACATCTGTCACCTCTGACGACACCCACGGTACGATATGGGGTAGTGGCTATTCTTACAACGGTACTTTAAAAATCATATGAGTAAGAAAATATCACAAGAAATACTTTAAGACATTATTTTAAGAACACGTGACTTTGAGAATAAAATCTTTAATCTATATAAATAGGAGCACGGACAGAAGTGATAGCAATTTCACTGATGACTATGCTACTAGGAAAATTATCTTTGTAACAAGTTTAATTGGGGGCAAACATTTGCGTGTGATATTTGTATTCTGGCCTTAGGTATAAATCTCAGGTTTAATGTTTTTGGTAAATTTTCCTTGAAGATTAATCTTGAACGACAAGCAATCAGTACTTGTTCTTCGACAACGATCGAATCTAGAGTGCAGGCGTATGGGCTTTTAATAGTAGTAAGAGTAGCAAACGCCGTGTAGTGGCGGCGTAAGAAGGATTATCTTACTACCAGGGACAGGATAGGGGGAAATAAAACGGAAATTTGCAGCATCATCTTTCTAATGAACCCAAAAAAATTAATAAGCTATGGTCGCTAGCCCGCCTGCCAAGCGTGGCAACTATAGCAAATATCCCCCCATGAGGCAATATATGGATATTTAACCCTTCAATCCTCATAAAACTTCCATGCAGTCGCATGCGTCTGGCAAATCCCAAGCGGTCGCATGCGACCGCACCCACCCACAGCACTTAAAACTATTAAAATATATTTAGAGACGACTTTTCCATGAAGAAGTTTGGCATCATAAAATTTATACAAAATTCTCTATCCCGTGGTTTAAACAGAAGTCAGGTTTTATTTCATGATAAAAAGATTTTATTTTATTTTGATTACAAACAAAAAACATACCAATCGGATGTGGGCAGCGTTAAAATCACAATTATTTCTATATATTACTCGAAATTATTTACGTAAAAAGATGTATTCACACAAAAACTTTAATAACAATTTTATAATACAAAAAATATAATAAAGCACTAACAAAACAGTAGAATATCCAAAAATCAACACAACATCTAAATAAAATGGCGTACGTAATGAACGTAGAATATAAATTAATATCCAGAGACTAGCGGTTTTTTTATTCCACTAGTGGATAGAAAATTTCATCTTGATACTATAATGCCAAACTTCTTCATAGAAAAGTAGTCTTTATGTTTAAGTATTTATGGGTTAACGGAGCTGTGGGTGGATGCGGTCAATTTGACCACTTGAATTTTGACGGAATATCGAAGCGGTCAAATTTGGACGCTTGGTGTTTGAGAGGTTAATAGACTATAATTAATGTCATATCATAATCATGAACACCCACGCCTGTCCTGACTCTGCTAGGCAGACTACGGGGCACGACCCCGACACACCTCTCTCACCTCCTTTACATACGCATGCTGGTGGGTTAAGGGCACGCTTTATCTGGCTCTTATGCAATATATCGCCAATTTGATCTTTTTGTCTTGGTCAATTTTCACTTTCGTGGAGGACGTCGCTTCCCAGCTACGCTGTTTACTTCTGCACCATAAATTGCATTCTCACTCTTTCCTCTTTCGTTCACTCTACATGAGCTGGGGGTTGGGTTGCTCGCGTTCGTAGGCTTCGACCACCCAATTCTAGGCCCATCCCACACGTGTTTCAAAGAACAGACTGGGCTCTTTGCCGTGTGGTAACAGCGGTAAGTATACCACCCCATTTTTTGCACTGGAGGCGGTATAAATTAAACGTCATTAATACCTACAGCAGCACTAAGCGGATTTCAAAACCCAGTAAAAAAACCTACTTACATCTGAAATGTAATATTGCATAAGCATTTTCAACAGCGCTTCATTTCGAATTGTAAATGTTACGTGTGACGTTCTGTCGACAGAGATAGCTGATTGATTTTTGGAACGTTCTGCGTAATATAGAAACGTAACAAATAAAAGTAAAAAAATAAAGTTACAGCCTATATTGGCCTACTGCTGGGAAGAGGGCTCAAATCATTTCTGAGAGGATTTTAGACCAAGGAATGTGCGTCACGTTGACCCGATATATGTTGACGGACATCACATGTCTTCGAAATATTTTTTTTAAATTTCTCAGGCACATTCCTCATGAAGTTTTCCTTCTCTGTAGAGCACGTAGTATATTTGCACTTAAAATGGCAATTATAATAATAATAATAATAATAAAATATTTATTCATTGACCAAAAGTAATAAAATATTTAAAGGTTAAACTAATACAAAAATAATATTTTTAGAAGGACAATGAAAGGGTTCTGACTCAGCATGTGTTGCAGAGAATCTACAACGCTGTTATTCTGTCAGCACCCATATACCTACTTAGTGAGCTAAAGTATAACTACGCGTACATCACCGATTATTTTACAAATAGCTTTTAGTGTTAAATTATTTATTTATTCAGCCAGTACAAGAACTGTATAATTAACCAGTACAAGTTATCATAATATTTCTGTTAATAATTTGATAATTAATATACATGTACAAGAGATAAAACATAATATAAACAAAATATAAACGTAATATAAACAAAAACATGAAAAAAATAATAGTATTAAAAGTAAGAGCTACAGTAGTGTTTTATTTATTCAGATCAATTAAGAATCAAACAAAAAATCAAACAAAAAAAAAAAAGATCAATTAAGAATTTTATTGGTGCCGCTATGAATTGAACCCGGCTAGTTCAAAGAACCAACAACCAACTTAACGATGGGAGAGCAAAGTTCTCAAAAACGAAGTGTAGTGCGGCCCCCAACTGGATGGAATGACGACATGTACGAAGTCGATGGATGCAGGTGACTCAGGATCGTGTTTTGTGGCATACCTTAGAGGAGGCTTTTATTCTGAAGGAGACCTGTGAAGGCTCTAATCATGATGACGATGATGATAAGTAAAAACTAACTTTTATTTTTACAATTTCTATGTCGCCATCTTCCCGCTTATAAAAAATATAAAAAAATGCACCACTAATATGAAAAATACTATTGCACAATGCCCAGTTACAGATACAAAGCGGGCATATGCATTTAGGCAAAGTACAGAAGTTATTCCAGGAACCGAAGTTCACAAATGCTCATTTTTATTTAACTTTGTTGCATGTTTGCTTTTCTAATGGAGAAACTTTGCCGGAGCTCTAGTTTGCATACTTACCAACGACTTTCCTTATAACCTCTTCCTTGTAACAACTTCTTGCTGTACATTTGCAGCTTAACAATACTGGCAAACGATGCAACAATGTATTTAAAACAAGTAGTTGCGAAAATGACAAACGGGCATACAGTCTACATAAAACTAGTAATTGTATATTGTAGTCAATTTACATCTACAACTAAAAGGTGGATGCGTGTTCACATCTTAGTACTTAGATGTAATGCGTCTTTTCCAGTTAAAATATTATAAAATTTAAGTTCAGAATGACATAAGTTGCAACAAAACTAATGTTTCCAACCGTGGAAACTATGTAAAAATATATATGGCTCCGATATACGAGAACATTCCCATAAATGATAATCAGTAGACTTTTGATAAGCTGAAAGAAACAAATGAAATGTGTATTGCCATAGCTAAACCGCTATCATTCTGTCGTTGCTTCAAGTAGGTCTCTTCGGACTCAATCGAGCATTTTTATTATAACACTAACCAAATCAATAAAGTAAATATTTAAATCAATCAAATAATTAAACTAAACTATCCTTTATCTTTATTTCTTAAATCAACTTCACTTAACATACTGAAAAGATAGTGAAACAAAAGTCAGCAGATCAATCTTCCGAGATTAAATCGGCAAACATTACGCTAAGTGGGTGTGTCATCCATTTGTATTGTTGAACTTAGAAAGTTAACACATAGTGATTGAAATGTGGAGCATTTAATTAGTTATTGCTTTAATTTCAGATCTAATTACGGGTATCTGGATTGTAGAGGAAATAAAACACCCTTCTATTTCAAACTTCTACTAGAACTAATAAACCTTGAAATTATTATTCAACATCATCGTTACAGTTCTTTGCAAGTCCACTGTTGACCATAGGCCTTCTTCAAGAAATTCCATAAAATACAATGACAGTGGAGTAGGAATGCGTGACAAACAAGCACATAGTCCATCTGATGGTATGTGGATGCTGTGGCCCATAGACATCTACATTTTTATCCTCAATTAAAAATCAAAACGCAGATGCATTGTCACCCCTGAGGACTAAGATGTAATGTCCCGTTTCTAGTTAAAAAGGGCCTCGGGATCTCTACACTCACCATACGAAATACAGCAGTATTAAGCTGCTATTTTACACTGGCATTTTGTGAGAGCGTGGTCCTTCCACGGTCGAGCCGACCCATTCGTGCTACAACCATAATAAAACTGCAGTGTGACTCTACCACGTACACATGCCAACCCACCTGAATTTATCAACTTCCTTTATATCTTATCAGATCACCACCGCGATTAGTGGGATCACATTACACGATAGGTAATATTTAACGCTTTAAACGCTATAAAAATCCGATGCGGTTGCATGTTCCCGGCAAATTCCGAGCGGTCGCATGCAACCGCACCCACGAACAGCACTTAAAACTATTAAAACTTATATTTAGAGACTGCTTTTCTATGAAAAATTTAGCATTATAAAATCTATACAAAATTATCTATCTTATGGTCTAAACAAAATTCAGGTTTTTCTACATTACAAAAAGATTTTATTGTATTTGATAACAAAAAAAACATACCAAGCGAATGCCGGCAGCTTGAAAATCACAATTATTTCAATATATATATTACTCGAAATTGTTTACGTAAATAAATAACTTATATTCACAAAAAAAAAACTTTCATTACAATTTTATAATAGCAAAATATACTAAAATACTAATAAAAGGCAAGAAAAATCCAAAAATCATCACAATAACATTCACGCGAAAATGGCGTACGAAATGAACGTAGATTATAAATAAATATTCATAGGATAACAGTTTTTTTATTGCACTAGAGAATAGAATATTCCATATTGATTATATAATGCCAAACTTCTTCATAGAAAAATAGTCCCTATATATAAGTTTTTATAGGTTAATGTGCTATGGGTGGGTGCGACCTCATGAGACCGCTAGGGATTTGACGGAATATGGCCGCGGACTAATGAGACCGCGTGGGGGTTGAGAGGTTAAACTCCCTTCTATATTTTCCATAATTTATACGCTTAGAAGGCGAGTTGGCAACCGCAGTTTTCTTAATACTCGTAGTTTCATTTCTTATCAGGAAGATGCTGCTGCTCATGTCCCTCTGTGACCTCTGACGACACGGCACAGATTAGATAATATTTATTACGTAACCGCCCGGACGACAGAGAGTAGTGGATATTCTAACACCGCTACTAGAAAATACCTTCAATTTTGAGCGTCAATAATATTATATGTGTCCTATGTAAATCATCATCCACTATGTGTGGATTCATGCGGTTCGATCTATTTCAAACAAAACAATGCACATCAATCTCCGGTTTGTAAACGAATTTCCCCAGTTATTGTTGTGAAAGTTATGACAAACTGTCATTTTTATTTTAAACAAATGTTTACATATTCTTTTTAATTTCATAAAAGTAAGTTTGTAGTTATATTGTTATTTTAGGACCGATTTCTTTCAATATTTAGATAAAAGTTATTCACAGGATAAAATACAGCATAAGCGAACTAAAAATAACGTTCTTACGAATAAATGTTAAAATTGTAGCCTATATATTTCCCACTCCTGGGCACAGGCCTCTGGGAGTCTTTTTAATGATTTATTCATTAAAAAGACTCCCAGAGGCAATAGTTCAATTCTTTCTCTTTTGCATTCAGTCAGGTTATAATTTATTTAATGAATAACTTTTAACTGACGGACTCGACATTACGTACGTACGTTAATTCGTATTTATATCGTCTTTTTGACCTTTGACTTCGACCATATTAATAACAATACCTTTGAATCGATCCAAAACATTTAAACAACATAGTATACGAAATCATTTTATCGATATAGAAAAATCATTTTTTTACCTTATTATGTTTCAGATAAATCCAAATAACTAAATCTCAGATCATGAAACCTTTTTCCATATAGAAATGCCTACGCATACTCTGTTTTGGGATAAGGAGGGATATATTGAACTCACGCCGATTAAATCCTTATGGTGTTGAACCATCACCGCAGCTCGGGGCAGCCACAGTAAGAAAAGGGAACTTAGAGTATTTATAAACACTTGGTTATTTAAACTATAAGGTAAGGACAGACTGGTCTCACGTACGCAACATATGCGATGCAAAGCTCTACGTTGGTGTAAGCATTTGGCCTACGCACATAACGTACGTTTGGCTGCAGACACTCTTGTCACTTCTTAAGGGATGGACAAGAAGAAATTTATACCATGTTTTCAAATTCTGCAAGTGAGGTTAAGAATTATTTACTAATTGTGATATTCATAAACAAATATGTCTACGCCACAAATAAATCTTTTAGGTAGAAATTCTGTAAAATTTATGATGTATAATGCATAAAAGAAGAGTGTGGTTTGCAAGATGATGCAGTGACCAGGATTAAGAAAGGAATGCTTCGGTGGTTTGGTCATGTAGAAAGAATGAATGCGGAAAGACTGACAAAGCAAATATATGTTGCAGAAGTGAATGGAAGAGTCGGAAAGGGACGTCCTAGGCGGAAGTTTGTTGATAAAATTGGCGATATACTAAAAATGGGCCAAATTAAGAGTACCCTTAACCGACGAGCATGTATTCGTAGGTATATGGATGTGGAAGAGGCGAGAGAGGTATGTCAGGATCGTGCTAAATGGAAGTTTGTAGTCTCTACCTACCCTTCTGGGTGACAGGCGTGAGTGTTTATGTTATGTAAAAATACATAAAAATGTAGAATGTAACGTGTTATTTACGCAATTTATGAAATCATGTTTCATCATATATTAACATAATTAGGATAAAAATACGAAAGAAACTTCCTTTTTTAATTTCCTGCCTCGACCTCTCTCTTTCACGTTAATTATTAAATTGATAGCAGCAGGTGGATAGGTATTTATTACGTTTACCACATAGTTTTGCTATCTCTTCTTATACTCAATAACGTAATGTAGCATTGCGATATTCCTCACATTTAATATTGTAAATACACACTTTTAATATTATAATATATTCGTGTACCTTACTGTTCATTTTCCATTTACGCAACAAACCGCCTGCACATTCTAAAGATCTATCTTTTTGTTTATGATGTACTACGCGTAAGTTCTAGGAACACACTGGTTGTATGCGTGGAATTGCGTACGTACAACGCGGTAACATTAACTTGCATGGCTTTGGTGACGTCATTTACAACAGTGTAACAGAGATGCTAACCATACTGACGATTGCCGGGCGAGCTAAGGGCTAGCGGCGGCTAGCTTAATATTTTCGGAGTTATGCATTTTTAAAAATTTGAAAAATCCCGAATTCGGATAGTTTTAACCCATTAAATATATAAAGAAAAGAATAAAATATTTAGAATAATATATATATATATATATATATATATATATATATATATATTATATATATATAAAATATATATATATACTCCGAAAATATATAAAGTTAATATTTTCGGAGTTATGAATTTTTATGGGTTCGAAAACTCCCGAATTTGAATACATTTGACTCATTAAAAATATATGCACACTACTATATTCACTGTCTTCAATAATATGATTATAGTTACTTTCCGATTACAACTGAAAATAATAAAAAGTGGCCTTCCAAGCGTGGAAACTATGGCAAATATACCATCTGTGGGACAATGTATAGGGAGGCCTATATATCATAATACCAATATCATCAGTAATAAATAAAGATTTTTTTATAAACTACCTTATATTTAACATTTCATTTTCATATGCAAGCAAATTTTTGCAGTTTCATAAGAAGAGCTAAGCAAGCCAGCGTCTGATTGCGTTCGAAGTACGAAAAATGAAGCGCGCTTCAGACCACGTTTTCGCCCCAGCATGCATTCCTTGCTTATCTAGTTCTCACACACTCAAGTTTGACTGTATATGTATTTGAATATCTATCAAAAGTCATGAACATAGACTTTCATATAGATAGCTTCAAAGAGATACTGAAAATCCAATACATACATGATTACGTGCCTTAGTTACACTTTGCAAGCGGTTTGGCAAAAAACAATCAATAATGTTGTAAAGCTTGCTACATACTATATGTTTGCAATGCAGCAACATCGTTGAGTAATTATGGAGTAAGAGAATCCACTACTTCCTATCAGCGCGTGGGTGTCGAAAGAGACGTTCAGTAAAAACCCTCTCAAAATAATAAAAACTGTGATTACCAACCCGCCTGCCAAGTGGGGTAAATGCAGCAATTTTTTTCGAATGTTTTTTTTATAGGATCGTGTGACAAACGAGCACACAGCGGACCTGATGGTAAGTGGTCGCTGTGGCTCATAGACATCTAAATCTATTCTCGACTACGGATAAAAATGCAGATGCGTTGTCACCCGTGAGGACTAAGGTGGAATGTCTCGTTCTCGTTTCCAACTCGAGTTTTTCTTGTGAAATTAATGTATGTAAACTGTCCCTACGATAGTCTAGTATGGAAGTAACATTGAAAAAAGAAAGTTCATTTATTACAGTACTTTTGATGAACCCAGGCAAAAACATTCAAACGTGGTAGAGCCCTTCTACATTTATATTGGTAGTGTAGTTGTAGCACGAATGAGTCAGCTCGACCGGGGAAGGACCACGCTCTCACAGAATACCAGCGTAAAATAGCAGCTTAATGCTGCTGTGCCATACAAAATATGGTCGATGTAGAGTCCCGGAGACCCTTTTTAATTTGAAATGAAGCATACCATCTCAGACCGCAGGGTTGACGACGTATCTGCGTTTTATTTCTTAATCCAGGCAAAATTTAGATGTCTATAGACCACAGCATCCACTAACCATCAGGTGAACTGCGTGCTTATTTGTCAACTTTATTCTATAAAAAGAAATATTTCCGGAGCAATACGACTTCGGGATCTTCAAAAAACGAGATTCCTCGCTTTTAATATGCTGGCAGCGCACCTGATATTCGCCTGGTTTTGCAGTTGTTGATTGGCGACGATCGAAGCTGCTTGCCTGCTATTATAAAAAAAAAATAATACTTCTTCCGTGCGGGATTCGAACGCGCAGCCCTCAACGCTGCAACTCATTCCTAACTGCGCCATGAAACTGTCAGGAACTAATTTTACTAAGCTGGAAGTTCAATAAAGATAACATTATTAATCAAGTTGTTTACTTCTTTCGTCGCGTTCTTTAACGTAAGCTATTTTCGTTGCCTTCATTATGACGTCTTGTCACGAAAAGCACGTGTTTTAATTTTCTTTAAGTACTACTCGACAGTCACGATATCAGTCTTCCATTCGATTGTACTCGAAGGACTCTTTTACGATAGCAAATGCTTCAATAATTCTGATATAAATCAAAATGATTACAGACAACAATGTATGCTGTCAATCATATTTATAGAAGAAAATAAATATGGGACAAAATACCTTTTTCGGGACTATTTCATGAAATAACTAGTGATCCGCCTGGGTAGAATATATTAATGATGGCGTTATATAGATTAAAGATAGCCAAAGATCGTTTATTTTTTTTACTTTTACGCTTTATTTTCTCACGTTTATTTTTTTAACTTTTGTTTCACTTTTATTTTTTAATATATAATTTTAAAATATAATAATTGAAAATAATAGCCTAGAGCTGTTCGTGAAGTTTCATTACAATAAATTCAGCCATTCCGATAATAAGCCGGGACAGATCTATAGACAATAATGTTGTAAATTCCTATTTATGTCTTAATATCATACAAATAATCCCTCAAAACAATAAAATGCAGTTGCAACTAAGTGTATGTCTATAATACATACAGACATTTCAATATTATTTATATGTTTTTTTTTTATAGGATAGGGTGACAAATGAGCACACAGTCCACCTGATGGTAAGTGGTTGCTGTGGCCCATGGACATCTACATCTATCCTCGATTATGAATCAAAATGCAGATGTGTTGTCATGGTGAGGACTTAGGTGAAATGCCTCGTTTCCAGTAAAAAGGGTCTCAGGTTCTCTACACTCACCATACGAAACACAACAGCTTTAAGCTACTATTTGACCCTGGTATTCTGTGAGAGCGTAGTCCTTCCCCGGTCGAGCCGACACATTCGTGCTACATCTATACTACTAATATAACTGCAGCATGGCTCTACCACGTAATAAATGTACTAAGTAATGTACAGGCATATTAAAAATATGAGTAACTGGCGCTTACACGGCGTGTGAATACTTGCTAAAAAAAGAAATACATTTTTATTTGTTGGAAAGTTTAAGAAACAATGTTAATAAACAATGTTAGAAAACAATGTAGAAGAAGGAATTGTAACTGCCATTGATACAAAACAACTCTAAAACTAGCCCACTCTAAATATCAGACTTTGCAAATTACCCAGAACGAATGTACCTTTCAGTAACAACTTCGGAAACTTATAATTCGTTATTCTAAGAGCCTGACTTTCAAAGGGTTCAATAACTAGGGAGGATATTTGGAAACCTTTTAAAAACCGGAAGCAATCTTGAAAGACAAATCCCTAGACAGGCCTCATTGATAAGATGGAAGAATTTTGTTTTAGATCATATTTAACACAATTGTCGTAATATATTAAAATGTTTACGAAAATCATAAACAAATAACAGCTTTTAACTGATATATTTTTCAGGTTATATTATTTATGATTTTTAGTGACAATATCTTTGGGCTTCTTACCTTGAGTACTTTGTAATTTGTTATTTTTAATTCTTTTGAGTTTGCTTTTAGTTTTAAATAAAACTAATTTTTATCATTTTAAGTATATAATAGAACCAAAATCTCAATTTCATCTAAGTAACACTATAGACAAAGTTAAGATTGTGGTTCTTTAAGTACTTAAAATGTTAAAAAGTAATTTTAATAAAATTAATTAAATTTAAGAATTTCATCCATATTGTGCCACCCTTTGGAGTAGATATTTTGATTTGTTTTGATCACTCCTGAAAAATAAAAAAGGAATTAAATCGGTTTACAATTGTCAAATATATAAACATACATACAAAAGAACATAAAGTTAAATTTTAAATCTCCTCTGTTTTTAAGTCTACTAAATACTAATACGACTACAGTCGAATTATAAATCTTTTCCTTTTTTTTTAATAGGCTAAAAAGAAATAAAATGAGAACAAACGGTATACTTAACTGTATAAGTCTACATGTATCCTCGATTAAGAATTCAGATGCGATTAAGATTCAAAATGGAGATGCGTTGCTACCCCTGAAGACTAAGATGGAATGCCTCGTTTACAGTAAAAAGGGTCTCCGGTTCTCTTCACTTATTATACGAAATACAGCAGTATTGAGTCTTTATTTTACGCTGGTATTCTTTGAGAGCGTGGTCCTTCTCCAGTCGAATAGATCCATATGTGCTACAACCATTATATTATAGCTGCACTATGGCTCTACCAAGTATACATATAACTATTGAATTAAATATATATAGACCATGTGGTGTTGGTATAAGAATATCCACTAACCTATATCCAACAACAACAATCAAAACGAATCAGAAGATGGGCAGCACTGTCTTCCTTATAACATCTAGAAAACAAGTGTTGAAAACAACTGTCTTTCTTATAACATCTAGAAAACATGCTACGGTTACTAACCCCGCCAAGCATGGCAACTATAGCACATGTCCTCTCTATGAGGCTATTTTAAGGGAAGCCTATGTTACTATGATGGTGACTGAATAAATTATAATCACAAAGCATTCTGTTCTTTAAAAAAAATTCCCTCACTGTAGAAATTATTCCTGTCTCTTCAAGGTGTTTTCCATATTATTTTTGCGGTTTATTATGTTTGCCAATCTGCAACATACATGGGCCAATATCCGCAACTATTGTACCCTATAGGAATCGTAGTTGCAACCCACAGCGCTGTAACAAAATACAAACCTCTTGTGATTTATATCGAGATTTGTACATGATTTTATTAATAAATTAATCATTAATTCGTCGAACTTTATTCTGTGTAGACAGTATCATATTGACCGTTTTATATATTCATCATTCACAGCCCAAGAAGTCTACTGCTACGTAGACCTCCTCCAAGGAACAACATCAAGCACGCTGTGGCCGTAGAAAGAAAAGGGGAGATCTCCCGCCGAGCAAGGTGTTCTGCCCGGGGAGCGGCTAACACTCCGAATGATAGTTCGGAGAAGTTCTATATATACTGTCTATGATTCGGAATGTTAATAGCGTAATTTAAGCTTCGGTGTGTTTCGTTCGCGGCGCGACGACAGCGCCGCCACCACGCTTTCAACCACCTGCCTCCATAGATTCTGCATCTCTTATCAGGTCGTGAATCCATCTAATGAGAGTCTGCTCTACAGTTCGCTTATTAGTACAAAGCTATCTCTTAAGAATCTGACTTCCATTTTAATGACGTGATTATATTTAATGTATACTTCTTCTTCATCATCATCAGTCCTTAAGAATCCACTGCTAGAATTGATAGCCTCCCGTTGTAAGAATCAGCTTAATATATTCTCTTAATCTTTCATTTTAATTATTTATTTATTTAAACTTCTTTTCACAAAAATATACAAAGGCGCACTTAACGCCTTAAGACGTTTTCTATCAGTCAGTATGTAAGTAAGCAGAGAATACGAAACTACAAAATATAGCTACTGTCTTTCTCTGGTCTGGTTATTTTATGTACGGTATAAACATGTTGATAATAACGCCATCTTTCGGAAGCCATAGGAATTTTCGGCATTTCCCACAGTAATGAGTAAAAACATAGGCAGCAGCGTTTACTTAAACACTCATAAAATATTTAGCGGCAAACCCACCAGCAAACTTATTCAAAATACTGTCTACGATGCAATCCATTACAAGGTTACAGCCTGTTAAATGTCTACTCCTGAAAAAGGCCTTTTAAAAGTACTAGTAACCTTTTTTATTTTCAAAAAATAATAAATAATACCTAATAAACAAACGAGCAAGCAGACCACCTGATGGTAATCAGATGCTGTGGCCCATAGACATCTACGTATATTCTCGATTACAATCAAAGCACAAATGCATTGCCACACCTGAGAGCGAAATTGAATTGCCTCATTTCCAGTTAAAACAGGTCTCCAGTTTTTTACACTCACCATAAAAAACACAGCAAAATCAAATTGATATTTGATGCGGTATTTTGTGAGAGCGTGGTTCTGGCACTGCTGACGATTCGTAGTAGAACTATTAATATATATATATATATATATATATATATATATATATATATATATATACAGCATGGCTCGGCTATGTTATAAAATGTTTAAAAGTCCACTCACTGCTGAAAGTAAACCTTTAATAGGCTGAAATGAACGAATGAAAATCAGAAACGCTGTAAAAATGCTGTAAAATTGAAGCATCTAATAGAACCATTGACTAAAACATCACGTATTCAATTTGCTTCATGTTTATGTTATTTGTCATCAGGTACTGAATAAATAATCTTTGAACGTTGACGTTCGTTACTGATTACTCGTTTATTTTCATTTCCTTCAATATTTCTCATCATTCGTAACATTTTACCTTATTGCCGGTGCGTGCGAACATAATATATAACCCTTTGCCAAATATTTATTATTATTATATATATCTAATGAAGAAATATTACATATATATTGATAATAATAAATATGACGGCTCCGTGGCGCAGTGGCTTAGCAATGATTTACAGCGCTAAGGGCCGCGGGTTCGAATCCCGCACGGAACTGGTATTTGTATGGCCTACAAGTAATTGTTCCGGGTCTGGATGTTTGTCCTTGTCACATTTATGTTTGCAAACTGCCCCCACGATACAGGAGACAATCCTAGTCTGTAGGTAATGTTTTTTATAAGAACAAAAGTAATTATAAAATGACTGGTTTTTAAATGCTAGCTATTTAGTTATTTTAATTTTTAGGATAATCATCAACGACTCCTTAATTTTGTAATTTATTTTTGTTACCTAATAAGAATAACTCTCAAGTCTTTTCCGTTAAAATATATAGCCTGGATTACCCCCGGTGTGGCCATGGCCATGAACGAAATGGGAGATCTCCCGCCGGGCTATGTGTTCCGCCCCGGGAACTGCTAACGATCGATGTGATAGTTCAGAACTATGCTATATAATATATTGTTTTATTTTGGAACTCTGATGGCACGATTAAGGCCGCCACATCACCTCTCTGCTCAGACCAGCGGTCGATAGTGCAGTCCAATTGCCGTTGCGTCTTTAATGCCGGTGGGGAATGAATGCCATACTACGGCACTTGCAAGTGATGCCGGTAAGAATTATGTGCCGGAGTAAGTGTCAGAAGTCTGCTTTATAAATCTGCGGTAAGTCGAGATTAATACAAGATGGACTGGCTTGCAGGAACTGAAGACTGCAGAAGACGATTATCAGGAGTGAATGGTAGGGGTTCTTGAGGATAATGACGAATGCTGGAAAGTTGTAGTTTCCGAAAACTGTTGGCTGGGTATTCAGATTAAATCGGTTAGTCAGCACTTTGGCCATGGAATGAAATAGGAGATCTCCCGTCGGGCAGAACACCGTGCCTGCAAAGGTCTATTCGATGTTGTGAGCTATTCTTTATATAAAGTTTTACTTCGGAAGTTTATAACGTGATTAAGGCTACGATGTGTTTCAATACATGTGTGTATTGAAATGTGTGTGGCAATACAACAGCGCCGCCACACCAGTATCGCTCTATGTGCTTGTACTCCTAAATTTCAGTCTAAGGCTTCGGAGAGCCAGGTTAATTACAGACTGTAAAGCATTTCATCTTAGTCCTCAAATATGGTGACAACGCATCTGTAATTGAAGACTTTCGTTTGTTTGAATTTGACTGCCGGCTTTCATGGACTACAATAGCCACGAACTCTTCAGGTGGATTGTAAGTTCATTTGTCATTTAATATTTTTTCTTCAGATGAGGATACTCATACGATACAAACACATGGATTATATTTAAATATATCATACCATAAGATAATATTTTATTAAGGTTTAGTAATATTCTGGTTCGATATATTATTCCGTAGAATACAGAAAAATAATTAAAACTGGGCTATTTGCAGCAATTACTTTATATTTAATTTTCAAAATTTATTTAAGTATTAGAGATATGCCACAGCTATATGTTAGTCGTAGCATGAACAGGTCGGCTCGACTGGGAAGGGATCATGCTTCCACAGAATACCAACGTAAAATAGCAGCTTAATGCTGCTTTGTTTTGCATGCTGGTTGTAGAGAACCAGGAACGATTTCTACTAAGCCTTCAGGGGTGATAATGCATTTGCATTTTGATTCTTAATACAGGATAGATACAGATATTAATGGGCCACAACATTTACTTAACACCAATGAAATTGGTTACTGGTTTATAACCCTTATTTCATTTCATTCAGGGGTCATTGTAGAAGCGTGCTCGTCGCGACCCCTGCCAGCCCTTTTCAGGGCTGCAATTCTACATAGCTGCGCACCCATGCAAACGAGGGTTAGGGCGTCCCCCCAAGGCGACGCACACCAGCTCAAACCCGTTGGTGTGGAATGCAGCGCGCAAAGCGGCGATGGGGACCGCCACCCGTCACGCACAGCCCGACACGGCGGAAGGTGGAGGACGGAGTGCAGAGTTGGCACGTGGAATGTTAGAGGGGGCATGAGAGATAAGACGAATGATTTGATCGAAATAATGAAAGAAAGAGAATTAGATGTCTTGTGTATATCGGAGACCAAACGGAAAGGCAGTGGTACTGAAGAGCTCCTTGGCGGGACGTTAGCTATATGGTCCGGAGTCCCGGAAAGCGAGAACGCCTGCCAGGGAGTGGGAGTACTGTTGTCGTCCCGGTTGGTTGATCTTATGACTGAATACAAGGTTGTGAACTCAAGACTTCTCTGGGTTCACTTCAAAATGGGACTGACGAAGTTATTCCTTTTGGCTGTTTATGCGCCGGTAGCTTCGTCGTCCAGGGCTGAGCTGGAGGAGTTTTGGGAGAATGTAAGAGAAGTTCTAGATTTGGTTAAGGGAAACGAACGAACTGTTGTATGTGGTGATTTGAATGGATGGGTAGGTATCGCTCGACCAGGATACGAGTCGGTGCTTGGAAAGTTTGGCGATAAAAAGGGTTAATGATGTTGGCAGGCTTATACTGGCTGTATGCAAGGAAAAGGGTCTTCTTGTGACAAACATTATGTTTAATCACAGGAAAATCCATATGTACACTAGAGAAAGAAAGAATGAGAGAAGTATGATTGATTTGTTCCTGGTGGATGACCGACTGCGAAAACAGGTGATGGATACACGAGTGTTCAGGGGTGCTGACCTGGGAACGGATCATTATCTAGTAATTACTAGATTTAGGGGTTTGTTCTCGGGTTGGCCCTACCTGACTGCAGTAACAGAACCACAGTCGGTCTGTCGCATCCGAAGCTGGAAGCTTCAAGAAGCGGATACTAGGGACAAATATCACACGAGGGTAGCCGAAAAGCTTGACACCATCGATGGCAGGAAAGAATGTGTGGAGAGAACATGGCAGAACCTTAGGGATGGTATGGTAAGTGCAGCGGAAGAAGTATGTGGTACGACAAAAAGAGGTAGTAGTAAAAAGAAAGTTCATGCGAAAACATTGATTGAGGAAGTACGTGAAAGGGGTAGAATAGAAGCGGACGAGAGGTTGTCGCACAACTTTAGGGAAAACTCCAAACTCTTCTGGAAAGAGGTTGGAAGGTCCCGGAGTATAACGACAGCCTTAACAATGAACAAAGTGCTTTCGACAACCAATGAAGTCCTCTCAGAAAAATCGGACGTCATGCAGCGATGGAGTGAATTTTATAGAGAAATGTATGCGTGTCATGATCTTAGTGAAGGATCCGGGGGTGACGCCGTGACTGGCACGCCAGACACGGACCTCGATGACACTGAGGTCATCAGCATGAAAGAGATTGTACGTGCGATTCGAAGTTTGAAATGTGGTAAGGCTGCGGGACTAGATAGAGTTACTGCTGAAATGGTCAAGTACAGTGGGCCTCGCGTCTGGGACAGCTTCCATCTGCTGTGCAATTTGTGCTGGCGGACGGGAGATGTCCCGGATGATTGGCGATCCGCGGTCATTGTGCCTTTATATAAAGGTAAAGGTTCACATTTTGACTGCGGGTGCTATCGGGCGATCAGCTTGACCAGTTTAGCAAGTAAAGTTTACTCGAAGGTTTTGACACGTAGGATGCAAGAGAAATCGGAAAGATTCTTATGGGAGGCACAATGCGGATTTAGACCTGGAAGAGGATGCACGGATCAAATGTTTTCTCTCCGCATGATCACGGAGAAGCTTCTGAGCGTTAACCAGAGGATTTTCTGTGCTTTTGTGGATCTGGAGAAAGCATTTGATAAGGTTATAAGGAAGAAAATGTGGGAACTGTTGCCGGGATATGGTGTGGATGGTCGAATGTTAAGGGCTGTGTAGTCACGTTACTATGACTGTAAAGCCTGTTTGCGGGTAGGGCATGACCTGTCACTCATGTTTAACGTCCAAGCGGGCGTAAAACAGGGTTGTGTCATGTCTTCCTGGCTGTTCATACTGTATCTCGACAGCTGTTTACAGAAGCTGAAAAATAGCTGTTTGGGTGTGAAATTGGGTGATATAAAAGTTAATTGTCTGCTGTATGCTGATGATGCAGTGCTTATTGCACCATCAGAAGCAGAACTGCAGGCAATAGTCACGTGTATGAAAGAGAAATATGAAATTAAAGGTCTCCGTTTGAATGCTAATAAAACTAAAGTTCTGGTATTTGAAAAGGACGAAGAGAGAACGAAATGTGAAATATGGGTAAATCAGGAATATCTAGAACAGGTAAATGAAATTGTATACTTGGGGAGTGCTTTCAGCCGGGATGAAAGAATTGATTTAGATGGTGCCCTGAATGCATTAGTAAAAAAGGCAAGGCGTCGTGAAGAGTGCACGCCTTGCAATACATAACGCAGTGTTGGTACCGACTTTGTTATATGGCAGCGAAACCTGGGTATGCCAGAAGAAGCATAAAAGCAAGTTGAATGCAGTGGAGATGCGATCTCTTCGTAAAATGTGTGGCGTTACCATAGCCGACCGAAAGCGAAACGAAGAGATTCGCAATATGGCAGGATTGAAAGATAACCCTATCACAAAAATTGATAGGGGCGTACTCCAATGGTTTGGGCACGTTGAGCGAATGAGTGAAGACCGAATGGTGAAGAAAATATATAGAGCGAAAGTAAATATTAAAAGGTGTCGAGGTAGACCGAGACTAACTTTCGAAGACCATGTGAGCAAATTGCTCGAAGAGGGGAAGGTCAAGAGTACTCGGATACCTAGACGTGCATGTAGTTAATGAACCTGAAAAAGCGAAAGAGGTGTGTAAGGATCGTGACACTTGGCGATCTGTTCTCTCTGGCTACCCCGTTAGGGATTGTGCGTGAAGATAAGTAAGTAAGTAAGTATTTCATTGAAAAAAAAAATAAACGTTTCTGAGATAAAATATCCTCAGTGCTTTAACCACTGTAATATTTAAATGCCTGTCTGCCATTTATACCAATGCTTCATAAGAAAGGTTGAGATATCGTTAATTGAAGACTTTTTGGAACGACGTATAAAGTCAAAAGATCGTAAAGAATACGTGAAAGTAAATTACTAAGGGTCAGTAGCTCTCGTTTTTGTCAATTGTCAAAAAATGTCAACGAATTTAATCCATAGAAATGATAACTTCAGTATACATAAGTAGAATAAAAATTATGATACACTAGCAAAACAACTTGGCTTTGCTTGGATAGGATAAATTAATATGACCTTTTTTGATTTTAGATAATCAATGACAAGACAGAAACTTATTTGTTTTGTATGTATAGATGTATAGATAATATCAGTAAAATATCATTATATTATTAATAAAAATTTACATATAATGAAATTGAAATGTCTGTGTGTAGTATCGAAATACGTAACTGCCATTTATTGAGTTGAAGGGGTTATACACCATAAAGCCCATCATTTTATACAATGGTAGAGCCATGCTGCAGTGATATTAGTAGTATAGTTGTAGCACGAATGGGTCGGCTCGACCGGGGAAGGACCACACTCTCACAGAACACCAGCGTCAAATAGTAGCTTAATGCTGCTGTGTTTCGTATGGTGAGTGCAGAGAACTGGAGACCCTTTTTACTGGAAATGAGGCATTCCATCTCAGTCCTCACGGATGACAACACATTTGAATTTTTATTTGTAATGTAGGATAGAGAACCACTTACCATTAGGTGGACTGTGTGCTCGTTTGTCATCCTATTCTATAAAAAAATAAAGACATCAATTTAAAAATTTTGCTTGTCTGCCTCTTGCCGGTATATCCGAGCTAATCTTCGGAATGGTAAACATGATTGTAATAATATTATTAAATAATAAAATATATTATAATTATAAAATATGTGTTGCTTAATAAATATCTGCAATAAAAATCATTTAGCAGTTCTAGTTTGCAGTCTCCAACGCCTGTAACCCAGTCTCTTTTACAAGGTTCATATTTTTTATGGAATAAGAGTGATAAGTCAACACCACCTATTCGATGGAAAGTGAATGCTGTGGCCCATAGACATCTACATTAATCCTTAATTAAAAATTAAAAATGCAAATGCGTTGTCTCCCTTGAGTACTAAGATGGAATGCTTCATATTATGCAGTAAAAAGGGTCTTCTATTTTTTTCACTCACCATACAAAACACAGCTGCATTGAGCTGCAAATTTACCTTGGTATTCAGTGAGAGTGTGGTTCTTCCCCGGTTGAGTCAACTCATTTCTGCTATAACTATAATACAGCTGCAACATGGCTCTACCGCGTCTGATCATAGCAGCATTGGAATAATGCTGACTTTTATTTTAAGTTACTTTCTGCCCTATTGTGCTGGCCGTGACTCTGAGCTAAGCTGCTGGTATCTGCTTGACAATTATTGGAAATTTGTCACCTACTTATCGGCCCAACGCAGATTGTAAGGAAAAAAAGTGCTAGTTTCTTTACCATTGACAACATACGCTGTCTGTTCTGTTGGTGCTGTGACAGCGCGGACACTGCGCCAAATCGACGCAAATAGATCGAAAGACAACCTAAATCTACACAACCACTGGCAAAGTTTCTGTTTTTAAAAAAGGTCTTCTATTTTCTACACTTAATATACAAAAACAGCAGCACTGTGCTGCAAATTTACTCAAGTATTCTGTGAGAGCTTTGAGTTTGCGTTTTTGAGGTTTTCACTGTTCGAACATGTAAAAACCGCATCAAAATAATCTTGAAAGTTTTTGCGCGATGCACAAACCAACATTTTAGATTTACAAATTTATAATAGTAAGTATATAGTTATTTTGCAATCATCTTAGCTATACCGCATACTGGTCTGGTGTAGACGAGATCGAGCGGGCATGCCAGGGAGTAGGTATCATCCTTTCAGAAAGAATGGGCCAATGTGTGAAAGAGTATAAATGTGTAAGCCCAAGACTGCTGTGGATACGAATGAAAGTGGGCTTAAAGAAGTTGTTTGTGTTAGGGGTCTACGCCCTAGACATGTCTAAGCCCACTTATATCCGAGAGCAGTTTTGGAAAATGGTAAGGATGGTGTTAATGGAGTGTAAGGGAAATGAAAATATTATTATGCTAGGAGATTTTAATGGAAGGGTTGGGGTGAGGAGGCTTGGTTATGAAAGGATATTGGGAACGTTTGGTGATGAAAGTATAAATGAGAATGGTGAAAGTCTCCTCACCGTATGTATGGAAAAGAATCTTTTTGTGACGAACACTTGCTTTCGCCACAAGAGGATTCACATGTATACTTGGGAAAGAGGTGACGATAGAAGCATGATAGATTTAATAATTGTGGATGAAAGAATTAATAATTGTGGATGAATGATAGATTTAATAATTGTGGATGAAAGATTGAGGGGCGCAGTTGTAGATACAAGGGTTTACCGGGGTTCTAACGTAGGAACGGATCATTATTTGGTTCTATGCCGAATTAATGGTCTATTCAGGCGTTGGCGCCATCGGTCATCTGTGTCTACCACTGCGTTACAGCGTATTAGAACAGAAAGGTTACAAGATGAAGGTGAGAAAAAGAAGTTCAAATGTAGACTGAAAGAAAATATAAGTGGTTTGGATGAATTATGTATGAAGGAGTTAGACTTGGAGAATGTATGGCAAAATGTAAAGAAAGGTTTAGTGGATGCAGCTACCGAAGTATGTGGTGTTAGTAAGAGAAAGAATGAAAGGAAAAATAATACGTTATGGTGGGATGATGAGGTACGTATGGAAGTTGAAGCAAAGAAGAGAGCATGGCTAGATTTACTAGCAACAAAGGCTGGTAATTCTAGCGGTACGAATGATGATATTGAAAGAAAAAAGGCAGTCTTTAGACATCTTAATAAGAGAGTAAAAGAAGTAGTTGAAAGAAAAAAGCAAGAAAGAACGGATAAGAATGATAGAAGAATATCGGATAATTTCCAGGCAAATATTAAAATGTTCTGGAAACTTGTAAGAACTGCAAGGGGACATTCAAAACAGCCTATGATGAATGCTATAAGAGACGAGAATGGCTATATTCTGAATGATGAAGTTTTGAGTTTAAAGAGATGGAAGGAATATTTTGAAAGCGTGTTTATGAGTGAGGAGACAACGTGTGTACTAAGTGAAGTAGAAATTCCGAAAGAAGAGGAAAGAGGTAGCGAGATTAGTGTAGGTGAAATAATGAAAGCAATGAAAAGCATGAAAGCAGGTAAGGCTGCCGGATATGATAGAGTTTCACTCGAAATGCTAAGGGCTGGAGAGGAAGTGGTGGCAGGCCTGCTGCACACCTTGTTTAATTTATGCTGGGAACTGAAGCGGGTACCGGTAGACTGGTGCAAAGCCGTGATAGTCCCAGTATATAAGGGAAAAGGGTCGCAGCAGGACTGTAAAAACTACCGTGGCATCAGCCTTCTTAGCATTGTGGGAAAACTGTATGCTAAGGTACTGATTGAAAGGGTCATGAAAGAAACTGATGGAAAAATTTGGGATGTGCAAGCAGGATTTAGAAAGGGAATGGGATGTACAGATCAAGTCTTTTCCATGCGCATGATCGCGGAGAAGTTTTTGGCCAAAAACCAAAAGGTTTTTTGTGCGTTCATGGACTTGGAAAAGGCCTATGACAGAGTGAATAGGGATGTGCTATGGCAAACACTGAACTCATTTGGGTTGAGCGCTGGCTTGATACGGGCATTGGAGTCCCTTTATAGGGACTCTAGTGCTTGTGTTAGGATCAACGGGGTCTACTCGGACTGGTTTGACATCCATAAAGGTGTCAGACAGGGCTGTGTAGCTTCCCCGTGGCTGTTCAACCTATTTATGGACAGTTGTTTGCAAAATTTGAAAGTTGAAGAATGCGGATTAAGAATGGGTGAGTTAACCGTCAAATGCCTTTTGTACGCCGATGATCAAGTTATACTTGCGTCGTCGGCGGCCGAGTTGCAAATGATGGTTACATTAATGAACAGATCATTAAAAGAAAGGGGTATGAAAGTGAACGCAAGTAAGACGAAGGTTATGGTTTTTGAAAGAGAAGAAAGTAAAACGATTTGTGAAATAAGAATAGAAGGGGGAGTTGATCGAGCAAGTAGACGAGTTTGTATATTTGGGCTGCGTATTTAGCAGGGATGGGAGATATGATAAGGATATAGAACGACGAGTGAATGCGGGAAATAGAGTAAATGGGGCCCTGCACTCTATTGTGAAGAGTCAAAATGTGTCGAAAAAGGCACGTATGGCAATTCACAATGCTGTGTTGGTCCCTACTTTAACATATGGTAGTGAAAGTTGGGTGTGGCAGAAGAAGCACGAGAGTAGAATGAACGCAGTAGAAATGCGGTCGTTAAGGAGTATGTTAGGGCTGAATCTTAATGACAGGGTAAGAAATTGTGTAATAAGAGAAGAGTGTGGTTTACAAGATGATGTTGTGACCAGGATTAAGAAAGGAATGCTTCGGTGGTTTGGTCATGTGGAAAGAATGAATGAGGAAAGAGTGACAAAGAAAATTTATGTTGCAGAAGTGAATGGCAGAGTCGGAAAGGGACGTCCTAGGCGAAAATTTATCGACCAAATTGGCGATTTATTGAAAACGGGCCAAATTAGGAGTACCCTTAACCGACGAGCATGTATGCGGAGGTGTATGGATGTGAAGGAGGCGAGAGAGGTGTGTCAGGATCGTGCCAAATGGAAGTCTGTAGTCTCTGCCTACCCCTCTGGGTGACAGGCGTGAGTGTTTATGTTTATGCTTAGCTATTAATATATTTATTATAATGGATTTCCGCAAAGTAGCGCCTGATTCTATCACTGATTCTATCAATTTAGTATAATAGTTTATTTTATGCAACTATATGGTATGATTAAAATGAAAAAATGTCATGCAGACCAAATTTCTATTCCCTCACTCTCACAGTCCAATGGAATGGTAATCCGACGCGACCAGAGAGAGATCAAGCACAGGACCAACGGCTTTCCATGCTTCCAACTTTCTGACTCCAGGCTACTGAAAGTTTCTTGTGAGAAAAACCCAATAATTGTTTTTAGCCCGACCCGGGATTAAACCCCGAAAAGCATAATTAAATCTAATTAAAATCTTTTAAAAATAGTCGGATTTTCCAAATGTAATAAGTAGGCTTGCGTTTCGCTTAGTGTATTCAAAATAACGCCACTGCTTTTTTATAGAATATTGGTGACAAACTAGCACACAGTTTACAAGATGGTGAGTATGACAAAGATGTTGGTAGAAACTTTGGCCTATAGACATCTATTGAATAAAACTAAATTTACGGATTTTATCGCGTTTATTTCACTACTTTTACTTATTTTTAATTCCCGACGTTTCGGGTGCTTTATTGCAACCATGATCACGGGGGGGACTGAGATTGACGTCCCAATGTCATTGTTAGCCCGGCTACCTTCAGTTTTTGAATATTAATTTTTGGTCCGATTTACGCAAAACGAACTTACATTATCTTGAAGTATTGCAGTGGTATGCTTGGAATGCTTTCTCTATTGAAATTAGGATGTTTTTTAATTTCGATACCCTCGCATATCATCCTTGGTAGGAATCAGTGTTCTTTTGTGAGGACTTGTGGTTTATCAAATCTGATGTAATGGTGGATACGATCTTGAACATGTTCACAGACTGCAGACTTCCCGGAGCGTCGGTGCTTCACGTCAGCTATTCGGGTACACGCTCGACTGTGGCCGGCTTCACTCGGTCACTGTGACGTAGGCGCGGGACCTGAAGCTTGTTGTCTTACAATACTTGCTTGACATGCTGAAGTTCGGCGGCCAGATGTTTTCTGTCATAGATCCCTCGTGCTCTCTGAAACAAAGATTTACCCACGGTAGCTAACTGTGAAGGAAGATGGTGAGATTAACCATTTAAATATCGGTTGGTATGGGTCTTTTTCCTATACACAGTGTGACCAATTGTGTTATTAGGATTTCAAATGACTAAAACATCTAAGAAAGCTAAAGAATTATTTGCCTCTAAGTCCATTGTGAATTGTATTTTAGAGTTTATAGAGTTAAGGAGGTTTAAAAATGCAGTTACTTTGTCAGGTGGTAAAATTGTGAAAGTGTCGTCTACGTACCGCTTGTAGAATCTTGTATTTACAGGAGCAGTAAGAAGGGCTTTCTCCTCGAAGTCCTCCATGAATATGTCGGCGACTATTGGGGATACAGGTTAGCCCATCGCCACACCATCTACGTGCTTGTAGAACTCTTCCTTCCACAATAGATAGCCAGATGTGGGGCAGTGTTTGAGTAATACTGCATATTCAGCAGGCATGTTATTATCTTCTAGCTTTCTAGTTACAATTGATATGCAGTCTTCAATAGGTAGGCATGTGAATAGTGACTGAACATCAAAACTGACCATAGTTTCATTGTCAGCGAGATGTAGGTCTTTTATTTCACTAACAAAATGGTATGAATCCTTTGTGTGTGCTTTGGTATGTCCTCTCAGTGGTGACAGTACTTTTGCCAAGTGTTGTGCCAGCTTATAAGTTGGTGAATCGATCTGGCTCACAATAGAACGTAGTGGAGCGTTTGGTTTGTGTACCTTCGGTAACCCATACAACCTCGGTGGTTTGGTACATGATGGTTTTAGCGAATTCACGTCGAGATTTAATTTTTCGGAGTATTTCTTTATTAAATCGCTAGTTGCTTTAAGCGTGTTAGTTGTGGGGTCTGCTTTGACCTTTTTATATGTACTTTCGTCCGATAAAAGCTGTAGTATTTTAAAATTTTACTCTGACGTGTCCATTATTACCGTAGCATTTTCTTTATCCGCGCGGAAAATCATTAGCTCTGGTCTGTTCTATAAGTTAATCAACGCTGTAAATTCGTCTTTAGAAAGGTTTGGTTTCGGCACTGAAGTACGACGTAACAAGGACGAAATATCTTGACGTAGCCTCCAAATCTTCCTTACCAATATTATTTTTAAACAGACAATCCTCAACACTACAGATAATTTCTTCGTACGGGATTTTTCGCGGTGTTAATGCGAAGTTCATTCCCTTCGCTAATACCTTTATTGTTGGTTCGTTCAGTGTATGATTTGACAGATTATAGACCGTGCGTTGTTTATTGTTTGCGTCTGTGGTCAACGGTTGTGTTTCGTTCTGACGTTGACTTAGATGGTTGGCATTTGATTTGATCGTTAATTTTTGGTATTTTTCTATTTGTTTATTTATGCATTCATTGTATTTTGCTGTTTGACGTTTGTTTAAAGTTTCGAAGCAATTATTAAAATCAAATGTCGTTAAAACCGTCTTAGTTCACTGAACAAATTGTCTATGGTGTTATTTATGACATGTAAATTGAACCGTTTCTGCTGAATCACCGTTTGTAACAACTTCTTACTTGCCTGATTTAAGATCTTTACGCTTCCTCGATTGTCATTTTTTGTTGATATTTTGAAACACGTAGGAATGAGATTATGGTCTTTGCATCTCTTGAAGAAATTTAAAGATGTTATATATATTGCGCGCTTGGTTTTAAGATCTTCTAATCGGCGAATTTTATTTGCTATTACCAGTCCGTACTGGTTCACATAATGATTTCTTAAATTTACGCGAACACTACAAATTGAATAAAACTAAATTTACGGATTTTATCGTGTTTATTTCACTACTTTTACTTATTTTTAATTCCTGACGTTTCGGGTGCTTTACAGTAACCATGGTCACGGGGAACTGAGATGTTTGACATCCCAATGTCATTGTTAGCCCGACTACCTTCAGTTTTTGAATATTAATTTTTGGTCCGATTTACGCAAAACGAACTTACATTATCTTGAAGTCTTGCAGTGATATGCTTGGGTTGGATTTAATTTTGTTAATTATAGAATCCCAAGCAGATGGCAGCACCCAACCATCTTCTCTATTGAAATTAGGATGTCTTTTAATTTCAATAGCCTCGCGTATCATCCTTGGTAGGAATCGGTGTTCTTTTGCGAGGACTTGTGGTTTATCAAATCTGATGTAATGGTGCTGACGATCTTGAACATGTTCACAGACTGCAGACTTCCCGGAGCGTCGGTGCTTCACGTCAGCTATATGTTCTTTCACGCGGGTTTTTACGGATCTTTTTTGTTTGACCTATGTAAGAGAGACCGCATTCACAATCTAACTTGTAAACTCCTGCATCCTGTAGAGGGATATTACACTTGACGGATGGTAAAAATTGACTAATCTTCTTCGGCGGCTTGTAGTATGTTTTAATGGAAGCTCGCTTCAAGATGTAGCCAAGCTTGTCTGTGATTCCTCTTACATATGGTAGTATAGCAGGTACACGCTCGACTGTGGCCGGCTTCACTCGGTCACTGTGACGTAGGCGTGGGACCTGAAGATTGTGCTCTTTCACGCGGGTTTTTATGGATCTTTTTGTTTGACCTATGTAAAAGAGACCGCATTCACAATCTAACTTGTAAACTCCTGCATCTTGTAGAGGGATATTATACTTGACGGATGGTAAAAATTGACTAATCTTCTTCGGCGGCTTGTAGTATGTTTTAATGGAAACTCGCTTCAAGATGTAGCTAACCTTGTCTGTGATTCCTCTGACATATGGTAGTACAGCAGGTACACGCTCAACTGTGGCCGGCTTCACTTGGTCACTGTGACGTAGGCGTGGGACCCGAAGCTTGTTGTCTTGCAATACTTGCTTGACATGCTGAAGTTCGGCGGCCAGATGTTTTCTGTCACATGTCACGAATATATAGCTGACGTGAAGCACCGAAGCTCTGGGAAGTCTGTAGTCTGTGAACATGTTCAATCGTCCCCAACATTACATCAGATTTGATAAACCACATGTCCTCGCAAAAGAACACCGATTCTTACCAAGGATGACACGCGAGGCTATTGAAATTAAAAAAAACATCCTAATTTCAAAAGAAAAGATGGTTGGGTCCTGCCATCTGGGATCCCATAATTAACAAAATTAAACCCAAACCCAAGCATACCACTGCAAGACTTCAAGATAATGTAAGTTCGTTTTGCGTAAATCGGACCAAAAATTAATATTCAAAAACTGAAGGTAGCCGGGCTAACAATGACATTGGGACGTCAAACATCTCAGTCCCCCCCGTGACCATGGTTGCTGTAAAGCACCCGAAACGTCGGGAATTAAAAATAAGTAAAAGTAGTGAAATAAACGCGATAAAATCCATAAATTTAGTTTTATTTAATGTGTAGTGTTTGCGTAAATTTAAGAAATCACTATAGACATCTAGATTTATCCTTGATTAAGAATCAAAATACAAATGAGTTATCACCGGTGTGTCCCTTCACACCACACTAAGCCTTGGCCACATCACACAACAGCTTTCCAAGCTTGAATTTCGTCTTTTCTTACGACGAAAAATTTATATAAACAGTATGAGTAACACAAATTCTATTGTAAAAGTAAAGTAATTAATATAACAGATCACAGCAAAGTTTGTCTGATTAGTTCATGCAGATGAATACATCACAAGAAAATGTGCGACGTTGGGTATCCAAAATTTATTCTTTAACAATATAATAATAACAATATTCATTAACGTGTGAAACCCGCGGTTGCACCGAAACTTTTTGTTTATTCATCCTAAATTTTATTCAATGAATACTGATGAAGAAGTTATGTTAATTATATTTTTAGTATAAAGTTATTTCTATTATATCAGATAATTATTTATATTATTAAAATAAAGGATTTGGCACTTAGTTTTTGAGGTTTGTTATGAATATTTATTTCCTTGTTATATTGTACACTTTTCTCTCATTCATTTTATAAATAAAATAAATAAAAAAATAAAATAATTTATTTTTCCTCACAAAACTTAAATTAATAATGGGTGTGCGTGTGCGATCGCGCGCGCACGAATGTGGGTGTGTGTGTGTGTGTGTGTGTGTGTGTGTGTTTGTGCACGTGCATGTGTGAGTATGTGTTATAAATTGTACACAACAGCGAATTATTAAAGGCGGTACTTCAGAATTCAATTTCGTCGTAGGTTTTCAGCTGCATCCATTTTAATATAAGGTTTTTACACTCCTTGTACGTTTTGTCGTATATATTTAAGTCTCTATGTATTTCATTAAATGTATTTTATTAAAGAACGCAGAACATACTCTAAATTGGCTACTAACAAACACTGTTTTGGTACCAGAACACAAAGCTACAACATCTTGTAGCCACTTTTTCGAAATGCATGGGTCAAAGGGTAGGGATTGGTGTACTTTGACGGTGTTCAAAGTAACATATAATTGTCTAACTGAGAGTAGACCACTTGTTCGATACAGTTTTTCAGTGGAAAAACATCTTTTTTTTAAGTATATGATCTTAATTCGGGTTCGTGACTACTGAACTGACCACTGCTACTGGGGATGCCAATAACAAGCTTTGTTCTTGGCATTCTCTGTAGCAGTAGTTAGTCTGTGGCTGCGAGTTGTTGGCAATGATAAAGCAAATAAAAAGTATCTTAGATGTATTTAGAGTGAGGAGATTTTGTTGCAACGACAGGTAGTTAAAAAATAAAATAAATAAAAACGTTACCAGAACACTATTATTTTCTCTTGTGTAGTGGAGACTGTTTACATTAATAAATTGCACAGAGACAAAAGAACATACTCAGACTGATTATTATTTGCATACAAATACTTGATTGTGCCGAATTCGAACCCGCGGCGCTTAGCGCCGGAACTCATTGCTAAGTCACTGCGCCACGGAGTCGTCGAACATTATAGGTATAATGCTAATAGTAAATTGTTTATATTTCTTGCAATAATTAAACTGGACTGACTGGTTAAAAAAGGAGACGGTATTTTTATTTTATAGAATTTAATAGCATAATAAAGATGTTATGTTTCTTCCTCGCCTAGGCCATTGTACATATCTTACGTGAGCCTTTACCATTGTAGTGTGGGCTTAATCACTTCGCTGACGGGATCTCTGTACCAGACCTCTTGTACCTTTTTTGCTGTTTTCCATCACCGATCTATTAATAATGTGAGTAAAGATAAAATGATCTTATTACTAATATACCCTGAAGATGCCAAGAGCCGAAACCGCTCGGTTTCATAGTGAAAGCACTAAAAACAAAAAACATGTCATTATCGTGTTTTTGGCGAAGTCATATTATAACATGGGGAGTAATAAGTCTGTATAGTAACAGGCTATGAGGCATTTCATCTTAGTCTTCAGAAGAGATAATACATCAGTAGCCTTCTTCAGTGGAAGTAGTTTACGACTGCAGTACCCACTTACCATCAGGTGGACTGTTAATTCGTTTATCACATTATTTTTATTATTAAAAAATACATTAACATCCACGAAACAATTTTCCTAAAAATTTCTGAAGCAAATGGATAATATACATATTTGTAGGAAGCAAATTGTGGGAGCGGGAAATAAAAGTACTGTTGAAGAATTAAAAAATAAAGTGACGTAAAAGTTAAGACAAATATTTGATTACTTTTATACTAATTTATTTTTTTCTGTTTTCGAGGGTATATTTGAAAAATACCACTAAAAGTTTATTTTTTTTAGTATTTGTGTAAAATAAATATTTATTCTTTATCATCACCACTGAAAAGTGTTCTAGAAAGATATATTACACAATCAGATTTACATTTGAATAACAAAGCTCGTAATCGACTAAATTTCGCTGGTGAGTCTTTTACTGCGACAGCCAGCTATCAGCGAGATTTGGAGTGGTTTGGCTTTTAGAGAGTGATGATAATGATAGATGCAAATTTTAAAAGATGTTGGAATTATTTCTTAAGTAGCATGAGAGTAAAATTAATGCTGTAAAAAAGATTTTAAGATTTATTAGAAGGTTCGGTGTAACTCTGATAGGGTGCAAAAAGTTTAGTTTGGAAGATAATATTGTAAAAAGTATTAAGAAAATAATTTTTTGGTGTTTTGAACACGCAGAAAAATATAAATAAATTACCATAAACAACTTTATCATTGCTGGTGGAGATCGAACCCAGAATGCATGTGTGCTGTGAAATATACACAGAGATATCATGGCTTATTTTATAAGAAAATATCCTGTATATATTCAGAGTAACTTCAACTTTGAACGAGTTGTGAGTGTAATATCTTTTGTGATACGTATGAATAGTTCAAATTGATCATTCAGGTGAAAGGATAAAAGCTTTTACGATTATATTCCGTTAAGATGATCAAACAGATCTCTGGAAGAAACGTACGTAATATACTACAGTATACTTTTAACTTTCGTTATGAAACTATATTTTGAAAGGCTAGTGTCTCAAAGTCAATATATTTATCATCTTTTTTTTTAAAGAATAAGGGTGAATAACGAGTACAAAGTAAGTGGATACTGTGGCCCATAGGCATCTGCAAAATCTATATATAACAATAAAGAATCAAAATGTGTAAGCTGCATTTTCATCCCTGAGATTTTAGAATAGAAAGCCCCATCATCATCATCATTAAAGCCCTTTACAAGTTCACGGATGAACATTGGTCTCTCCCAAGGAATGCCAAGAAGAACGGTCCTGAGTCACCTGCATCCATCGACCTCCTGCATGTCTTACCAGGTCGTCACTCCATCTAGTGGTGAGTCGCCCTACACTTCGCCTACTGATACGAGGCTACCACTCGAGAACCTATAGTCCCCATCGGTTGTCGATTTTTTGAGCTATAAGGCCGACCCATGCCACTTCAGCTTACTAATCCGTTAGACTATGTCGGTCACTCTGGTCTTACTGCGGATATCCTCATTTCTAAGTTTATCTCGCAGACAAACCCTCAGCACAGCCCTCTCCATAGCCTGCTGAGCAACCTAGAGCGTCTTAATATGGCCAGCAGTAAGGGACCACGTCTGAAATCCATAAGTTATCACTGGCAACACGCACTATCTGTACAATCTCGTTTTCAGGTTTTGAGGTATACATGACGAGAAGATGTGTCGTAATTTTCCGAACGCTACCTAACCGAGTTGAATACGTCGATTAAGTTCTCGGCCGAAGTTGGACTTACCTAGTCGGACTATTTATCCCAGGTAAACATACTCACCAACAACTTCAAGTTTAGTGCTTTGAAGAACTACCAGCATAGGTGAAATGAACGTAACACATGACTCTTGTTTTGTACATGTTCATCTTAAGAACTATCCGTTAGGAGACACTATTGAAGTCATTTAACATAATGCTTACGTCCTCCAGGTTTTCTGCCATAAGGACTATATCGTTGGCAAATCGAAGGTGAGATGTTAACACCGTATATTTTTCGGTCCAGTAACTTAAAACCTTCTTCCAATGGAGCAGTGAAGAGTTTCTGGGATATTCTGTAACCTAGCTAGGAGAACAGAGCTACATCCACGAGATTGATGATCATAATTTATGGATAGTACAAACGATGTCATGTCCCACCCATGTACTAGAATCACTTTTATATAAATAAAGTTTTATTATTTTATTTATTTATTTATATAACGTCACACTCTCTTCGCAGGTTTTGTACTCTGATTCTATACTGGGATAGCCATTTTATCCCTACTGTACCAACACTTCAGTACTTCGATATACTGATATTCAACTTGACATCGCTAAAGAGACTCATAGTTCATATACTCAAGGCAAAGTGACAGATTGTACTCTTCGATCTTTTGTACAATTTTCTAAAGTTTATGTATGTGGTCAATGTTACTAAAGCCTTTTTGGAAACCGGCTCGTTCAGAAGGCTTGAGGTCTATGTGCGAGACGATTCGTAATGACTCTCGGAAACAACACGTAGATGCGGCTTAGAAGGGAAATCGGTCCGCTGTTCTTCAAGAGAGCATTGTGTCCTTTTTCGGAAAACACAACCACTGCACTTCCGCTTCACGCCTCTAGAGTAGTGTCACCATAGAGGACGAAATTAAATAGATTCCCAAGGACTTCAAGTATCGGTTTTTTACGGGTTTTCAGAAGCTCGACTTAAATTCCATCTTCACCCAGGGACTTGCCGTTTTTAAGGTGCCGGAGAGCCATTCTAATCTCGCTTTGACTAATGTCCAGAATATTATGGGAATAGTATCGGAGAAGACTTGCTCTCAGATCGTCACTCACAATTGTGTGTGTGGATCCAACGATGATGTGTACAGCTGCTGATAGAACCTCGCAATCTAACTCAAACTCAAAGGTGTTCCGGAAACGATGCTGCCACTGTGAGTCTTGAGCTTTGACATTTGGCACTTTCTGGCAAACAGATCTCTGCGAAAGAGCCCTGGTTCCGCTCGATCGCTTCTTCAATATGCACTGTCTTGAAGTTGCGTCAGTCCCTCTGCATGTGTTTGGAAATCTGTCTGTTCAGTTGCCTGTAAGCTGTCAAATCTTTTGAAGACTGAAGCTTCATTTTCCGTAACATCGTCCGTAACAGCCATAAGATTAAGAGTGTGATCGGAGGGTTTTGGCTTCGAGGGGGACGTTATCATCTAAAAAGACCCTAATTTTTGCTTTTTCTAAATGCAAATTCCCGATTTTGCGTTGCTGGAGATACACTACCAATGAAATTAATATGGCTTTCTAGTACAGAGTAACCCAACTTTGCAAATTAATTCATTCAGAAATCATAAGTGAACGGAATTTAGTTTTTACTGTTGTTACGAAATTCTGGACATAATTTTATAACCAATGATTTTTCGTGTTTGCTTCTTCTTGAATAATGAATGATGAAAAATATTGTATTTTTCGTACTGAAATCAATTTTAGTATATTTTTATTTCACTTCAGAAATCAATTTAGTTTAAATGTGGTGTGTTATTTTGTAAAAGAACTTTTCCGAACGTTACTTATTAAATATCAAGCAATATTAAGAAAATAATTTTGCTTTTTGTAAATTGGAAGCCTTAGGCCAAATACAAAGGGACATGCATGGTTAGGCAAACAACAGTTATTTCAATTAAAAAAAAATTTAAATTATGTGTTCTGAAATTAAATTGAATATGTTTACAATTTCCTTTGAAAATGTTAGGCATATTACTGGTACTATTAGTGCATAACTAAGGGCAGATGTGATAATCGTGTTGTAAAGTATTTTCCTCCTTATATATTGGTTGTTTCCCCTTTACTATTTAACTAAATTTATAAACGTGACCAAAATAAATAAAAATGCGTTTCGATCTTTGCAAACTATCTTTCTAAACGTTTAGTTACTGGTCTTTTATAGTATTTATAACGTGATCGTCTTAGTTGGGACCCTTATTTACGTTGTGTTTGCATAGTAAATTAGTTCTTTAAGGTGTTTTTGGAAGAACGGATATTCACTAGAGCGATTGAAAGCCGTTGAAATTCCAGAAAAACAAAAAATGTTCAAACGCTTAATTTTTGAATATATATATATATATATATATATATATATATATATATATATATATATATATACAATACAAGGGCTCCCAAGGGTCCCCCAGAGGGGACGTTGTGTTGGGAACTGTACCGTAGTCCACAGCAACATAACTGGCGAACCAGTAACCAGTTGGACCCTTGGTAGTGCGTAAGCACAAACATTGACCGCAGTTGCATATTATCTCAATGCGTGTTAACACCATATAGGATAAGTTCAATACAACTATCGTCGGGCTTATACGAGTATCGTACCTTCGTACCTACCCAAGATCCCCTATACAATCCTAGCAGATATCTCCACCCACATACTTCCATCTAGAACAACAAGATGCATCGAATCAGGTGAAACAAACCCTCAGACGCATCATAAGACGCAATACAGTAAGTATCAGTAAGCATCAATGCAACTATCATATGAATGGCGCCCTCTTACAACACATCCACATGACCCCTATCGACTTTGGTAACAATATTGGTATTTCTGCAAACTAAAAAAAATTACACCAGCGTATCTTAGTAGCATGCTTCTAAGACGCTTGTAGTAAAAATCCACGTATCTGCTGTAATCCACGTACGTGCTAATGCACTACAACATGGAGTTGAGTATGCTTGTTACACTTAAAAGTGCTATAAAACACACACATCCCAAACCAAAAGATAGCCGACGTATCATAACGCTATGCGCTAAGACGCCGCCCACAAACAGTATGAGTGTGCGATGTCCATGGCAAGCTATGGGTATTGCTACAACAAATCCGCTACCACCGGCACTGAGATCCAAGTTTACCTAGGTCTCGGAAGCTGTCATGCAGTCTACACGCCACTATAGTAATCCTTTTCAACACTCAATTCTATTAATAATTTAATTTATTTATTCAATACTCTCACAAGGCTTGGTTTACATTTAAAAATTTCTGTAGTCAGAAAGAAAATTGTCTTTTAAAGGCGGTTATTACAGTTTATGCACTTTTACCATTTTAAGGGAAGTCATTTCAAATTACACTTTCACCTTTTACTACAAAAATCAAAAATTTTAACAACCCGTAGGAGGCTGCACCTAGTTGAAAATGTCTAAGCTCCTAATAGCCCGGCAGATATAAAAATAATCGTCCGATTCATTTACGTATTTCATATTACTATTGTAACATGAAAATAATTATTCATATTTAATCATCTAGGCTTCATAAGTTGGAAATACTAACTTTTAGTTTGCAGCTGTTCTCAGAAACGTAAAAAAACATTTCTCTAATTAATTTTTGTGTATATTTCAACCTGAAGAAACTTTACGCGACTGTTGTTCTTGTTATCTTGGTAGAGCTCCGCCGTAGCTATATTTTTTTTGCAACACGAGTAGTTCGGCTCGTCCAGAGAAGGAACACGCTCTCACTGAATACTAGCGTCAAATTGCACTTAAATGTTACCGTGTGTGCATTTATATTTTGATTCTTTATCAAGGATGGATGTAAGTATCTATGGACCACAGTATCCACTTTCTATCAGGTGAACTACGTGCTCGTTTGTCATCCTAACTCTGTAAAGAAATATGGTCCTGTGTCCGAATCCTGGGTTGGACTAAAGTTAGTTATTGTGTTTTTTAGCAGTCTTAATCAAGATTGTATGTCTGATTAATAAATTAATTTTCAGAAGACGAAGACGGTAGTTGTGAATTTCCCTATCGTGCATTAGAATAGAGCAGCGAACAACAGTTCCATAACACTTACAGGAACAATAAAATGTTTAGTGTTTTAATGTGCATTTTTAACGTATTTTATCACTGACGTGTTTCTAGGTTTTATTAAAGCGATAAATTTTTTTTATTTACTTTAATAGTACTTAATTTCACCACCACAGTGCAAAACAGGAGCATGCTCGAATACTTTGACATCGCACGTTCTCGTGCAGTTGTATAAAACTTTCTGCAGTTGTAGAGTTATTCTTTAATTTAACATTTTATTATTTTATTCTTATTTAGATTTTACTTGCACAGCTCGTTATTTCATTCTAAAGATATATTTTATAAAATAATTTTTATCAAGCCCGTCAATTAAAAATAATACAAACATGTTTATTATTTCATTTAAATAACGATTATTTAGTTTTACAAAAACAAAAGACAGATAAGAAATATAAAATCAATAATACATATCTCATCAATAAACGATGATGAATTTTATCCTAAATCACCATTTCCGTTATCGTTAAAGCCTTTTTATAGTTCACTGCTGAATATGGGCCTCCCACTTAGACTGCCTCGTCGGGGGAACATTTGACGTAGTTTCAACGCTTGGCAAGCGGGTCGGCATTCGGCAACTGCAGTTTTTTTTTATCGTTATTAGGAAGACTCTGCTGCCCATCTCCTGATTTGTTTCCCTCTGTCGCCTCTAACGATACCCGGAGGATGATATGGGGTAGTGGCGCCAACTTTAGCCACTACCACACGGTAACATTATGTGGTAAAGCCACGTTGCAACTAAATAGCACGTATGTGCTATTATAAATGCCACAAATGGGTCGGTTAAAGTAGGGGAGGACCACGTTATCACAGAATACTAGTATAAAATTGCAGATTAATGCTGCTGTGTTTCGTATGGTGAACTTAGAGAACCTAAGATCCTTTTAACTAGATAGGAGGCGTGCCATCTTATAGTCCTCAAGGATGAAAACGCATCAAAATTTTTATTTTTAGTTAGGGATAAATGTGGATGTTTTTTCTTACTTTTTTCTTACCATCAGATGGAATTAGTGCTCGTTGGTCAACCTTATTCTAATTAAAAAAATGTATGTCTATATTATTTATAAATGCCGTGTGGTGGTGGCGTAAGAATTCCCTTAAGCTATCACTCCATTCCGTCCTAAATTGTCGTAAAAAGGTGACTATGAGAAATTCCAGAAAAATGTTATGGCCCCTAAAGATGGCGATAAAGTAATAGGTAAGTAATATTGCTCAGATGCAGTCAATGTATGTACTTGCGACATGACCTAATAATGCTTGCGTTTGCTACATGCGTATTATTTTAGAATAGAATAGAATATTTTAGAATAGAAAAGAAAAGAAGAATTTTAGAATAGAATATTGAATCATTTTGATTTCAATATAGATTACATATAATTTTTATTAAAACTCTTTTTTTGTTCTTTTACCACTGGTTCGAAAAACAACCTCTGCCCTGGGGAAAAACTGCGAAAAACCTAGTGGGACTTTTAAAAAAAAAGCATAATATAAAATATAATATTTATACAATTGTTTTAAAAACATTTAGAAACAGTATGGTAGCGATCACATCATTCCCAGGGGTTATTATCAAGCTTAATTTCACACTTCTTATGACAGAAAAAAAAGATAATTAATTTGTTACCCATTCTGTCATCCATTTCATCCATCCATCCATCCAGTTATAGTGGTGAAACTTGTTTCTTGTTCGAATGAAACTACATCTTATGCATTCAAGTTTTTATTGTTTAAAATGTTTGTTCTACCCGAAACTTTAATTTTTTTAAAGTTTCGGGTAGAACAAACTTTAATTATAAGTGTGTACCATATTTTGTTTATCAATAAACATTATTATTATTTTGGGGTATCTATATAGTTTTCTCATCTGGTTGGGTGCTATAAATATATAATTATAAATGAAAATGAAAAGACAAATATACATAAATATCAATAACATAAAATAAATATAAAAGTACATAAATAAATAAAAGCCCAACCAGATGGAGGCCCTCGGCAGGGGAGACCAAACGGCCGAGGGTTAGGGGGAAAGGGAAAGAAACCGGCGGACGATGCGGGCGGTATCGAGGAGCACCGCCTTCTGCATTTGAACCTGGAGCGGTCCGCCACGTAGTCCCAGCCGCCTCAGATGACCCGAGAGGCTGACTGGGATTAGCCCGTTTGCAGAGACGACTACAGGAATAATTTCGGTCGGCAGACCACCCCACATGTCGGTCACCTCGTGAGCCAGGTCCAGATATTTTGTTTGCTTGTCTGTTTCGGCTTTCACGAGGTTCTCGTCATACGGAATGGTAATGTCGACCAAAAATATCCTTGACTGTGCCCGGTCCATCAGCACAATATCAGGCTTATTCGCAAGAATAGTCCTGTCTGTGATGATGGCACGGTCCCAATAGAGCCTGGCGCGATCATTTTCGAGCACGGCTTCCGGCAAGTACTTGTAATACGGCAATTTCCGATCCACGAGACCGTATTTCAGAGCGAGCTCCTGGTGTAGAATTCTGGCTACTAGGTTGTGCCTGTGCAAGTACTCAGAGTTAGAAAGCGCCGAACAACCGGAGATAACATGCCTAAGTGACTCACCGGGATGGCGACAAGCTCGACAGATGTCGACGGTGCCATCCTTTAGGATGTATCTCCGATAGTTGTTGGTCTTAATAACCTGATCCTGTATTGCACAGACAAAACCCTCGGTTTCCCCGAAGAGATCACCAAAGCGTAGCCAGTGGAGGGAGGCTACTGTGTCTACGAAAGGCTCATGTAGAGCCTTGTAGAACCTCCCGTGGAGCTCCTTCTCCTTCCATACGGTCTCCCGGTCGGAAATGCTCTGCACTGCCGGGTCTTGCCATTGCTCGTTGGCTAAGGATAGAGGGGTAAGTCCTTTATCACAAGAAATGACGTCCTTATAGAATGGATCATCCGATCTCGCCAGGAAGTAATCACGGAGGCTGCACACTTCGCGATTATGCATGGTGAGCGCGCTCAAGAAGCCACGACCACCATGCTTCCGCGGCAAGTACAGCCTCATTACCGACGATCTCGGATGATGCATCCTATGGGACGTCATTGTAGTGCGGACTTTTCTATCCAGGGCGTTAAGTTCAGTCTGAGTCCACCTGAGTATGCCAAAGGTATACATGAGGACAGGCATGATCCAGCCGTTATATGCGTGTGCCTTATTCACACCGGACAAAAGGCTGTTAAGCACTTTGGTCAAGCGTGCATAAAACACGTCGCAAACTGACTGTTTCATACCAGTCTCATCGATACCGATGTTTTGTGACATACCCAGGTATCGGTATGTTTCAGCCTCGGAAAGGGTCCTTAAGTTGACGGGCATAGATAAGTCTACGCCCTCAGAGTTAGCAACCCGTCCCCTTTCAACATGGAGGACCGCACACTTATCCGTTCCCAGCTCCATTCCAATAGAATTGCTAAATTCACAAGTGATGTTTAACAATTCCATAAGATGGGAGCGACTGGAGGCGAATAACTTGAGGTCATCCATATAGAAAAGGTGGGTCACTTTTGTCCCTCCTTTCCGTAGCTGAAATCCCCTCCCGGAGCCCTCCAGTAAGGTACTGAGAGGGTTCAGAGAGAGGCAGAACCAGATTGGACTCAGACAATCGCCCTGGAAGATACCCCTTCTTATCCTTATGTGGTTCTCCGCAGCCATCATCCGCTCGCCTAGATGACAAAGGATCGTACTCCACTGCCCCATACACTGCTCGAGGAAGTCTCTAACTGTACAGTCTATCTTGTACAGCTCGAGGACTCTCTTTAGCCATGTATGGGGCACCGAGTCGAATGCCTTTCTGTAGTCTATCCAGGCGGCGGAGAAGTTCCGACGGTTGCGTTTCACCACTTTGCCAATGACCGCGTCAATGAGGAGTGGTTCCTTGGTTCCACGACCACCGCCCCGACATCCATTTTGAGCGCGCGACATCACCTGATTTGAGTCCAGGTGACAAGTGATTCTCGCGCTCAAAATGGATGTTAGTGTCTTGTATATGGTCGATAGACACGTGATGGGGCGGTATTTGCTCGGGTCTGTGGTACCCTGGTCTTTAGGAACTAAATGAGTGATCCCAGTTGTGAAGAGGCTTGGGAGCGACTTCTGGTTGAGAGCCTCTTGAAACTGTCGGGCGAGCACAGAGTGACACACCATGAACCCCTTCAGCCAGTAGTGATGCAGCCCGTCAAGCCCCGGACTTTTCCAGTTCGGGGCCCTACGAACCGCCTCTGCTACGTCATCCGGCGTTATGATGACGGGGTCCATGGGCGTAATACCCGCACACTGACTCGCCACAACTTCCGTCCAAGGGCCCTCGCTGTGGTTTACGGGCTCTGACCACAGGCCGCGCCAGAATGCTACAGTGTCGGCCTGATCCGGTGCTGGACCCGTTCCACTTACCATTGGTCGCTCCAATGATTCATAGAGCCTCTTCTGATCACTCTGGAAGAGACGATTCTGGTTGAACCGTGTCGACCTCTCGGTATATCGCCGAATCCGCTTTCCCCAAGCAGCGATTCTCTGCTTCAGATCATCTATGCGCTCCGTCAGTTTTTGCGTTATATCCGGCTGGGACAAACTGACATTTGTCCCAGCAAACGCCATCCTGACGGTGCGCACAATTCTTGGCCTGTTGTTGCCTGATCTGAAGCATATCAGTCTGCCGATGAGAGCTCTAGCCTTTGCGATACGTTCCTCAATTCTTCTTCTCCATGCTGGGATAGCGCTACTATGGCCAGTAGCGCGTCCAGCCGTGGAAACCTTGGCGCCTATGATACGGCAGACTGCCAGCGCGGCGCCAAAAAGAATTGAGTCCGTCTCGCAAAGGTCCCGGCTGGCTTCCAAATAGGTAACCAGCATTGGGTTCAGAGCCCTCACGACAGCCCGATTCCGCTTGCTTAGGGCTATGCGGGGAAGTCGCGGTCGATTTTCGAGAGGCGTACTGCGCGTTTCCACAATCGCCTCTTCCAATATACTCCTCATATGCTCTAATTCCAGTTCCTGGGCGACTGTTCCATCATCGTTTGAATCAACCACAACTGGGGTATTCACGGCGGCATCCACGTTTGCGGGTTGCTCTACCATTTGTGGCGCCGCATCCTCAGCCGTAGCATTCTCATCCGACGAGGGAACAGCCTCACGTCGTAGCCGTTCGAGTTCGGCGACATCAAATATATTTGAGCGCAAGATATACCGAACTCGGTCTGCCAGGTTTTGCTCTGTGACGATTAAAGATGGCTCCAGCTCAGCAAAAAGACGATGCATCCTAGCCCGATACGCCAAACATCCAGTTTCTTCCCCTTTTTGCCCTAAAGTACGCCCGCAGTGCGTTTGCATTCATTTCTTGTGACCAACGCATGCGACGTGCTCCACCAGCGGCGGGTGCCGCTTGCTGAGTCCGAGAAGACCCAGCCGACACCAAGCCTTCTGGTGGGGATGATGGATGCGGAGGGCTGGTAGATGACCGTGCAGCTCCTCGCGCTCGGCTGGCGGCCCGCATGCTGCCGCGTCCAGCGCCAGCTCCAGACGCGCCCCGGCGACCCCCCAGGCAGCGGCCCTTTGCGCACTATCTTTTTATCCATCATCCATTATTTGGGCGTCCATTAACGGGAGACGCCCAGGCCCGGCACCGTTTCGTGTGTAGCCATAAGCACAAACGGGCCTCTGCACCCTAAATTCTGCCGCGGCACGGCGCTCACACCTCTCGCAAGGCGCTGACTGACTGCGTTGACGTAGCAGTTTTGTCACTTAACTGTTACGTCAGCGGGCGATGGGGTCATCAATTCCCTACGCCTTTTTATTATTATTATTATTATTATTATTTATTATAAATAGATACAAATTATGACGGAACGTTCGGCCTTTCATGTTTTTACAATCATCTTTTTTAAAGAAAAATACTTGACACATAAGCTTACTCTTTATCATCATCGTCATTACAGCCAAGTCCACTGCTGAACATAGACCTCCCCCAAGGAATTCCGCAAAGAACGGTCCTAAGCCACATACATTCATCGACTTACAACTTACTGACACTTTTATAGCTTTTTAGTTTCAACGGGACCCTCATATATCTAAACTAGCTTGCAAACTTAGTTCTGCAGCGTATGCTGTAAAAAGATTGGAGGCCTTATATGTGAATACCAACACAGCTAGTTTAGTTTATTTTAGTTATTTCCATAGCATAATGTCATATGGAATTTTGTATACGAACAATTTATAACCTAGGTCCGAAGGAAACCCTAAGAGAAAAATTTAAAAATTAAATATATTGTGGTCGCCACACACGGTCAGTTAAACTTTTTTTATACAGAATACGGTAACAAACGAGCACACAGTCCACCTGATGGTAAGTGGTTGCTGTGGCCCATAGACATCTACATCTATCCTCCATTAAAAATCAAAATGCAGATGCGTTGTCACCCGTGAGGACTGAGATGGAATGCCTCGTTTCCAGTAAAAAAGGTCTCCGGTTCTCTACACTCACCATACGAAATACAGCAGCATTAAGCTAATATTTCACGCTGGTATTCGACTGACTGATCATTCCAACTGATCAGTTCAAACTAAAACTGTTGATATCGTTTAAAATATTGGTTTTTCGATATATCGATTAATAAACTTATATATAAAACTCCGATATTGATATATTTATAATTCTCGGTATATCGAAAATTCAATATTTAAAAAAACATTAACAGTATTAGTTTAAACAGATCAGTTTAACTGACCGTGTCCATTAGCTTTGGCTTCTTATTATATTTACAAAAATTTAAAGTATGTTCACAAAAAATAGTAAAAATAGAAAAAGTACATTCTTTTAATAGTGCAAACAATCACAGGTTAGTTATAACAGTAACTTGACTTCAATGAATCGGTAATTCCTTCATAGGGAAATATGTTAATATGCATATGAAAATATGAAGGCCTTATACATTGCAGGTCTATTAAAAAGTTTAAAATGTTTATGCTAAAATTGTTTAATAAGTGTTATTATACTAGTAAAGAGTACATGATTGATAAAAGCCCCTGGGAATGGGATGAACGCTACCATGATATTTCAAATATCTTTATACTAATTGTATAAAATAATATCTCTATTTATTTTTCTCTTATATATTTTTAAAATTTTTAGTTCGCGGGGAACATATTAGTGGTTGAAGCACGAATGGATCGGCTGGACCGGAGAAGAATTACGCTCTCACAGAATACTAGCGCAAAACAGCAGCAAAATGTTTCGTATGGTGAGGGTAGAGAACTGGAGACCCTTATTCCTGGAAATGAGGCATTCCATCTTAATCCTTAAGGGTGTCAAAATTTTGATTCTTAATTGAAGATAGATTTAGATATCTATGGGCCATAGCATATACTCACCATCCGATGGACTGTGTGCTCGCTTGTTACCCCGCTGACCCCTGCTGGCACTGAGGAAATTGTAAATTAAGTGGTGATTTACAATTCGGCCATGGCGGAAAGCATCGTAAGGAAACCTGTATGACAATAGCTAAAACCCGCAGAAATCAGTTGAAACTTATGTCAGTAATGTGTCGAATATATATTACTATTCTAAAATAAGTTTCAAAAACAATGAAGAAAAAAACTCAAAAAAGGAATGAAAAATAGATGTTAAAATCGGCTTTCAGCGTTTTCTTAAGGCTTAAACTAAAAGGCGTATAAACGGTAATGAGATAGAACTTTATTTACAAGTGCTCTGTTTGTGACGCATAAAATGAGGAGCGTTTAAAACTGGACTTTTAACTCGCGGCACTTTTAAATTAGTGGCATGCCTAGCGTGAAATGAGTTCTTGTTTGAGTTGAAGCGTAGATGTGCGTGATTAGCGGTTACACTTTATAGTTCAGATATTTAACTTGATGAATGAGATATTTGAAATGATGTATTTCGAGTCTAATTTGCACCTATTAATGGCTCCATAAACCTGGGACGTTATTTTTTTTATAAAATAAGAGTGACAAACCAGCACACAGTTCACCTGTAAGTGGACGTCGTGGCCGATAGACATCTACATCTATCCTGAATTACGAATCAAAATGCAGATGCGTTGTTATCCCTGAGGATGGAATGCATCCTATCTAACAATAAAGGTCCCTGGTACTGCATATTAACTTTTTGACATTCAGTGTTCTTTTAATCGGATCAGTTATCTGAACGGTGAACTTTTGCCCAGTATTTATTGTAAAGAATTGATAGTTTGACTCTTCAGCTTTTTTTAATGAAATCAATAATTGTATGTTACGTACGCTCTTTGAGAGGCAACAATAGTCAAGCCGTAAACCGGTGGGCGTGGTAAATGATGAATGCTACGATGAGCCGACAAAAAAGATTTGCTGGAGCAGAAATAGAATTTTGTTTTATCCACACAGCGTTGTAGTAAAAATATCTATACATTATATTATTTATATATATATGATATATATATATATATATATTAGTAGTCTATTGAAATTTTTCGGTAAAAAAAATTTGCTGGTCGAATACTGGAATAAAATCTTACGTTTTATGTAAGTTTGCAACATTATCATAGCTCGTGCTAGATTACCTTACAGTCACCCTTTTAATATCCATTCTGCGAATTAAAATGTTCTATTTTGGACTAAAAAACATAACGCAGCCAAAGTTTTCATCTAGATAAAACTGCCATTTGCGTAACAGGATGTGCTGGATTTAACTTGATAAATAAATAATATCTTTAGAAATGGGTGATGTACCCTCAAACACCTAAAGCAACTCTCAATTACAATTTAGGGTTATTACTTCATAAAAACAATAAAACTGATTTTGTTACTTTAGGCAACAAAATAAAACTGTTTATAAGAAATTTAAGCATTACATCATGCATATACCTCCAAGAAATTCTACAAAGCACGGTCCTGAGCTGCCTACATCCATCGATTTCCTGCATTTCTTACCTCATAAGTCTCTAGCTAATCGAATTTGTTTTTAATCGATTAAAATAATTATATCACACAAACAAATAAACAAACTGATATAAGATGTAGTGATTGATCCCTTTTTACTGGTAAGTGAGCATTACACCTTAGAACTCAGGAGACTAAACGAATGAGCATTTTGATTCCTATTTGTGAATAAATATAAGTTCTTGGACCACAGCATTCATCCATCCGCTTATACAACCATCTGGAAGAAATTGCTATTAGCAATAAGACCACCCATTGCATACTCCTTTTGTATATATAATTAATAGTTTTTATATGGAGTGCAAATAAAGAATATTAATTAAAAAATCACTGTCGACGCTCATGAGACAAAATAGAGTAATTAGTCCCTAATAAATATTCAGAAGTTGGCTATTTAGCATATTGACTAAGACCTTGATTGCGACGCTACAAGACAGTGAGTTCGAAATCTATATGAATACAAAAAACATCCTTCTAAATTGGTTCCCCAAGGAATACAAACACACACATACACACACACACACACACACACGCACACGCACACGCACGCGCACGCGCACGCGCGCACGCGCACGCGCACGCACGCGCGCACGCGCGCACGCACGTACGCACGCACGCACGCACGCACGCACGCACGCACGCACGAACGCACGCACGCACGCACGCATGCACGCACACACACACACACACACACACACACACACACACACACATACACACACACAATGACGCACGCAAGCACGCACTTACGCACGCACGCACGCACTTATTTACAACTTTAAATGTAACTTTGATTGGGGTGACAAATTAAACGTTATTGATTTTCAGATCTAATAATTATAATATAGTTTGTTTCATTTTATAATTCTCCACAAGTCACGAGTTACCACGGCGTTTGAGATAAAATTAGCGTCACGGATTGCGTGAACTTTTAAAGTTATTACTTATTATTGATGCCAAATCAATGAAGTTGAAGTGCTTCCCTCTTTGCGTATGGAAGTGCTCATAAAAGTTAAGTGTACGTAGATAAAATTAAATTACATTATCAAATACAGCGGAGAGAAATTCTTTTATACACTTAGTTCTGAAAACGACTTCTTTTTGCATGGAATTTTTGTTCTAAAGCCATTTTACTAATGTACTTAAGTTGCTTGTTAAAAATTATACTGACGTCAACGATTCAAAGCTTATGAACTTTAATTTTTTTTAATACAGGATAAGGGTGACAAACCCTGATGTTAAGTGGATTACGATTAAAATGCGGATGCGTTGTCACCCTTGAGGACTAAGATGGAATGCCTCGGTTTTCAGTCAAAAGGGTCTCCGGTTCTCTACACACACCATATGAAACATAGCAGCATTGAGCTGCTATTTTACGCTGGTATTTTGTGAGAGCCTGATCCTTCCCCGATCAAGCCGACACATTCATACTACAACTATACTACTTATTTAACTGCAGCGTGGCTCTCATGGCTGACCATGAATGCATGAAATTATGATGTGGCGTCGAAAGGACCCTTGAGTTTTTTGTGCCGCTCTTTTTAATATCAATAAGAACTTTGAACAACCTTTAATAGAATAACAAATAATTTTGTCCGAGGTCAATGTTTGGCATAGTTTTTTTAAATATGCGCCAGTTCGAGATTATTTTCTGAAGGCTATATACCATACTCTCCAAAATTTTTATGAAGAAAGCAAAAAATACTTACATACTTACACTTAATATGGACGTTCAAATATAAAAAAAAAATTATAAAAAATAATTTTCACCAAATCGCAGATACAAAATTCCTTGAATTTCAAAAACTTTATAACATGAAGATTTTTTAGAAAGAACCATCGTAGCGTAAGCTCGAGTTTACGACCTCCTAGCACTTAAACACGATTCCCGACAGAAAAGACTCGCCAAAGGTAGCCAATAAGTCGATCAGCGCTCCATCGGCCCATCTCACTTCAGCGGTCTAAGAATGCTCTCGAAAGTTTCATAACAAATTTAGACTCAAACACTAGGTAAACGAGCACATTGCCGAATTTAGGAACGATAACTGGAATAATCTGCTGGAGAATATCGAGCCATCCCAAACTACCTTCTGGCAGTTGACCTGAGCTCTAAAAGCAGAACAATCCTCACCCATTCCGCCTCTGATTAGACCAGGAAACCCCGATCTCACCTTTGACAGCTCTGAAAAAGCCGAATGCCTCGCTCGACAGTTTAGAGAGCAATACACTTCTTCTAGCGAACCCATGGATACCGCTCATCTGGCAGAGGTAGAAGCGGAAATCTAGCGTAGGTCTGTGCTACCACCACCGGGTGACCTTTTATAGCCTGTGACTGTCAATTAAGTCACAGAAGTAATTAAAAATTTCAAAGGAAACAAGTAGCCGTCCCCGACGGCCATTTTCCACGGTCTTTTCTCCAGCCGCTCCTTTTCGGATGCCTGGAAAGAAGCGGACGTTATAGGACTTAGCCCCCAGTTACAGACCCATATCTCCTCAACACACTAGGGTATATATGCGAACCACTTAAGTTAAATCGTCTCCAGAAATTTATTTTTGCTAACAAAATTCTTCCGGGCTAACAGTTTGGCTTTGAACACGAACAATCGTGCACTAACCAGTTAGATTGCCCTATAGAATTTATTTTGACAGAACAAGTCTGTCAGAGCTGGATTTCTCTTAGAAAAATCTGTACTTTAGTACACAAATTACGACGTCATTTACTGGTATTTTAAACTATTTATTTATAAATTTTTTTGACATTTGTGGTACTACATTGTTCCAATCATAACTCAAATATTTAAAAACACATATTTTATGACTAAAGGTAGAAGAGTATATACGTACCATGTTAAATAGAAGAGTATATTTCCCATAAAAGTAGTCTAAAATTACATTCTCAGAATCACGCACGCACGCAAACAACGCACACTTGCACGCAAACCATGCACACTTGCACTTGTTTGGCAAGTATGAATATGTATGTGAATGCATATGCATTCAAAAACATATAAAGACTTGCCCGGTCCCTCAATTATAAGCACAGCCAAGTTGACTTTGGGTATTTTGGTCATAAACGCAAATGATGAACTTGAGCTCTCGGGTTTGAGGGAATAGGAGCGCATCAGTGCTTGCGCATACACTCGGGCACTTTAATTCTGTCCTGAGAAGATGGTTAATCTCTTGAGATTATCCGCCGTGAATGCAATTCGATGTAGAGGATATAAGAAGCACAGATTTCATAAAAAAAAACTATTTTGTGGTCTTAACGCAACCTCTAATTTTTGTTATTTTTATAAATAATGCTTATAACAACAAATACGCCTAAAAATCAGCCAAAAACATAGCTCTGATGTCTTCAGAGCGTATTGAAAGTCGGCTCCGTGGGTAAACCTAGAGAAAGCGTATTCGGCACGGTTGTTAAGTAAATTTCTGCGCATTTTACTTAAAGAATAACGTTAGGTTACGTGGTAGAACCCCGCTACAACTATATTTTAATTGGAGCGGGAATGAGTCGGCTGGACCAGGGAAGGCCCACACTCTCATAGAATACGACCTAAAATAGCAGCTTATTGCTGCTGTGTTTCGTAAACCCGTAGAATCGGAAACCATTTTTATCGGAAATGAGGCAATCCATAGTCCTCTAGGGTGACAACAATTCTGCATGTTGGTATTAATTGAGAATAAACGTCTATAGGCATATACATTATTCATTTACGAGGGCGGCACTGAAAATTTCGGGAATAAAGGAAGTGACACAACACTACTATTTAAAAATGTATTTATTGCTTTTTGAAATATTACCCGCGAAATTTGACACATTTTTCCATACGATGGAACCAATCATTGAAGCAACCATTCCATTCGGAAGTTGGGGTCTCCAAAATGGCCGTTTTGTAGGCGTCCACAGCTTCTTCAGGTGATGAAAATCTCTGTCCACGCAATTTATTCTTTATTTTAGGGAAAGTATAGAAATCATTAGGGCTTAGGTCGGGGCTGTACGGCGGATGGTCTAATAATTCTATGTTTTCTTGCTCTAAAAACTCTTTTGTTTTGTGTGCGGTGTGAGAACTCGCATTGTCGTGATGGAAGATGATGCGGCGGTTGCAGTTCTCTTTACGGAGTTCAGAAATGACCTGTGGCAAACAAATGCTTGCATACCATTCTGCATTAACCGTTCTTTGTCCCTCAAGAGGAATAGTCGTAACATGGCCGGTTTTGGAGACAAACGTGGCCACCATTTTATTGCAACACTCCGTGAACAAACAATTTTTGTTGGCTTTAACTCATTTTCGAACACCCAAACTCGTGACTGATTTTTTGTTTCGAGTTCGTACGCATATATCATCGCTCAAGAAAATCATCGCTCTTGAATTTTCTCGTGTCAATTCCATTTTCTCAACGACTAAACAAGTTTAACAAAACCTTGAGATAAGTCTAACTAATGTTGCCCAAATAACTGGTTAAGGAATTGCTAGCTACCCAGACGTATTCCAAGAAAGCCATAAGGATTCACACCACCTACTTAAAAAGATGGAATATTGTTAAATTTATTTATGTAATACACGTAGAGGCGTGGAGTGGCAGAACAATAAATTCAACACGTACAATTTACCTGCTCCGGCAGCACTTTGTTTAGATTTATGGTAACATTTGTCATGTAAATGCACCTCACACAGTGCGATGAATGAGTGTCTTGTGAAAAGTTACAAACGTTGAAAATTTATTTATACGGTGAATTATGTGAAGTTTAGGTGTAAACTTTCTATAGTGTTGGACTTTATGATTTATAATTCGCAAGCAAATTATGGAAAATTATTGTTGATAAAAATGGTTTATGTAGCTACCTGTTTTGTTTATAGAACTATTAATGTGGAAAACGTGTAGTGGCGGTGTAAGAATACCACTATCCCATATCGTCCGGTGGGTGTCCTGATAGGCGACAGAGAAAATTCGAAACTGGAAATGAGCAGCAGCATATTCCTATTTACAACTCAAAATTATAAAGAAAACTTCGCTTGCCATCCAGCCTGTAAAGCGTTGCAACTTGGGAAAATCCCCAAAGAAGAAATCTTTGGGAAAGCCCTCTGTCCAGCGGTAGACTTTTATAGGCTGCAATGATGGATGGAATGGAAATGTAACTGAACAACGGACTGACAAACGAACTAACGATCCGTGAAGATAAGTGGCTATTGTAGCCTATATACGTAGGTGTAAGACTTTTAAAAATGAAAACTATAGGTGTGTTGTCACCTCTGTGCCTGCATGACTTTGGGACGTACTTGTGCTGCTATAATAAAGTCGTAGTATATTCGTGTTACAACTTTGATACAGCTTATTGCTGCTGTGTTTACTATGGTGATAAAACCGGATACCGTTTTTACTGGAAATGAGATTTATTTCATCAGGGACAACGCGTCTGCATTTTGGTTCTAAATTGAGGATAGTTGTAGATGTCTATGAGCATCCACTTACCATCAGGTGGACTGTGTACTCTTTTGTCACCATTATTCTCTATAAATAAAACAATACTCATGCAGTATTTCAAAAGGGAAATATTTGCATAATTCAATTTGATTTTACATTTAACAGATGTAGAGTCACGCAGCAGCTTCAGCTTTTGCACGTATTGGCCGGTTCAATCCGGGGTGGTATCACGACTTCAAGGAAAAATGCAAAATAACAGCGTCAAGCGTCAGCGTCACGGCGAAGCCTGTCTTACTATTTCTAATCGAGATGTAGGTGTCCTCTCCGGCTGATGTTTTGTATCTCTTTGGGGTACATATTTGAATAATCCTGTGTGCCTGGGGCTGGGGTTTGCGTATACGTCAGAGAAAAAATCTGTTCTCGACGCCTCGGCAGTATTGAAGATTTGGACCTGTCCATGCTTTGGCTACGCGTAGAAAACGGTTACCATCCATGCGTCTACGTCAACTTCTGTTTCTATAGGTCCCATTGCGGTAATGACGAAACAGACCGACTTATCGACCACGTCCAAATATCTGCAGATCCTTGCTACAGCAGATCCTATTCGCAGAGATCGTGATCCCAGGCAATATAACCGCCTATCACGCCAAATGTCTCGGTTCATGTCTAAACGATCAATTGGGGAGATTTGTTTATAACTTTGCTTTGGCATATAGTCTGATACAACGGGTTAATTTGACTACGCGGTTTCCAAATTTTGAGGACCATGCCCCTTCCCTGTTGGACCTAAAGCTGACCTCTCCCGTATGTATATCAAGTCTCCGTCGACGCCCCTCTTGGCTTGTCGAACCGTTGTCTGATCCGCAGTTTCCACTTCGCGTTGTTCGTCGCGGTTTTCGAAAATCTAGTTCTCATCAGATCTCCACGTTTTAAGATCCTAGGAAGCGGTTCCTTATATTACTACGAAAATGTTGTAATGATGAAACTCTCTCATATCATTTCAATGGCTTGAGCGATTTTAAAGAACTTGGCGGAGAAGGGTTTCACTTAACTTAGATTTTCTATATCATTTGAAACGATTCAGACCAGAAAAGTACTAGAAGTAAAGAAGTTCAAATAAACATACATATTGCTCAAGATTATACTATTTCAACTCGCGTAAATATTGTGATTGTTGCGCCCGGGACGCGGGAAGCCCTGACTCTTTTGTATTGCTTATCGCTATTACTCACTACCTGTACGCGGCGGTCATTAGTGATGGCACTTCTGTTAATAGCTATCGTAACTGTATGTACTTAGAGGTAGAATTTCTCTGCACCCCGCATGTACTGGTGGAACATATTATTTTTACCTCATATTTTGCTTTTAAAATGTTACTCAATGTTTGCGTGTTGTCGATATCTACGAGATACTACCGTTCTCGCTTATTTAACTTTGCTTTTGCCGTCGTTTTGTTGATTGCTCTACTTGCAACTCGCTTTCGCAAAACAATGTCGCTTTGCAGTGGTGATTGTTGTGAATTCCAGACCAAAATCAGAACCAATTTTATATATAATGTAACGATTGTGTACTCTAAAATTCGCTATTAATATTTTTTATCAAAATGCTCGGGGACTACGCACTAAAACAAGCTTATTTAAGAGAAATGTGGCCTTAAGCAGCTTTGATATCATATCAATAACGGAGACTTGGCTATTAGATGGCATTAGTAATAGTGAACTTTTTGATGAACGGTATATAGTGTGGCGGCGTGACCGCGACTACCGCTTTACCGGGCAGCGGTACGGCGGCGGCGTGCTGGTGGCCGTGCGCCGCGAGCTCGCCGCCATCCGGTCGCCCGGCTTGGTACTCCTCCGCCGAAGATATTTGGGTCTCCGTGACACTCCGCACCAAAGCCGGCCTTCTCGCATTACACATTTGCACTATTTATTTATGTAAGGAGGAGGCGGCTATTCAATGAATACACAACTCGATAACTTTGCGAGTAAGCTTGGGGATAACTTTCACTCTGCACCCAACGACCTGTTTATGGTCTTGGGAGATTTTAATATGCCAAATATCAGCTGGGTCTTAATGGAAAGCGGTCAATTAGGGCCAATAGGAGTTTTAAACGAAAGTCAGGTAAATTTTTTGGACATAATTAATGAATGTAATCTCAACCAATACAATAACATACGAAATAGCAACGATAGGCTACTGGATCTTGTCTTTTGCAATAACCATGTGAATGTACTACCTAGTGACCACCCCCTTGTCTCGGAGGATTCACACCATAGATCAATTTGCATCGAATTAAATTTAGACATACCTAGTTTTCTGACTGTCAATAAGAGAACCGTTTTCAATTACAAAGAAGGAAATTATGTAGAAATTAATTCCAACTTGTCGAAAACAGATTGGAATGTCTTGTTATCGAGCGGTTCTATTGACGACAGTGTTCATAATTTTTATCGTATTCTGACCGATCTTCGTGACGCATTTATACCTCATAAAATTATCTGTAGTAGCTCATTTCCTATTTGGTACAACGCCGCCTTAAAAAAAGGTTTTAAAAGAAAAATTCAAATATTTTAAAAAATATAAAAAATATGGTAACCGGTACGATTACGAAACATACTCATTTCTGAGAGAAAGAGCCATAAAATTAGAAAGTGAGTGTTATCAGTCATACATAAGTAAAGTAGAAAACTCGGTAGTAAATAACCCACGTCTTTTTTGGTCTTACACAAAGTCGCTGAAAGGGCCCTCCCAGGCACTACCATCTGTTATGACATACGAGGACCAGTCTGGTGATACTGGACAATCGGTGTGTAATTTATTTTCAGAATACTTTCAATCAACTTTTCTCGTTCCCGAAGCTAATAGCCGTACACCTAATCTTGATAATCAGTGCCAAGATAATTTTAGTATTGGTGACATAAATATAAATCCGAAGGAGGTTGAGATATTGCTGAAAACTACTAACATGAATAAAGGCGCTGGGCCTGATAGTATAACACCTTTTTTTATAAGGCAGTGCGTAGATAGCTTGGTTACGCCTCTATGTATTATTTTCAAGCGTTCTTTAAAAGAAGGTATAGTGCCAATGACCTGGAAATCAGCATTTGTAACGCCCGTCCATAAAAGCGGTGACCGTTTTAATGTAAAAAATTATAGGCCTATATCTAAGTTGTGTATATTTGCCAAAATATTTGAGAAAGTTGTCTACCGACAGATATATGCTACACTGCAGTCTTCTTTTACTCCTGAACAACATGGCTTTTTAAGGCAGAGGTCGACTGTATCAAACCTTTTAGTTTTTAATGAATACACCTCTTCACAAATGGATTCAGGGCTACAGGTCGATTGTATTTTTACTGATTTTAGTAAAGCTTTTGATCGTATAGATCACTTACTGCTCCTTGAGAAATTGTACAAAGCCGGTATACATGGTAATTTATTTAGATGGTTTTCTTCTTACATCAGTAATAGATCCCAGGCGGTTGCATTAAATGGTTTTACTTCTGCGTGGATAACAATTCCTTCTGGCGTACCTCAAGGCTCTTTATTAGGGCCTTTGCTTTTTGTTATATTCATAAACGACATTGCGTTATGTTTCAAACATGCCAGAGTCTTATTATACGCAGACGACACTAAGATCTTTATGGCCACTAACAGCTCTGGTGACTGTGATCGCCTTCAGTCCGATCTGAATAATTTTGTGCAATACTGTACTCAAAATAAGCTTGATTTGAATGTTTCCAAGTGTTTTGCTATGACCTTTTCTCGTAAATTTAACCCTATAAATTATCAATATAAAATCAATAATAAGTCACTTAACAAAGTTACATCTATGAAAGACCTGGGTCTCATTCAAGATTCTAAACTCTTATTTGATAAGCACATTGATTACGTAGTGAAAAAGGCCTCCAAATCTCTTGGTTTCATTATAAGGTCTACATATGAATTTAAATCTATTAAACCGATTAAAGTACTTTATTGTGCTTATGTGCGCAGTATCCTTGAGTATGCCTCTGTGGTCTGGAATCCACAATATAACGTGTATACTTCCCGTATTGAGTCCATACAAAAAAGGTTCTTGAGATATCTACAATACAAGTGTAAGCAATTGGACCATGGTTATGAAACCAGATGCAATAGATACCACTTATTACCTTTAGAAAAAAGACGGCAACTCTTCGATATTACGTATCTATTAAAAATTGTCGGAGGCATCATTGATTGCACTGCTTTGCTGGAAAAGGTAAGCATCTGGGTTCCGCGTAGATTACCAACTAGACGTACTCAGTCACTGGCTATTCCTAGAGTCAATACTAACTACCGCCGCAATTCATTTATTATTCATGCGAGTAACTTTTTTAACAAATTGTCAATAAATAACGGCGAATTAGAACTATTCCGTACCAAGCCTCATAATGTAAGTAGATTGTTTGCGTTGGAGTTCTTTGGCCCCCGCGCCGTGGGTGCAACAAATTCTTAAATACTCTCAAATTTTAAAAACACTCCTCAACTTCGGGGATTTACTTGTTTATTGTTACTGTTGTCATGGCCTCTTTACATTTAAATAACCATATGCGAATACCTGTAAATGGCTTTGTCGAAATGACCAATTTGTATTCATGTAACGTTTATATGCTGTTGGTGTTCCAAATAAAAAAAAAAACCTTTTTGAAATAACTTTTTTACAGATGTAACCATTAATTTCAAAATCTAATCACCACTTAAACTCGAAAGACCGTCGATTGCTGCCATCAACACATCAACCGATTATGATGCAAACCGCATCAAAATCGGTTGATATGTTGAAGTGAAATCATAAAAAAAATTGAAAAATGTTGTTTTTTTTTTTAAAATAACTTCGACATATTTTCAGCACTTGCCGCAGGTGGAACGGGAACAGTTATTTACGTTTGGACCCACTTTCAATGTAGTTTTTAAAATCTGTTGTTTTTATCTGTTGCCAATAAGTAACAAATTAAATTAATTTAATATTATAATTTATTCATTACATGAATTTCCTTACGAAATTGTTCTGGTGAAAGTGTTCTGGTGATCTCCTTAAGAATTGCCCCGTGAAAGGGATATTTGCCATGATTGGTACGGTTGGAGGGCAGGTTGGCAACCGCAGCATTTTCTAGTTGTTATTGACTAAGACACTGCTGCCTATCCCTTGGTTTGTTTCTTCTGTCTATTCTCACGACACCTACAGGAAGATGTGGTAGTTGATATTCTTACACACCCACTTCATGACTAATGTAACAATTTGTGCAAATTTGACTGAGGTAATGTTTCCACATTCTCTTTAATCATCTAATCTCTTATGGACAGGTTTTCCTTTTTATATTTGTTACAGATGCAACAATAAAGAATGGGAATTATTAAAAAAAAGTCGTTGGATATTTAAGAAAAGTAAACTTTCAATCAAAATTTGAGGACTTTTCGTCAGGAAATTCATACTCGTACACTGCTTGAAGTTTGATAGCAATTACTTCTTTAAAATAAAATTACTATTTGTCTATACAGACTAATACATCAATCAAATAATTTCCATTAATCTGCTTCCTTTTTCTTCATTTATTAAAATTCGAAAGGCGCTTTTGTACATCTTCAAATATCAATCACGAGCAACGGTAGGCTTTCAAATAAAATTTCTTCTCAGCTTTCCAGTTGAATTGGTTGACTAAAATTACTCAATCTCGGTAATTAAGGCAGAAAGTGCTTACGTGCACAGAACATTAATTAACAGATAAACATAAGTCAGCAAAAGCAATTATACTATTCATCAATTAAAGAGCCTCGCTGTTTAATCACTTATTTAACTAGCGCCAAGTTTGTAGTTTCATTGTCACATTTATAGTAAATATATATTAGAGCTGCCATGTAGTTTTGCAAGTATATTTATTACCTTACTTCGTCATAAATATTTTAGATAGTTCCGTTTACGCCAGATGTAACATTGCAGACCAGCGATAGGGGTTGATCGTCAATCTACCTATAAAGCGTGAAAATATTATTTTACAAACGAGCACACAGTCCATATGGTGATAAGTGGATGGTGTGGTTGGATAGTCTCCAGTTATCAACACTCACCATACGAAACAGTAGCATTAAGCTGACGACGACGGTATTCTGTGAGAGCGTTCTGTTTAATGTCAGTGGCAGAGTAATAATATCCACTACTCCATATCATCCCGCTAAGTGTAAGAAGCGACAGAGAAATCAAATCAGGAGATGGTTTATATGGTTTAAGACATTTATTTCTCAAAAAGAATACAATTCACTTATCATGAGAAATAAAAAGTTAATAATTAGATACTAAATAAATTAACTTATGAAGAACGGCAGGTACTTGTAAATGCTCTGTTAAGTAGTGGATACGCACAATCTTGTTACTTGTTGTGGGTAACAAGAAAAGTACGTATACAATATATATTTTTACATATCGTTATTAAAAGAAAGTCTATAGCAATTACACATAGTTCATATTTGCTAGCAATTTAGATGGTATTTTTATGTCAATGGTTATATTTTAAATAATTGGTAAAATCAAATTAATTAAAGAAATAACATTAGCTTTTTGAATAAGTTAGTGGTATTTAAAATCGAGAAAAATCTTTTAAGATGTGGTGCTTTAATGTTTTTTTTTGTATAGAATAAAGGACTGGATCTCTTTTATGTTATTAGGCAATTTATTATATAACTCTGCTCCTTCGTATAATATATTTTTTCTTCCGTAGTTAGTTCGAGGTTGTCTTATGCAAATGTTATTTTGTCGTCTAGTAATACGTTTTTGTATTAGTCCTTTCTTTGTAAACGTTATTTTAGAGTGTTAATCTTTATTTAATAATTTATGTACTACATGTATTATATTTATAAATCTGTGATAGTGTCATTAATTGAGTTTCTTTGTAAATTTTTTCGGTGGGAGTTAGATAGTGATAATGGAATAGTAGTTTGATTATTTTGTTTTGACATGTTTCAATTTGCTTTAGATTTGTTTTAGCCGCAGTACCCCATACCTCAATTAGGTAGTTTAGATGAGGTTTTATCATGGAGTTGTATATAATATATCTCACTGATTTTGGCAGACAGCGAATATTACCACGAAGCGCACCCATGATAGAAGATAGCTTAGATCTTAATATATTTAGGTGCGGCTGCCACGTTAAGTGTTTATCTAGGTGGAGTCCAAGATATTTTTCTATACTAACTTTGGTTAAGGGTTCATTATTTATGCGGAATCTTAAGCGATTTTCGGTTTTTTTTTGTTTTTAGCACTAAAAATAATGTAACTAGTTTTGTCGTAGTTTTGTAGTAGTATTGTCTGCATAATAACGATTAAAATAAAAAACTACGCTTACCAACCCACTTGCCAAGCGTAGCAACTATGGCAATCATGCCCCCCCCCTATGAGGCCATTTGTGGGAGACGTCTATGTAAAGCAGTGGACTTTAACGGTAAGGGATTTTGTGAGAGTGTGGTCCTTCCCCGGTAGAGCCGACCGATTTGTGCTACAGCTAATATAGCTGCATATGTGTACAAGATTGTAAGTGTCCAATGTAGTGGAGGTGTAAGAATATCCACTACCCTTCATCGTCCCGTGGGTCTAGTAAAAGCGGACAGGGGGGAAACAAACCAGGAGATAGGCAGCAGCGTCTCCCTAATTTTATTTTTATTTTTATTTTATTTATTAAGGAACAGCAAACAGCTACAAAATACAGTAATATCTAAAATAAAATAACATGATGTATTAACAATAATGTAGCCCACAACGCTATCCACATATTACTTACAAAGTTAATTAAATTGTCGCGGACGCTGAATAAATACTTAATAACTAAAAACTAAAAAACAAAGAGCCAAAATAATATTATTTTTACATTTTTAGTTTTTAAAATATAGATCTTTTAAAAGCAAGAATATTCGGTGTAATCAAATCTATGTTACCATCATTGAAAAACTCGTTAAAGGAATGTGATCATACGGCGAACTGGCGCGCGCAAGCCGGTATCTGTACGACATGTACTGACGGCAAACAAGTTACGAGTGCGCACAGCGCGTATATGAGCACTTCTAAGGAACTACGAAATTTAAATTGGAAACTAAATCAGTACTGCTAAATTTGTTGTTTAATATTTTATACAATGTTATAGCTTCAAGATATTTACGTCTACATTCAAGCGACAAAACACTGTGGCGGCGCTGTCGTCGCGCCACAAGCGAAACACACCGGAGCCTAAATCACGCTATCAACATTCCGAATCATAAACAGTATATATAGAACTTCTCCGAACTATCACTCGGAGTGTCGGCCGCTCCCCGGGCAGAACACCTTGCCCGGCGGGAGATCTCCCCTTTTCTTCTCCTCTTCCCCTTTCTCGAGACTTCAAGCTTCATCATCGACATAGAATACCCCATTCGCTCCCGAGCAGATATCGTCTGCAGTCTCCATATCCTGCAAGCCATCTAGCTTCACAAGGTTCATCGCAGCACTGGAATAATAATGCTTCCTGTTCCTTCAAGCTACTCTCTACGCCATACAGTGTTCGGCACGGCTCTGAGCCTTACTGCTCGCCTCTGCTTCACGGCACTCTCGCAGATTACTTGACAAAACATCAACATGGAGAAAAACGAAATAAGAGCTGTCATCAAGTACCTCTGTTTGAAAAAAAATGCCTTCAAAAGACATACACAGTGACTTAGTAGAAACATTGGGGGACTCTGCTCCTTCATATTCTACAGTTGCACGCTGGGCCAAGAAGTTTAAACTGGGCAGAATATCCACTGAAGATGAACGTCGCGAAGGACGCCCACCACGTCCCTCACTGAAGACAACGTGAAAAAAGTCGAAGATGTTGTGTTGGCAGATCGAAGAGGGATCTCATATGGTAGCGTTCAAAAAATCCTTGCGAACGAGTTGCATATGAAAAAGGTCTCTGCGCGTTGGGTACCCCGAATGTTAACCGACGAGCAAAAGAAAAATCGAGTTGATATTTCGAAAGGTCAATCTCGAAAAGTTCCAAGCAGATCAAGAAAAATTTTTGTTCCGTTTTGTGACTATGGACGAGACCTGGATCCACCATTTTGATCCTGAAACGAAACAACAATCAATGACTTGGAAGCGAGCCTCCTCACCGATGCCAAATAAATTCAAAGTTTCAAGTTCGGCGGGAAAGGTTATGGCATCTGTTTTTTGGGACACTCAAGGCATAATTATGGTGGAATATTTGGAAAAGAGAGCCACTATTACGGGCTCTTACTATGCGGACCAAATAAGAAGATTACGGGAGGCCACTTAAGGAAAAAAGACGCGGCAAACTGCGAGCTGGAGTGCTGTTTCACCGAGACAATGCACCGGCTCACAAAGCCGCAGTTGCGATGGCTGCCATTCAAGAAACAGGATTCCAACTGCTCGAACACCCTCCCTATTCGCCAGATCTAGCTCCTAGTGACTTCTACCTCTTTCTTCGGCTCAAGGAACGCCTCCGAGGCAAGAAATTCGAAGACAAGTAATGGCCGCTGTTGAAGCGTTTTGGGAGGGTCATGACAAAGAATTTTTTTTTAAAGGAGGAGGATCCTTTAAAAAAATTTTGTGGGTTTAGAAAAAAGATGGACTAAATGTATTGATTTTTTAGGAGACTATGTAGAAAAGTAAATTATTATTTTAACTTTAATTACCGTGTTTTATTTTCATTATCATTACTTTTTGATCACTCCTCGTATAGCGGTACAGCAGGAGCACGATCGACTGTGGCCGGCTACATTCACTCACTGTGATGCATGCAAAACTTGCTTGACATATTGGAGTTAGGCGGCCAGGTGTTAACTGTCACAGATCTCTCGTGCTCTATGAAACAAAGATTCACCCACGGTGTGAAGGATGACGGTCAGCATCACCGTTTAAGTATCTATCTGTATGGGTCTTTTTTCCATCCAGGTATTATAAGTATTCCAAATTACTAACACATCTTGAAATAAAAAAAAATGTTTTTTATAGAATATGGGAGACAAACGAACACACAGTTCACCTGATGGTAAGTGGACGCTGTGGCTCAAAGATATCAACAGTTATCCTCGATTAAGAATCAAAACAAAGATGCGTTGTTATTATATTGTTACTACCTGAGAACTTTCTATTTCTACATTCGTATTTTACTGTCGGGGATCCGATATGTCTCAATAGAAGCAAATAGTACTTAATTATTTTTAACAGAGTTTTACTTTTACCAACTCTTTTGGCCGTGTTCTAAAAACTCAATTGGACTTTATGGTTTTTTATATGTACATTTTATTTAGGATTTTTTTAAACTTTGAGAATATTAATTTAAAGTGGGTAATGAATTATCTTACGTCGTCACTATACACAATTACATATATTTATATTGTGTCACAAAACGTATAAATAATTTACCGTATCGTATGACATGGAGATTTTGAACGTTAATCTTTAGAAAATTATTATTTAACACCTAAAGCTTCTTTTTATATTATATGACACACTTGAGACATTGACAAGGGTCCTACGTGTGATCTTATAACATTCAACAGGGACAAATTTGCCACTTTAGCTACATCATGTTGAAATAGAACAAACAACAGTGTTTCCTTCCCGTAGTTATTATTCCCCAAGTGGTTTCAAAATTCTAAGTGTTGTTATGAAAACTGGCTAAACTAAATTATACTTCGATACAAAAAAATTAAATTAAATGTCTGTTTGTAATGTCAAAATAACGGCTTTTTACTAAATACATATGAAATTATTTATTTATATATATTATAGTAATTATGGCAAAAAATATATTTACAAAATTCTGTTCGTCTATCTGTCTTTTTGTTAATACCGATTAACACTTCGTCAAGTACAGTAGAGTTAACTTGGCGAGTTATGTAGAAAATCTCGTTTTTACGGCGATAAGCGAGTTAAGTAGCAAGTTAACGATTAAGTTGAACGGGATAGCCGGCCATGCTATTTTTCGGTGAGATAAGTGCGAAGTGATGCCCTCCCGCGCGTCTCCCGTCACCCGCAACTAAATTCGCTGTTCGTGTAAACGAGCAAGTTTAGTTCAGTGCATAAGTTGACAGGACGCAACGTTTGTGTGCCAAAACGTATAATTGTACTTATTATATCACGTGTAAATTCGTACAGGAGTATTTAGAACAAGAATGTTCATATAATAGTAGCAGTTGATATTATAAATTTAAACCTACTCGAAATGCTGTACTTATGAAAATTCTTAAAAACTTCTTTAACAACAACCAGTAATACTTCTCTGACTATATCATTTAATTCTTGAGGTGATCCTAGAACCTCTTACGAACACAAGAAAAATTCTGTAGTCTTGAAACGTCATATTCCAACGAACACTATGAACTAATGTCCTTAACTAAACTTGCCACGAAGACATTGTTTGAACGCTACTGCCCACTTAACTGTTCACTGTCAACTGCCAGAATGCCAACTGCTAGAATCTTAAAACAGAATCAAGGTTCCGCACAAAAAATTTAAACCCATGAAATCCAGTCATAATAAATTCCACTTGGGTGACGCTTAAGAATGCAAATTCATTTTGAACTTTTTGTTGTATTTTTGGTTTACGACGGTTGACTGCTAAGTCAGAGTCTACATCACCTGAAGATGCCTCGTGTAGAGGCGAAACACGTGTCGTATTATCGTCGATGGTGTGCCTTTCCTCGAAGAGTGGTGTTGGGAGTGGTGCTCTTCAAATTGGATAAGACATATCATTTCATTTAATTGAGCGGATGGTTTCAAAATAACTATTAATATGTTTATTATAATGGATTTCTGCAAAGTAACGCCTGATTATATCAATTATATATAAGAAACTGCATCCTAAAGAAAATATGTAAAAAAAGAAAAAACAAGATACGAAGGATGCTATTGGTTGCGTGCATACTAACTTCTTTATTGAATAGCAGTTTAAATAACGCAATTTCAAAATTAAGTTATTGTAATAAAACGCTATCGCATTGTTTTTGAAGTTTTGTTGAAGTCCTTACACGTCATACAATATACTGCTCGCTATTCTATAGGACTTCGGTTCACCTATATCGTTGGGGTTGCCTGCCCAAATTTGGGATCACCTCGTTATATGTTGGTGCGTTTGCTGCGAAAAATTTTACGGTAAATATTTTAAATTTACTTGTAATTCGGCCCAAGCGCCACCATCGCGTATTGATATAATGTGATAATTTAATTTTATAATTATTATATCAATAGTCCACTACCGAACATTGGCTTCCCTCATAGATTACGTCATAGGGCTTATCCGTAGTGGGCTGCATCTTCGTGGCAAGCGTGGCACGCTTGCCACGAAGATGCAGCCCATATCCTGATTCAATTTCTTAGCCTCTCTTCAATTTGTCTGCTTTTTAAAATTAAGTAGACACTTCCTTAAAGGTCCTTTGGTCACATTAATCCAGAATAATACTTTAATATGAAGTTTTAATATTATTTATCTCGAATGAAAAATTAAAATGTACTATATTAGCCTGTCAGGGTTGATACACGATCGCTTCTCTGTTCGGGGACCGAAAGCAAGTTTGTTAGGCATGCAGGTGGCTGTATGGCTGAGAAGCGATTGTACCAATCCTGCTAGGTGAGGAAAAGGTAATTCTATTTCAAGTAATGTGAGAATATTGTCGTTATAAGTCTCAAGTCAGTTTTCCCGTTGCGTCACTACTACGCACGTGTTACCAGATCTTGTGTAGCTCCAATTAATCAACACTACCGATTAGCGATCAGATAGAATCTATTAATGTGGCGTTACTTAGATTTATGATAGTCAAAGACCTTTTGTATTATAAATTTTTATTTATTTTAAAAAAAAGCTTCAATTTATTCTGATAAGTCCGAAAGTTGATTGAGCAAGTAGATGATTTTGTATATTTGGGTTACGTATTTAGCAGGGATGGGAGATGTGATAAGGATAAAGAAGATGCAGGAAATAGATTAAATGGGGCCCTACACTCTATTGTGAAGAGTAAAAATGTATCAAAAAAGGCACGTATGATAATTCACAATGCTATGTGTTTCCCTACTTTCACGTATGGTAGTATAAGTTGGGTGTGGTAGAAGAAGCACGAGAGTAGAATAAACGCAGTAGAAATGCGGTCGTTAAGGAGTATGTTAGGGCTGAATCTGAATGACAGCGTGAGAAATTGTGTGATACGAGAAGAGTGTGGTTTGCAAGATGATGTTGTGACCAGGATTAAGAAAGGAATGCTTCGGTGGTTTGGCTATGTGAAAAGAATGAATGAGGAAAGAGTGACAAAGAAAATTTATGATGCAGAAGTGAATGTCAGAGTCGGAAAGGGATGTTCTAGGCGAAAATTTATCGACCAAATTAGCGACTTATTGAAAACGGGCCAAATTAGGAGTACCCTTAACCGGCGAACATGTATGCGTAGGTAATTGGATGTGAAGAAGGCGAGAGAGGTGTGTCGGGATCGTGCCAAATAGAAGTCTGTAGTCTCTGTAGTCACCCAGAGGGCCTACCCCTCTGGGTGACAGGCGTGAGTGTTTATGTATTTTATGTTATGTTATTCGGATAAATTATAGCCTAGATTCCTTTTGCATTGCTCTCTATCTGTTCGTGAAGTTTCATCGCAATCGGTTCAACTATTCCAACAATTAGCTCGGACGGACTGACAGACAGAGAGAAATTTAAAAAAATTATTATTTTTGATTAATAGCATGCAAATGTACCAGTGTTCAGTGAGTCAGTGGTGAATCGATTAGTGTTAAAAGCTTATATCCCAGACGAATTAAATTAAATGGCGCGTAGCCTATGATTATACTGTCTCTCTTATCGCAATCGGGCTGGTTATAATCGTGTAGTGGCGGTGTGAGAACATTCATACTGGACGAACAAGTGGCAAAGTAAACGAATCAGAATATGGGTAACAGCTTCTTATTAATAATGACTCAAAAAAAGCAGGCTTTCCAAGCTTGAACTCTTAAAAAATATGAGGTAATCTATGGAGGAGGCATATATTCAGCAGTCGACTTCAATAGGCTGTAACGGTCTTATCGCTTAAACCGGAAAATAGTAGGTATACTGTTGCTGGGCTACAGAAACGTTATATTATTAGGTATAAACTTAGGAAGAAAACGATATAAAAAGTAAGTGAATAATGTAATGGTACTGACCCAGATGAATTTCTTAGTAGAAAAGAGGTTGACCACATAGTGGATTAATTTAATTAAAGCCAATATGTTGAAACATAAATGAATAACCAAAACTTGACATAGCTAAAGAGAATGTACATAATGTACTTCCTTAACGTCTTTCTGTTAAAGGTAATTTTTCTGACATTGACGAGGGTACGATTGTGTTCTTTTATACTTCAAAAAAAAAGAAAGATAAACTTTATTATTATCAACGAACATTTTTGTTAAACATCATGCGTTTTAAGTCAAAGTTCCCTTGTTATATGTCGTAGAGCACGAATGAGTTGGCTCGACCAGCGGTCGACGGCATAAAATAGCAGCCCAATACTGCTGAGTTATATATTGCAGTTGTAAAAAAAACCGGAAAACCTTTTTACTGAAAACGAGGCATTCCATTTTATTCCTCATGGGTAACAAAGCATCTTCAATTTAATTCGAGGATAAATGAATATGTCTCTAGGCCGCAGCATCCACTTACCATCAAGTGAACTAAGTGCTCGTTGGTTACTACTGTTCTATAAAAACATTTAAAGTGTACGGTAAATATATCATACACATATCAGCAGACTTAACTCCGGATTTTCCTTCCGTTTTTGTTTAACAGAACTTGATTCGAATTAGGGTAATTCGCACTCCAGAAACTAAATCTAGTGAGCAGTCGAATAGTTGATACAATATTATATGAAGTGAATTCGATGGAGTAATTTGTTAAAAAAATAAGTATACAAGCAAGTAAACAGCTAACTTACCAGTGAGTGGATGCTTTGTTGTACAGACGTCTACACCTATCCTAGATTAAGAATTAAAATTAAGATGTAATGTCAACCTTTAGACCTTTGATGGTATGCCTTATTTCCAGTAAAAAGGGTCCACTCTAAACTTACCATGACTGCATACAACATAGCATCAATAAAATGCTAATTCACGCTGGTATTCCGTGCTGCAGCATGGCTCTACCACGTATATAATACTCCGTATATATTACGACCAGTGGCTTCAGTATCGACATAAATAGCGACGCCATCGTTAACTATCGCTCGCTTAATAATATAGAAAAAAAATCAGTAATAACGCTATCGATAAATTGAAGTCTCTATAGCCGGGAAACCGAATAAAATCGTTAATTATCTTTACTTTACGATTTCATTACGCTAACGAAAAGGTATTCATAGTGCGGTGTTTTCTTAAAAAAATTATTGGCTGTTAAAATATCTTTGAATCACGGGGAGAATTGGTAGTCATAATTTTATAAAAATTATTGATTTTCGTTTAATTTTTACAGAAACTTTATTAAAACATTTTTCATTGTAACTTAAAAGCAACCTTTATTTTTCTAAGAATTAAACTAACTTGATAAATATCAAAGGATATAAAAGTTTGTCTTCTTGCAACACGATGATGTTAATGTCAAAATCGTCAATGATTCAATGTCAACTTATTGCTTGCAAAAATAATATTAAATTTGCTCAAAAATTCAAGGCGCATAAAACATCCTGTTCTCTTTAGTATCATATTCGTGATATTTTCAATGCAAGGGAACAGTGACGTTGCTTTAAGTAAGTACAACCTGCAACACTTATTTTCGAATCTATCTTTGTTATTTCAATGCTTTATTAAAAATCAGTCGCATGCGTCCGGCAAATCACCAACCCACAACACTTTAAACCATTAAAATTTATATTTAGAGACTACTTTTCTGTTAAGAAGATTGGCATTATAGAATCAATATGAAATATTCTATCCTCTAGTAGAATAACAAGTCAAAAGTCTTTATGGAAAAGTAGTCTCTAAACATTAGTATTTATGGGTTAAAGTGAAGTGGGAGGGTGCGGTCATATTTGACCTCTTGACGCTTGTCGTTTGAGAGGCTAGTCAAAACGCCAGAGCAGGGGTTAAAATTTAAGTTTCTTTCAAATAGGCTTTTGTATAAATCAGCCAGTACATCATGCAGCATCTGTCAGAACGAATACTTACTTGAGTAAATAATTATTTATTTTTTAGATATGAAGAGACTTAGCCGGGCCTGAACTGAATATGGCAGAGGAAGAAGTAAGTTCAGTAATACGTAGTAACACTCCTAATAAGTGCTTATAAACTAATATACCTGGTAAAACTTCCAAAAAATTTTTTTTCTTTTGAATGGAAAGTATAAAAATAACAAATATTTTTCTCAAAATAGTTTTTTATAATATGTTTAAAATATAATGTGAATTCTGTTGTATTTTAAATGTTATTGGTAAAAATAAACATAATGTTAAACACAAATTTTAATTACAGATAATGAATATAAGTTGCTTGAAATAGAGAGAGAGATAGATAGATAGAGAGAGAGAGAGAGAGAGCAAGCATCGATAGCACCACAAGTTCATAAGTTTATGTTATTTTTATTAAATCTACATCCATACCTTTTTACATGATTATATTTCACAAATATATTTCATATATTTGAATATTTCAGTAGCGGAGCAACTGCTTTTGTTTCACCACCAATCACTAAACAATATGTGCAAAAGATAAAAATGTAGTCACCAGCAGCATAACTGAACAAGTTTCAGTTTTGTAATTCATATAATTTCCACTTACATACATTATAGTTTGCTGTGCTCCGCTGTTTCACAATAAAAATAACATTATCTATTAAAACGTTTCCATTACATTTCTTTATGATATTTACTTGGAGGTTTCCTAAGTTAAACAGAGGACTTCTGGGCTGTAATGATGGTGATGTACACATTTTTTAATCTACCTTTTTTTCGTTTAAGATATATTATGAACCAAGTGATTAATAGGGCATTACTAATAATGTCCAGGTAATTTGAAAATATCCAATCCAAAATATCCAATTATAAAAACAATTTAAATAATGAAATAGAATGGATTTATGAAAAAATTAACAAAACGTACTTACAAATGAGTCGTTTTATCAGAGCCTTAACAATGAAGTCTTCCTGAGATACTATGTTCATCAACATGAACTGATTTATGATAGGAGAAAGCTAACAACTACCCGGAAAGTGATTGAAAAAAATTCGAATACCGTTCGTTTTAACTTATCTGTGGGGGGTATGACGCTTTTGCGATATTAAGATTTAGCATGTACGTAAAAATTTCGGGAATCAAGGAAGTGACACAACATTACTATTTAAAATATATATATTTATAAGTATTCTCCGCAAAATTTGACACATTTTTTCATACAATGGAACCAATCATTGAAGCAACCATTCCATTCGGAAGTTAGGGTCTCCAAAAAGCCTAGCCGTTTTGTAGGCGTCCACAGCTTCTTCAGGTGATGAAAATCTCTGTCCACGCAATTTATTCTTCATTTTAGGGAAAGTATAGAAATCATTAGGGCTTAGGTCGGGGCTGTATGGCGGATGGTCTAATAATTCTATGTTTTCTTGCTCTAAAAACTTTTTTGTTCCGTGTGCGTTGTGAGAACTCGCATTGTCGTGATGGAGGATGATGCGGCGGTTGCAGTTCTCTTTACGGAGTTCAGAAACCACCTGTGGCAAACAAATGCTAGCATACCATTCTGCATTAACCGTTCTTTGTCCCTCAAGAGGAATAGTCTCGTTACATAGTTACATAGTATAGTAGAATAGAGAATAGTTTTCTTGGGTGACTGCAGTTTTTGGACTACCTTTACGGGGATCATCATTGAGCTTGACACGTCCACGTTGAAATTCAGCAAACCAGCGATAAATTGTGGTTTTGGATGGGGCTTCATCACCAAATGCAGAAATCATCCGGTCAACACACTGTTTTTGTGTTAAACCACTTCGAAAGTCATAATAAATCATCGCTCTTGAATTTTCTCGAGTCAATTCCATTTTCTCAATGACTAAACAAATTTGACAAAACCTTGTGACAAGACCGAGAATCTTCTTTTAAATAAATAAATGGTATTCGATTTTTAAAACCAAGGAGTTTTCAATTAAAAAAGATATTAATATGACAGGAATGGTGGAACTATTCCATTCCTGATACTTTTAGTACGGCCTAGTAATGCCAAAAGCATAAGAACAAAAACATCACAACCGAAACAGAAGACAAACAATGTTTTTATACAATATCTGTAAAGAGTATGCACAAAATTAATTTGGATACTCGTAACAATTACACTGAAAATGAAATATTAGATTTGTATTTAATATGCGTTAGATAATGAGCAAGACGTATATTTTTGTATATTCAAAAATTGTAGAGAAAAAACAAATCTTCACTGAGGCTCTTAAAATTCAGGACCTAAACTTCTCTCAGTACCCTTAACATCAGATATTCATGACAATGGATTTTCTAGTCTTAGATTTGTTGGGCAGGGTAATAAAATTTATTAAAGATAATAGGAACATAGTTTTCTAGTCAAAATATCCATGAAATGTATGAAGTGCTTCCGTGAAGTGACGGTGTAAGAATATCCACTACCGCAAATAGTCCCGTGGCGACAGAGGAAAAATGGTGGGAGGTGGACAGCATAGTCTTCCTAATTAAAACTTTTTAATTACTAACCTAATTAAAAATTGAATAAAAACTGCAGTTGCTAACCCGCATATCAAGCATAATATATATGATGAATATCCTTCCTGTAAGGTAGTTTTTGGATTGTGGCCTATGGACAGATGTAGTTGATAGGTTGCAAAAATAACGGGTAAAAGTATGGCAATAAGTTAATATTTTATCATTAACAAATTTCACGTGGTCAAAGTGTATAAAAATCAGTGTATAAAAACTTGTGTTTTTTATATATTTATTATTTTAAAGGGATCACTAAAATCGGGCAACCTTTACGTCTGGCATAACCTTTGCGTTCAAAGTATTCATATGTCTCACAGTTAAAAGTATTCATAAGGATAATCCTATGATAAAAAAGGTGTTTATGGCTGCATTTACTTATTATTATGAAGACGGATCGCTCTTTTGTCATCCTTATTTCTATAAAAAAAGTATATGAAACAGAATATAAGCATATTATATGGAATGAATACTCAATGGATATTTTATAATAATGTAAATTTACATTTGCATGTTTCTTTATTTTCTTTCATATGCGTAATGGTTCAATTTGCATACAATTTAAAGTTTTTGTCGTTCTTATTTAAAAGAGTCTTTTTCATTGGAAGTTACACTACAAACTAATTGAAAAGTCGATCAATTCATTTTTGTTGAATGATTTAAAGTTTTTCGAGTTTTCGAGAGAATTTCTTATATTTAGGCAAATACACTTTAAACAAAATAATCTGGCGGTCAGTACGTGACGAAGGGTACTGTAAAGCGCCCAAAATATCAATAATTAAAGATTAAAAATTAAACGTAATAAAATCCATTAAATTAGTCTTATAATTGTTCGGAATTTCTTCATTTTTTTAATTTTCAAAAGTTTTTTTTTTTTTATAGAATAGGGGTGAAAATCGAGCACCGATTCACCCGACGGTAATTGTCCCATAGATATTGACATCCATCATCGATTAAGAATCGATATGAAGATGCGTTGTCACCCCTGAGTACAAAGATAAAATTCCCTTTTTTCAAGTTAAAAAGTGACACTACTCAACATACGAAACACAGCAGAATTAAGCTGGCATTTTACGCTGGTATTCTGTTGACGATGACTTATTCGTGCCATAATATGCCTCTACCGCGTAATTAATCCTTTTTTTGTTATTATGTACATAATTTAGGCTTCAATTCTGCCATTACTACCTAAGTTGAAAATTGCTATTTTGCAATTTTTTCTTGTTTACTTCATTCGCGGTGATGAAGGAAATCTCTGTGAAGAAACTAATTGCTGGGACTTCTTTTCAGCCTAGGCGTTAAACAAGGAATAAAAAAAATTGAATTTATCCCTCTCCTAAAAAATATTAAGTTATCCATAGAATCTGGGTCTCGAAGGACTCCTGTAGGGTATTACTGGTCAAAAATAGATTCCAGGGAAGCTCCCCCACGCCCTTGTGGAAATGTATAGTTTAGTTTAGTTTAGTTGACGACGGGCTGTTTTCCGCAACCAACTTCAAAGTGCGTGTTTTACGTGTGGGCAGGAATAATGTAATTATTCGAGCCATGAAATCTCCCCGAGAAGTTCATCAGTCCAGATCCAGATCAAATTTTGCAAGTAATCGCGGCATGCCGAGATGTTTATTCCTGTATGCAGTGATCTCCGGACATGTCAGCAAGATGTGCGCTACCGGTTCTTCCTCTCCATTGCATGCCCCACACGAGGGACTGACTATCTGTAACACATATGGTAAATAAATGTTTGTTAAAGGAGCCATGTCCCGTCGTAGCACTTGTTACTACCCTGTGGCTTGGGCATTTCAGGCAGGGCCTCCCTAACTTGTAAGATTTTTCAAAAGCTGAGCGTGTAGATTAGTGAAGTTTCTACGTACCAGTGAACGAATGTTATCAAAGGGGATTGGTATTATTAGTTTCAGCCCCACAGTGGCCAGGGCCGACCCTTTCCTGGCCATTTTATCTGCTGCATTGTTATCTCTGGATCCAATGTGTCCCTTTATCTATTTTAAACCACATTTTTGTGTTTACATACTTCAATTAATCGTTTACGGCATCCATTATACTAGTCCCAAGTTCACCACATTGCAACTTAGAGCTTATAGTATCACCATACTGTCGGTCAGTATTCTGATGAAGAGGTCTTTTAATTTCCTAGCATCTAATGCTACGACCGCTTGTATGATACCCATATTTTCCGCCTAAAAGACTGTGTCGTAGGTATACAGTTGTGGATAATGTAGATATTGAGGTCTTTAGAGAAAGTTCCAGATACCACACCTTCATTTGTTTTAGAATCATCCGTGAAAACTCTAAGTTCTTATGGACTTAATCCCTCCAGCTATCGGGTTTTATTTAATTGTTTCTTGTATTTTTTTTCGAATACAAACTTTTTAAGGAACTTCTTGTACTTGGTACATGTCAAGTACGATAAGATCGCTGATCAGTAAAGATAGGAATTTTTGAGTAAATTCTATCAATTATACATATATGGGGGACTCTACTCTTACCCCAAAGATTTAGGGTCTTGAGTCTAATGGCAGTTAGAGTAGCTTCTTGCTGTATGTGTAGATGTAGCGGGGTTAGCTCCAAGGCTGCTGACGGTGTAGTCCTTATGCAGCCTTTGACAGCCATACATGCCAGTCTCTCGTAACGCTGAAGCTTCTTTATAGTGGTGTCTTTATTTGTATTGATCTACCATACTATATAGTGCCGTATATGATCATGGGCCGAATTACAGTTTTGTACAGCCACAGATATAATTTTTAGCGCCAGACCCCATAGTTTGCCAAACATGTGTTTGAATTGCCAAAAAGTTATACTAGCTTTGTTGATTTCGTTTTCTATGTATTTTTTTTTTCGGTAAGAGTGCCGTATAAGATCATGGGCTGAATTACATTTTTGTACAGCCACAGTATAATTTTTAGCGTCAGACTCCACAGTTTGCCAATCTTGTGCCTGAATTGCCAAAAAAGTTATACTAGCTTTGTTGATTTTGTTTTCTATGTTTTTTTAAGCTATTGCATAGCTTCTATCGCGGGCCTTGAGTGCGGGAAAATCCAGAAATTCCGTAACGAAAAAAACCTCACGCTCTCCGACGGGCACGGAGGTGTGGCTTGAAGGCCGTGCATTGTCTAACGATGGTCTAACGTCGTTTCTTTTCCTCAGTCTTCGACACGGTGTTTGTGTATAAAGAGTTTTGAAATTTTGAATATGAATGAACAAAGTGCATTTATTATTAATGAAGAAAGTCACGAAAAAATAGTGAAAGAAAATGAGTGAGTACTCTATACACATACCTACATTTTATTATTATCATAAATGCAGTACTAATTTTGAATTGAAAATATAATACTGCTATAAAGATAACCTAAATTTTTGATATTAAAATGAGCGATATTAAAAGTAGCCCTCTTTATATACACACAAACACACACACGCGTATAGTTTAAATTCTCAATTTAGATTCTCAATATGTATATATATACTCGATTAACTGGACTAATTGTTGCCGTTAGGGATTCGGATAATCGAAAATCCGGATGATCGAATGTATGAAGAAAAGCGGGTTTTGTGCATTTGTAGTACATATGTACATACATAATGTTATGTGTTTATTAAAAACAACAATTTCAACGAAAATCAATGTTTATTAAGAAATTATTATTTTTTAATAAACATTGATTAAATTCCATGAAGAGATATAAATCTATGTAACCATCCGTTACTTGCGACAAACGAGCCGCCGTCACCTAATTTTTTATTTAACTGTAATGCTTTTTCACAAAGCAAAGGGCCAGATATCATTTGCCCAGTTGATCGTTTTTGTAAAAACCAACAATACAAAGCGTCTTCTAATTGCCAATTTACTCGCGGACATAGGTCCTTATGTCCGGGATGGGGGTTTGTTAGCGCCTGATAGTAGATCGTCTTATCTCAAGCGGTGTGAAGCGACGATTAGTAAGGTGCGGGAGGGGGAGGCTAGCTGCATTTGTGCGCGCGGTCGGTCAACCCTAAAGTTGGGCGTTATAACATACAACAGATAATATATTTCATTATATATTTTTAATCTTACAACACATTAGAATAATGAACCATTGACTGTTATAATATTATATTCATTATCGTTAGAAAGCGTCATCTGTTTAAGTTTACGGTCCAACCGTCGTGCGTCGGCCGAGACAATGGGAGTCAATAAAATACTACCTACATTCATTATGCCACAAGGATTGCGTATAGCTTACACTAATTTAAACTCTAAGCTAACTTAATAAGAGCTTATTTTACTAACACTAAATTATAACGGTAAACAAAAATATATTATTTCCTTCATTAGTTGCCTGTTGTGCCTGTTATTTAATTTGGCTGTTGTAATATATAATATATCAGTTTAGTGTTCAGTTAGCTGTCTAGCTGAGATGACAATGGCACTATTACCTGTTAAATTATATACGTAATGTTTTGATAGCAGGTCCCCATACTACGTGAAAAAGCTATTGTTGTTTTTGTTTATTTTTCGTTAAACAAAACGCGAACACAGCCGACGACTGAGCTGAACTAACCGCGTGTACAATGTAATATTTAAAACTGCTATAATATATTATAACAGTTTAAAACAACAGTTAGAAAAATATATTACAACAGCATAACGAATTAGAAAAATATAACAGTTTCGCCCATCTTTAGTCACCCCTGTTGGCATCGAGCCGAGCTAGGCCGGGCTGCACCCGGCCCGCCGCTAGGGCGCGCTCCTAGCTAGGCACGCGGCGCCTGCGCCGATGACGTTCTCCGGTCGCATTATAGGGGTCGCGAGAGTTTTTGCGCGAAGCCGGGTTGTTCATATATTGAAAGTCTCCTTGTTTTGTCTTAGACTTATGTTAATAGAGCGTGCCATTTGAACTTAAAGACAATTAATTGGACAATAAATAATAAGTGACAAATCTTGCCGTGGAGGGTGGAACTGAGTAGTTGCGCGCCTTGTTAATATAATTGCCGTACGGCCGCCCTGACGTATGTACTGCGCGGACCTGAGTTTTTTTGCGACGCGGTCCGGTGATACAGTATTTTTCACAAATAGTGAGTTCGTTATAACGCGGGTTCGGTTAAATCTGGTTGAATTTCATTTGATTAACCTAAGTAACTTGAATTAATATCAAAGAAAAAGAAATACTGCATAAATATATAAATAAATATAATTGCATAAGTTGATACAAAATGCTATGCAATAGCTTTACCGCGGCAGTCCCCGAGTGCCACACGTCTTTTTTTGGTTGAACATACTGTCCAAGGTAAGACCCGACTAAAAACTTTTTTACCTCAGAGGATAGCTGGAGTTATGTACTGAAAAAACTTGGGAGGTGATAGTTATTCAGCGTCCGTTTTTGTGTGGACGTTACGAGAACCGTTTTATTCGGATTAACGATTAAATTGTATTCCCTGCACCATGTCTCCAATGTACCGAGAGCTGCTTGAGTCAGGTCGCACGCCATTGCTGTCTTTCCATACACCAGTATTATCAGGTCATCTGCATAACCTACCAATTTACCAATCGTGCACTGTGACAAAAATTTTAATTCCATTGTCATCTAGATGATAAGTGGCACTATCGTTCGATTCACACGAAATTTTCTGCCACTCCTTTTTGACGAGCTGATAAATAGAACGTTTAAGGTTGTAAAAAATTGTAAATAATCAAATGGCCATAATGAAATGTGTTCAATTTATATTTGTAAACATTTTTATTCTTCTACAAAAGACGGCCTACAGAGGCCATCTATAATTTAAAATCTTAGAGTCGCTCAGACTTTGGCCTCTCAATACATTTATAAAAATATACGTGCACTAACATAAAAAGTAGTTTTACAAAAATAAGTGATATTCATTCGGTAAATACTAGAAAAAGAAGCAAGTTATTGGTACCAGTTACTCGACTTCACCGATTCAGAAATTGCTTTTTGGGGCGATGTATACCCATTGGCAACAAAATCCCAAAAAACATACAAAATTTTACCTGCACAAAGTTCAAAAACTTTATATAAATAAGTTTGTATTATATTTTATATAATAAGTCAAGTAATTTAATATATAAATTATATAATATATTATATAATTTATATATTATATAATTTATATATTATATTATAAATTATATATATAATATAATAATTTAATCTCTTTGCCTCTAGTGCTTACGGAAAGCAGACGTGTTTGTGAAATAGCATAAAATATTAAAATTTTAACATTAGTTTGACAGTTAAAAGTGACCCTTACGCTCATATTTCTAAAGTCTGATTACTTAAAAAGTGCATAATAACAAAAGTACACAGTGGCACATACGCAGCCCCGCTCAGTAGGTACCGTGAGTAACGAAAACAGCTGCCTTTTCCATTGCATTCACACTCGTACGAAGACTTTGCATACGACGACGCGACGCATCACGCAATGAATCTACAGAGAACACCGCCTAGTGGAATATTGATAAGCGGGAGCGGAAGCGCCAGCGGGTCGGTGCCTAATTTACCCACTCATAGTGACAAGGATTTTCATTCCAATGTGTCTCTGAGAAAAAGAAAGGAACGCATTGATGAAATAGACTATAAAAAAGATTTTGCAAGCTTTCGTACAGACATGATGAAGTTCTTAGAAGAATTCGGAAAAACACAAAATGAGAATCTGAAATACATACGTGAAGAAATATCGGAGATTAAAAATGAAATAAAAACAATAAAATCAACAACAAAAAACTTTACACAACGATTTGAACAAATAAACTCTGAAATAGAAAATATTAAATACAATCATACTGCTACTCAAAACCAAATAAAAAACATAGAAAGTGAAATAACCCTGATAAAAGATAAACAACACATTGAAAGTTCAACGGATAAATCGCCCGTCTTGTGCCACGAAAACCTCATCCTTGAACTCAAAGACCGATACGACCGTGAGAAAAACATCATTATTGTGGGTATACCCGAAATAAATGAAAAAAATTCAAAAGTGAGACGAAATTACGATAATGAAGAAGTTATGAAGTTGTTGATATCATTACATGAAAACTGCCCAAAACCAATTAAATGTATAAGACTAGGGAAATATGTTTCAAACAAAAGCCGGCCTATAAAAGTTTTCTTTAACAATATAGATACTCCGAAATATCTCTTACGGAATAAAAAGTACATAGCCGAAAATCTTAGTATTTACTCAGATCAAACGCCAGTTCAAAAACAGTATTTAAGGCAATTGAAGGAAGAATTAAAGAAACGAACAGAAAAAGGCGAAAAGGACCTTGTTATTAAATATATAAAAGGCACACCTTCAATTGTTATAAACAAAACCCATCAAAAAAACCAATAATGGCTTCACCACAAACCGGAAAAAAATACGGATAGATTAAGCCATCATTTAGTAAACAATTACGAAAACATTCCATTGCACCCGTCCTCCTTAAGATTTTTTTATGCTAATTTACGTAGTATTCGCAAAGCTGGGAAACTCGACGAAATAAAATGCATATTAAAAGCAATACCGATGACTACACATTTATTAATTTTTACTGAGACATGGATTACTTCGGAAACCGACGCAAAATTATATCAGATACCAAACTATAAACATATTTACAATTATAGACAAAATTACAAAGGTGGTGGCGTTTCAATTTACGTACATAATAGCATAAAATACGATATAACGGAAGAATTGTGTGAAAATGGAAACCACTACTTATGGATATACATAGATAAACTATCTTTAAACATCGGTGCAATATACAAACCTGGAAGTTCTAATGTAAACAACTTTTTAGAAACATATTCCTCACAGTTGGAACGGAGGAGAAGGGCGATTGTGTTTGGAGATTTTAACATTGATCTACTTAATACAGATAGTAACGTCACAAAATACCTAGCTGAAATAAAAGAAATTGGATATGAAATATTGAATAAAATTAATAGGCTGTACAGTACTCGTGAAACCACCTCCACAAGCACTATACTGGACCATGTATGTACGAATATAAACAATCACTCATTTAGTTTCTCAATAATTGAATCGTGCCTATCTGATCATAAGCAGATATTTCTTGAAATAAGCAACTTAACAACAAAGACACATAAAAGAGTTCAATATATGGCGCTTGATTACGAAAAGTTATACAACACTACTTTAAAAGCCAAATACACTAATGAAGAAAATGACTATTACTACCTAGAGAGATTTATGTTAGAACAAATAAACAAAAATAAAGTAAGCAAGACAAAAAATTCTTAACCCTCCACAAAAAGACTGGATAAACCGAGATATTATAAACTCAATAAATTTACGAAACAACTTATGGCAGCAGACTAAATCTCACCCAAAAGACGATAATCTACAAAAAAACTTAATTAAAGAGCAGAACAAAGTGAAAAACCTTATCAAGACACACAAGAAAATCTACTATCATAAGTTATTTCATAACAATTACAATAAACCTAAGAAAATGTGGGAGATAATTAATAACTTTATACGTGGTAGAGCCATGCTGCAGTTATATTAGTAGTATAGCTGTAGCACGAATGGGTCGGCTCGACCGGGGAAGGACCACGCTCTCACAGAATACCAGCGTGAAATAGTAGCTTAATGCTGCTGTATTTCGTATGGTGAGTGTAGAGAACCGGAGACCCTTTTTACTGGAAACGAGGCATTCCATCTTAGTCCTCACTGGTGACAACGCATCTGCATTTTGATTTGTAATCGAGGATAGATGTAGATGTCTATGGGCCACAGCAACCACTTACCATCAGGTGGACTGTGTGCTCGTTTGTCACCCTAGCCTATAAAAAAAAAAAAAAAAAAAACTTAGCGTTAAACAAAATTAGAGACAGCAGTGCTCCTCCCAAACTAATATCGAATACTGAACTAATAACAGAAGGTAATTCAATATGTGACTTATTTAACTCATTTTTCTCCTCAATAGGTTCGGACTTGGCTAACAAAATTCCTAATAAGTATCACATAAACAGCGATAACACGCTTATGTACGAACTTAACTACACGCATGAAATAACACTTAGTGAACTTACACCCTGTAATATCACAGAAGTATCAAAAATAATCGACGATCTTGATACCAACACTAGTACTGGTCTAGATGGCATCAGCACCAAAGCGATTAAATGTCTGAAAATTATAATTGTAGAGAGGCTAACGAACTGCATAAATATGTGTTTGACACGCGGTGTTTTTCCCGACACACTTAAAATTGCTAAGGTCAGTCCTATTTTTAAATCCGGAAGTAGGACTGACCCAAGTAACTACAGACCAATCTCTGTCTTGCCTGTTATATCAAAGATATTTGAACGAATACTTTATAACCGCCTAAATGAATACCTAATAAAAAAAGAAGTTTTTAATTGACCAACAATATGGCTTTCGTTCCAAATCGAGCACTCTGACAGCTGCAGTAGACTTAATCACAAAAATTAAAACTCAAATCGATCAAAAGAATATCGCTTTAGGGATTTTTATTGACATAAAAAAAGCATTTGACACAGTAAGCCATCATAAATTGTTGCAGAAACTAAACAACATAGGCGTTACAGGTAAGGCCCTCGAAATGTTTACATCGTTTTTACATAATAGGCGACAAGTTGTTCAAATGGATAATTTTACCAGCTCGATTAAAAACGTATCCTACGGCTGTCCTCAAGGCTCAATTATAAGTCCATTATTGTTTTTAATCTATATAAATAATATAAACAAATTAGGGCTAACAGGTCACCTAACATTATATGCCGACGACACATGTCTCTTCTATTTCGATAAATCTATTCACAACATTATAACCTATGCTCAAAAAGATCTTGACTTACTCGGAGAATGGTTAAAATATAACTTGCTAACAATTAATATGTCAAAAACATCTTTCATGATTTTTTCTACAAAGAATAAACCTTTACCAGAGTTTGCACATCTTACTATTGAAGATAAAATAATAAAACGTTCAACTCAGGAAAAATATCTAGGTCTATTGGTAGATGATAAACTCACTTGGAGAATGCATATCGATCACGTCAAATCAAAACTGACGTCATTACTATGTGCACTACGTAAAGTCGCAAACTGTATCCCGGAAAAGGTTCGTACAATCATATATAACTCTTTAGTTAAATCACATATCGAATATCTAATTGAGATATGGGGATCAGCTGCTAAAACAAATCTAAATCCACTTCAAAGGACACAAAATAAAATTATCAAAACATTATTCCACTATCATTATCTAACGCCAACAAAAGTACTATACGAAAAAACTAACTTGCTAAACCTTACACAACTATACATTTATTGCACTTGCATTCTAATAAAAAACATTACCACTAATTCTATTCAATCAAACATACAATTACATAAAAAAACAACAACACACAACTTAAGAAGTAAAAATAAACTACAATTAATAACTACACGAACTAATTATGGCAAAAAAACTTTGTTGTTTGAGGGAGCACAGCTGTTCAATAAACTACCAGATGACATAAAAAATTGCAATAACATAAAATTGTTTAAAAGTAAACTTAGGAAATACGTACGTACAGTGTAATCTTTTCTGACATTGTAAATAATCTTAATCTTATAACTCATAGTAAATAAGCTCAAAACTATAACACCTCCAGCACTAGAGGTAGATGCGATAGTTTTACTTTAGTATATAATTACTTTGTATCTCATTTTAAGTGAACCATTGTATGTTCTTATGAGAAATAAATTTCTTTAAACCGAATTTATGAATGATAGCCCCCGGGAAATGTGATCACTACCAAGCTATTCCTTATTTGTTTTATGTCGTTATTTGTGTAACATACATGACTTTAAGTTGTTTTTTTTTAAAGAATGCCTTTGGGTTTATACATAATAAATAAGTTTTATTTACAATCTTTATTAAAAAAAAAGTTCCTGTTCCTGTTTCTGTTTCTTTCCTTTTTGCACCCGAAGCAATTGGAAAGGGCTACTCTTTATGTAGGGAGGCGGAAAATGCATTACGCATACCACTATAGCCGGTTATGAGGGACTCACTGCCTATCAGGGGAACCTAAGTGATATCCTCTAAAAACCGCCTTTGGGGACTGGCAACTGGCTGTTTAAGCTTCTTATGCCGTATCGAGAGTGACCCTCTTTTGGGAAAAGAGGGCGCAGACGCGATAGCGAGAGGGGGGTGGGGCTGCATAAGTAGCTGCCTCACGAATAAGTTGATTGGAGTGCAACTCTGAGGCTTTGAAGAAGTTCTCAGAGAGTTTTTTAAAAAATTGTTCAATTGTAGGGAGCTCTAGGTCCCGATGAAGGTCGGCATTACGGACGTACCAAGGTGTGTTCGCAGCTCGACGACAGAAAAGGTTTTTGAACTATTTGGAGTTCATTAATGATTTTAGGGTCGGCGTGGGCAAAAATGGGGCCCGCGTAAGATATGACTGGTCGTATACAGACCTTATAAAGTGTACGCTTGTTTCTGAGGGACATTTTACTGTGTGGACCCAACATACTGTTGAGCCTACTCATGTAAAAACGTGCGTGACGGGTTACTCTTTTGACGTGGGGCCTGAAAGTGAACCTTGTGTCTAGAGTGACACCTAAATATTTGCAGACCTATGCCAGGGGACAGGGGTCCCTAGCGTACGTATCGGTGGAGTGTTTTTGAGACGGCGTCATTTATAATCGAAGTGAACGGCGAAGCTCTTTTTCGGGTTCACATCGATGCGCCATTTTTCGAACCAAGCTCCTAGGTCGTCAACTGACTTTTTAACCTTGTTCCGTATGAAAGGTAGCGAGGTACCTTTACAGTAGATAGCAGTGTCGTCTGCGAAGAGGGAGAGCTGAACACCTTTCGACGGGATGGAAATGTCATTGGTGAACAGGATGTACAGCAGAGGAGCAAGTACTGAGCCCTGAGGGACACCAGCTTTGTTAGGGCGCTGTGAAGATATCGTGCCTTCGTGTCTAAAACGAAAGGTACCATGCTTTAGATAAGAGGCCACGAGACGTACTAGACGATCGGGAAGACCTATTTTGTATAGCTTGAAGATAAGGCCTGTATGCCAGACTCTATCAAAGGCTTTAGCTAAGTCGAAAAAGACGGCGATGGTCTTATGACGATGAGGATAAAAACCGCTGAGGATATATTCCACAATGCGGTGAACTTGTTGGGGACATGAGTGTTTCGCTCGGAAACCGAATTGATGGGGAATGATAAGAGGGTCACCGTCTGTGGGAAACAGATGACGCCTCATGCGAGTTTGGATGAATCTTTCGAAATGCTTACCCATGGCCTTGAGGAGGCTAATGGGGCGATAACTGGAGGGGAGGTTGAGAGGCTTGCCTGCTTGGGAATACCAATCACAGTTGTCTCTTTCCACGTAGTGGGAAGTAACTAAGGTTGAAGCAGGCGTTGAAGATAATAGATAAAAAGGTTAACACCTGCTCAGGAAATTGCTTTAGGGCTTGGTTGGAGATGCAATCCACGCCCGGAGCCTTTTTGGGCTTAAGTCTTTTGATGGGGGATGAAATCATCATTGGACACAGATATAGGTTCGGAGGCTGTAGGGGGGTGAGTTCCGGCGGCGGATCTCATCCTCCACTGCCTGGACATGTGAGGGGTCGACGGGTTGAGAGCTAGGAGAGCATTGTGCGGCATTGCTATCTGCAAAGCACTCAGCCTTTTCCTCTTCCTCGAAGGCAACCGTACCGTCGGGACGGGAGGGAGGGGGAGTGTGGGTGATAGCGTCTATGCGGAGGGCTCTAGCCATCTGATAGTACGCTGTATGAGATGGAGAGATATTTTTCATGAGTTTACTCTTTTCGAGGTCTCGAAATTCAGAGAGGCGTAAACGGAGTTCTCGTTGAAGACGATTGGCCGTGCGCCTATATTCGGCGGTGAGATATTTTGCTGCTCTCTGGAAAGCAGCTATCTTGGCTTTTAACCTGTAGGTTGCTAATATGTAGGGGAAGTGCACTTTTGTTAGCAACCGGGATGACCCTTTCGTTCTCCTTAAGGGAGGATTTAATAAGGGTGGAGAGTGAATCGACCGCGGTGTCGATTTTTTCGGGACTATCTAAGTCCGATGGCAGGGAGATGGTAGAGTCCTGTGAGTCCAAAGCTTTAGCTAGGAACTCCTTGAATCCCTTCCAATTAGTGAAGGTTTTCGTGTGTGTTTGGGGAGGTGGCTGATGGCCAAGAATGAGGGAGACCGGTCGGTGATCGGATCCTAGATCGCCTAATATCTCGATTGCCCTGAGGTTGAGAGAAACTCCTTTGTGTAACCCAAAATCTAGTACATCGGGGGGCGTGATCGGTGTTATCGGGAAAGTGAGTAACACCGAGGGGACTATGGATGGTAATATCAAGAGACTGCATGATATCGAGCAGTATCTTGCCACTAGGGGGAGGTAGTACGGCATGTCCATTCAGTATGCTTGGAGTTAAAATCTCCAAACATAATGACTGAATTGCCTAAAGATAACCTCAAAATCTTTTTTGAGGGGATGGGTTCCTGAAGGGATGTAACAGGAGGCTATGAGGATGGACTTATGTCCAGTCATAGCTAGCCTGCATACCGTAGCTTCCATGTTGGTAAGCTGCGGAGTAGAAATGGGCGAGCAGTGAAGTGTCTACTTGTAATAGATTGCAGTTCCGCCGCCTCGGCAGTCGGGTTTGTCATTACGAAGAAGAGAGAAGTTTTTAATAGAAAGGCCTTTAGTGTCCTTGTTTTGAGATTAGTTTCCTGTAGGAGGAGGAAATCGGCTTCGCGATTTCGAAGAAAGAGCATAAGCTCTGGGAGGTTATTTCGCAAACCGCGAATATTAAAGGATACAAGCGATAAACCCTTAGGTTTGATACGACCGTGAGACTTTGGTAGAGCAAACTGCTCTGTCGTTGTGAAGTTAAGTTAATTAAGTTAACTCAACTTACAACGAACACAAAAGATTATGATGCTCTGTAAGAGTGAGGAGACGGTCCTGAGGGGACCTCGCAGCGCGCAATTTGCGTGCTAACACAGCGATTTCCCCGACGTCGATGTTCCTAATAGCGGAATACAACGTTTTTAGGTCTTCAATTGAGGGCTGTGATTGCTGTGGGGCGGAGGTTGTCCGCGGTGGGTCTGCCTTATTGGGGCCCCAGGGAAAGACTGGAGGCTGCATAGGCTTAGGGAAGCCCGGAGGGGGGCCGAATAATGCCCTGAGGGGGCCTAGGGGGACCCTGAGAGGGCCGAGACAGGCCTTGGTTGGGCTAAGAAAGGCCTGACGGGGCCGTTGGTAAAGAGCCGGGAATGAGCGGTCATTGACCGGCGGTGGAGCTTGTCTACTGGGGCGAAGATGAGGTGCGCAAGGGCAGCCTCTGTAGTTTGCCGGGTGGCCTGTTTGTTTACACAGGACACATGCGGGTGGGGATTCGGCGTCTTTGGGCCGAGGACACTCTTTGGTGTTGTGGGGTTCAGTTGGATGCCGCATGACCATATAGCTGGCAGCGGTAGCACTGCGCCGTGAATCCGCGCCTATGTGGTGGCTCAACCCTCACTCTCGACAAGCCACACACTGTGCGTACCTGCCGGAAGATGGCTTTTGCCTCCGGCACGTTGGATAATATGACTAGGGCAAGATTGAACCTCTGGCCCGTTCTACTCTGTGCATTTTGTGCACGGCTTCTACGCGGAAACCTCGGGACTTAAGGTCCTCAAGGATTTCCTCGTTGGAAAATTCGAAGGGGACGCCTCGGATGACGGCCCTGACTTTTCGCTCTTCCGGAAGAGCGTAAGTATGATACGAAACTTATTCGGTTTTGAATAGCCTGGTCAGTTGACGGAAATCATCGATTGAATTGAGGATGATTTTAATAATCTCCCCGAAGTTGATGGCGAGGTCATACTTAATGTCTGCGTAGCAGGCTTTAGATAGTTTGGTGAATCTAGCCTTGTCTCTTAGAAAGACAGGGGGCGGGACTTGCTTCTTGGCAAGGACTGGAGCACATCGAGAGGCTGGCTTGGTCGGAGCGGGGATGTCTAGTGACATAAGTGGGAGCTACGGAGGTTGTAGGAGCGGCAGGGGCCGCTGAGACAGGGAGGGTGCGTTTTTTCTAGGCGCGTTTACCACTGCGCCTGGGCAGTTAGCCACCGTGGTGAATGAGGAGTCCCCGGTTCCGTTGGAGTCACAGGACTCCGATGAACCGGTGCCAGAATTGGGGGCAGGCCTCTTCCGGGAGGCCGACGCAGAGGACTCGGAGCGTTCGTAATCCATTTCTAAGGGGGGCAAAAAGAGTTCTGTGTCTCTAAGTAAGTCCCGATTACGGGCGGCGGTTGGAGTGCCTGAGGGGCAGGGGGGAGTAACATGGGCGGCGACTGCGGCGAGGACCGTCTCATCGAGGTTTAGGCCCAGACCAAGAGTTTGGTTTAGGGCGGCGATGAGGGACTTAATTTGGCTAATTGTGGCCATTTTGGGACTGTAGTTCTACGAACAGTAATTATTGGGACGGGTCCTTGTTATAACAATAAAGAATAACAGAGAAATAACAAAAATCAACAATAAAACAGTAACAATAGGAATAACAATAAAGTTCCGGTAACAAGAGGAGGTCAGTCAAACCTTCCCGTCTGAAGACAGAGGGGCAAGAACTGTTAGCGTTAAAAGGCTCACCAATGCGTCGACGCTGTACAGCGCGAGCAGGACAGCGGAGGCGCGAGAGCGAGATAGCAATACCGTACAGGGACGAGAGCGCGGACTACCTGGACACGACCGCTCGAGAGCGATGCCACAGGCAGAATGTTTCTTTCTTCTTCATTGGCCCGTAAAAGTCTACGCTAGATGGCTTAGAGTGGGGCTTTTCCCGTAATAGGCGAAAATTGCCAGGCGACGCTGCTGGTTTTTTTTTCATTTTTCAGCTCTCATCACTTGTAAAGAAGCAATAATGCCGAATTCCTGAATATAAGATTGAAGAATCGAAGTTTATCTGTTTAATTTAATATTTCGTGTTATATTTTTCCCAAAACGCACGTATTAATAACTTAGAAGAAAAATATTTTTTTATCTGAATCCGATAAGATACAGTTTTCTGTGAGTTGAATAACAAAGTAGGAGGCACTGGTGAGCTCGTTAAGCAGAAAACAAACTTTGTTTCGTTATTTTCTGTGAGTCAATGTCTATGATATAAAAGGAATATTTTTAAATATGTATTGACAAGATCGGAAAAAACGGGAAGTAAGTAACACATATTACTGTACGGGATTGAAAACTGGTTCCTAATGTAATAATTGTTTTTTATTTGAGTTGAAGTTTCCAATTCTAGAATGTTTGCATTGTGGTTTTGACTGTAGTAATTTTTTTTTTGATATCAGTTTCAACAAAACGATACCAATAACTTTTTATACGAGTATACAAGTAGTGAGTATCTTTGTGACCCTGTAATTTATCTTTATTTTTATAACACCACTCCTGTGGTAAAAGTAAAAAACGACCTTCATTAAATATGCTTGTAAATGTATTGAATTAAAATGATTCTGTTCTATTTTATTCTAACGTATAAGATATACAAAATAAAACGACAATGTAAAGTTCCTCTGCAAAATCGCTGCTAACAAATAATTAAAAAGAGAGAGGTCTAGCTCAAATACAATAAAAACTCAATGTGATGGCAGTCGAGGGTATAAAGGATAGATACAAGATAGACTAGGCAGTTAAGCTTTGGGTAAATTTGAGGAAAAAACCGATTTTAGCAATTCTATTATGTATTTCTTTAACCTCTTATTAGATTTTGTGATTTACTTCTATTGTCTAGACTTTAGCTGGCATATGCTAGTAAAAGAAAGTGATTTATATATAAAGATGTTTATTTCACTGGAGTATGAATAGAGAGATTATAAAGTGTAGTAATGGGGAGTTCGTGGATTGATCAATACGCAATTTAAACAGACATTATGAGCTAACAGGCAACAAAAATTCCTGTCAAAGCATATCCTTATCCACTCGAGAAACTTATAAAGTTCTGAAATGTGTTAAAAAATTATAGGTGACAAACGAGCACTCAGGCCACCTGATGGGAAGTAGTTGCTGTGGCCCATAGACATCTACATCTATCCTCGACTATTTTCAACAGTTAGGACTAAGATGGAATTTGATTTTCAGTAAAGCGGGTTTCCGGTTCTCACCATGCGAAACACAGCAGCGTTAAACTCATATTTTACGCAGTAATCCCGTGAGAGCGTGGTCTTTCCCCGTCGGGTCGACCCATTCGCGCTTCACCTATCCTACTTATGTAGCTGCAGCATTTTCATTTTGTTACCAATCCTTATTTTTTGTTCTTTTATGACAATTAAGAACAATCGCCATCCACCTCTTCAAAAAACTGTAGATTGTCTACATTTGAATCTAGACGTCTCCCATAGCAGAGAGATTTACCAATATTACTTACAACTATAACAATAGAAGTTTCCTAAACTTCTAATACAAACCTTTACATATGTTATCAAGTCGGGCGTCTTGAGGTAAAGATAACTAAGCGCTATATATCTGGAATATCCAATGGCCTGTATGTTAACGGATGGCTGGTCGAAGTATTATAGAGGTTCACTAAGTCTAACAGAGCGTATAATCGGGTTATGTTAGGCGTCACGTGTGAATTTGTTTACTCACTTGAAATATATATTACGTGTTTTAATAATGATATTGATTTTTTTAAACAGTTACGGAGCTGTTCTATTCTAAGATGTTAGAATTGCTAGAAATGTACCATATGGTAGCGGCGCCAGTAATCTGTCATACAATTTCGTCCCGTGGTTAGAGATAGCGGTATAAAATAATCTCGTTTAGTTATAACACAACTATATTTAGGAATTTTATCGATCTTCTTGAAATTATTTTAATTTCCAATTAAATGCGATATAATACGTAAAGTGAGTTTTATTAAGCGAATAGCGCATTGCTAACGATCTGCGAATATCGGGCCAAAAATTAATATTTAAAAATAGAACTGTATTGGTGTAATTAACTATGACATCAGGACGTCATTTACTTATGTCCCCTTCACTAACATGAGTGCTGTAAAGTGCACGAAACGCCGGAAATTAAAAATAGTTCAAATTAAACGCGATAAAGTTAAAAAAAAAAGATTGTAAAACTTCGCTGCTGGAAATAGCTTATAGAAGAATTAAGGTCCAACATAACAGTGTGTAATTATTTAATCCTTTTTTTTAGAGGTGATCTTTTACAATCTATTAAAATTTGATATGTCCCCTTTTAAGTGGGATAAGCAATAACGCTGTCTAAATTTCACCTAAGTAGGTTAATTTGACTCTCTAAAGATCTTATTTTTATTTGAATTCCTACAAAAGGCCAGCGAATTCTTAATGTAGTTGACCTAAAAATTTCTTGTGAAAAAATCCCAATTATTCCTTAAAAAAATTAATAACTGTAATATTAAATAATAAAATTAATAAATTCGAAAATAATAAGATTAAGTTCTATTTTAATCTCAATCTATAAATCCAAGGTCATCGACATTGCATTTGGTCGGTTATGGGCTGATGACATCTGTCGCGAAAGTGATAACCGTTGTAGTGGACGTGTAGTGGAGAAAAAAAAATGGATATGTGCTTATGATGATGACACGATAGAAGTAAAAACTTCTGCTTTTACGTAGGTAGATTTATAGTATGTAAGTATATAGTATAAAGTACTTGTTGACTACTGATTATATGCAAAACATACATAATATGATAATTGCCAAGTAACCCCAACTTTTGCTTATAAGATAGGATGAAAAACGAGCACACAGTCTACCTGATGGAAAATGGTTACTTTGACCCATAGACGTCTACATCTATTCTCAATTACAAATCAAAATGCAGATGCGTTGTCACTCCTGAGGACTAAGTTGGAATGCCTCGTTTCCGCCAAAACTAGTGTCCTGTTCTCTTCACTCACCATACGAAACACATCAGCGTTAAGCTACTACTATTTCTGTAAGATTATATTATTATTATTTCTCTAAGAGTGTGGTCCTTCCCCGGTCGACCCGACCCGTTCGTTCTACAACTACGTTACTATTATAGTTGTAGCATGGTTCTACTACGTATAAAAAACTATAATTTTCTGTCAAATAGCGTTATTAAATTCTAAAATACAAACGATTTAGTGGCGGTGTAAGAATATCCACTACCCTGTATCGTTTCAAGAGTACCGTAAGAGGTGAGAGGGGGAAACCCAATCAGAAAAACGGCAGCAGCATTTGTCTGATAACAACTCAAAACAATAAACAACTACGGTTGCCAACCCACCCGTCAAGCGTAGCAACTATAGCAAATTCCTCTCTTTGAGCAAATCTATGGGGGAGGCCTAAGTTCAGCAGTGGGCTTTTGTGGGCTGTAATGAAAAATTCGTGATACAAAAGAAGTAATAAAACAAGAAGGTTTTTTTTATATAAAACCTCAGATTAAATGAACAGGGTATATAATTCTTTATCGAATACAATTCATAAGAAATTAAACAAAATAGCCCTCTAAGAATTGCTTAATATAATTTATAACCGAACTTTCTATGGTTATCGCGTCAGTTAACCTCGTTATCTAGATTTTTCAAATTGATAAACTTTAATTAATTAAAACGGATTATATATTAATTTTCAATAAGAGCCATTTAATTTAATATTTATACTGTCTCATTTTTCTTATCATTTAATTGATCGGATACTTGCCATAAAATTTGAAATAAAGGGTGTCATAAACTAAACGAACAGGACAGCTAACTCTGTCAATTTTAATTTCGCGTACACTTTTACTACGTGGCCGGAATGAAAATTGTTACGAAACTAGAGTACAAAGTTATAAAAGATTGTTAAGAATTGGGGATAAAATGAATGAAATTTACTTTAAGGCTATTCTAGCGCGTGCGTAGCAAGCTCTTCTTCTTTCTACTATGGTAGTAAACAGTGGCGAATAACATAATGCATTTGAGAGGAATTTATTAGAAATCTACAATTAAGGACAAAATTTTGCAGTATCGACGAGAAAATCAATGTAACAGGGGCTGAACCCCTGTTTCAATGATTTTCTCGTATAACTCTTTTGTTTGTAAAATGAAGGTAAAATAGCACACAATATAATGGACGGTAACCGGATTCTGTGGCCTGTGTATAATATCACAGTTCATAAAAAATATTTAACAGCAATTTTAAGTACTAATTTACCATGTATTCGGCGATGAAGGAAAATATCGTGAGGAAACTGTATGTCTAAGGCTTCGATCAACAATTTCTACCAGATAACGAGTCACTTACAAAATCTTAATAAATAAATAAAGAATATATACTTATACAGCTACATTTGATTATAAAAAAGAGACAAAAAATTAAAACAGTTTTAAGTTCAACCTAATTACAGCCATGACATCTAGTAATTAAGTCACAAATCTTTCGATCATTAGTCACAAAAAAGGAACACAGCAATACATTTCTTCTGTCACTTGGAAGTGAAAAGACATTTTCATAAAGGTTAAATAACATTTCGTATGAAATCAACCTTAAAATATAATAAATAAAGTACTTTTTCTCATTATTGCCTCGCGAGCTACGTCGTGTTGTTTCGTTCCTGTTTTCTTCTTCGAATTTTTTATATTGAATACTAAAATAATTTATAATATGATCGTAAGTTTAATTAAATTCTTTTCTGCGTAGATTTTTATTTGCATACTGACTTTCCAAACTAGCCATTAAATATAATATTTTATGTAGTATATTGATTGTATTAAATTAAATAATTCAATATATATTTATTTTAGTTTTTGTATGTATAAGTGTTTGTAGTAGGTAATAATATAATAATAATAATAAATCCTCTCCCATTAAATGACGCCCACAGAAATGGATGATGGATTTGACTAGAATGCGCAAAGGGCCGCTGCCTGGAGGACGCCAGGGTACGTTTGAAGCTGGCGCTGGGCGCGAAAGCATGCGAACCGCCAGCCAACAAGCGCGAGGTGCTCACGACCACCCAGCAGCCCCTCGCATCCATCATCCCCACCAGCTGGCTTGGTGTCGGCAGGGCCTTCGCGGGCCCAGCAATCGGCACAAGCCACTGGTGGAGTACGCCGCATGCGTTGGACAACTCAAATGAACAGCAACGCATTGCGGGTGTATTTTAGGGCGAAAGTGGGAGAATTTGGAGGTTTTGCGTATCGGGCAAGGATGCATCGACTTTTTGCTAAGCTAGAGCCATCTGTAACAGTTACCGAGCAAAACCTGGCAGACCGAGTTCGGTATATCTTGCGCTCAAATATATTTGATGTCACCGAACTCGAACGGCTACGACGTGAGGCTGTTCCTTTATCGGATGAAAATGCTACGGCTGAAGATGCGGCGCCACAAATTGCAAAGTAACCGGCAAACGTGGATGCCGCCGTCAATACCCCAGTTTTGGCTGATTCAAACGATGATGGAAAAGTCGCCCAGGAACTGGAACTTTAGCAAATGAGGAGTACATTGGATGAGGCGATTTTGGAAACGCGCAGTACGCCTCTCGAAAATCGACCGCGACTTCCCCGCATATCCCTCAGCAAGCGGAACCTAGCTATCGTGAGGGCTCTGAACCCAATGCTGGTGACCTATTTGGAAGCCAGCGGGGACCTTTGCGAGACGGACTCAATTCTCTTTGGCGCCGCACTGGCAGTCTGCCGTATTATAGGCGCCAAACTTTCCACGGCTGGACGCACTACTGGACAAAGTAGTGCTATCCCGCCTGGAGAACAAGAATTTAAAAACGTATCGCAAAGGCTAGGGCCCTTATCGGCAGACTGATATGCTTCAGGTCAGGTAATACCAGGCCAAGGATTGTGCGCTCTGTCAGGATTGCGTTTGCTGGGACAAATGTTAGTTTGTCCCAGCCGGATATAATTCAAAAACTGACAGAGCGCATAGACGACCTGAAGCAGAGAATCGCTGCTTGTGGAAAGCGGATTTGGCGATATACCGACAGGTCGACACGGTTCAATCAGAATCGTCTCTTCCGGAGTGATCAGAAGAGGCTCTGTAAATCATTGGAGCGACCAATGCTAAGTGGAACGGGTCCAGTACCGAATCAGGCCGACACGGTCGCATTCTGGCACAGTCTGTGGTCAGAGCTCGTAAACCACAAAGAGGGCCCTTGGACGGAAGTTGTGGCGAGTCAGTGTGCGGGTATTACGCCCATAGACCCCGTCATCATAACACCGGATGACGTAGCTGAGGCGGTCCGTAGGGCGTCAAACTGGAAAAGACCGGGGCTTGACGGGCTGCATCACTACTGGCTGAAGGGGTTCATGGTGTGTCATGCTATGCTCGCTCGACAATTTCAAGAGGCTCTCAACCAGAAGTCGCTCCCGAGCCTCTTCACTACTGGGATCACTCATGGGATCACTCGGTTCTGTGATACCCTGATCTTTAGGAACCAAATCCTAAAGATCAGGGTACCACAGAACCGAGCAAATAACGCCCCATCACATGTCTACCGATATACAAGACACTAACATCCATTTTAAGCGCGAGAATCACTCGTCACCTGGACTCAAATCAGGTGATGTCGCACGCTCAAAATGGATGTCGGGGCGGCGGTCGTGGAACCAAGGAACCACTCCTAATTGACGCGGTCATTGGCAAAGTGGTGAAACGCAACCGTCGGAACTTCTTCGTCGCCCGGATAGATTACAGAAAGGCATTTGACTCGGTGCCCCATACATGGCTAAAGACGGTCATCGAGCTGTACAGGATTGACTGTACAGTTCTAGACTTCCTCGAGCAGTGTATGGGGCAGTAGAATACGATCCTCTGTCATCTAGGCGAGCGAATGGCGGCTGCGGAAAGCCGCATAAGGATAAGAAGGGGTATATTCCAGGGTAACTGTCTAAGTCCAATCTGGTTCTGCCTCTCTTTGAACCCTCTCAGTACTTTACTGGAGGGCTCCGGGAGGGGATTTCAACATTGGAAAGGTGGTACAAAAATGACGCATCTTTTCTATATGGATGACCTCAAATTATTCGCTTCCAGTCGCTCCCATCTTATGGAATTGCTAAACAGCATTTGTGAATTTAGCAATTCTATTGGAATCGAGCTGGGGACGGATAAGTGTACGGTCCTCCATGTTAAAAGGGGAAGGGTTGCTAAATCTGAGGGCACAGACTTATCTATGCCCGTCAACTTAAGGACCCTTTCCGAGGCTGAAACATACCGATACCTGTGTATGTCACAGAATATCAGTATCGATGAGGCTGGTATGAAACAGTCAGTTTGCGACGTGTTTTATGCACGCTTGACCAAAGTGCTTAACAGCCTTTTGTCCGGTGTGAATAAGAAAAACGCGTATAACGGCTGCGTCATGCCTGTCCTCATGTACACCTTTGTCATACTCAGGTGGAGTCAGACTGAACTAAATGCCCTGGATAGAAAAGTAAGCACTACAATGACATCCCATAGGATGCATCATCATAGATCGTCGGTAATGAGGCTGTACTTGCCGCGAAAGCATGATGGGCGTGGTTCCTTGAGCGCGCTCACCATGCATAATCGCGACGTGTGCAGCATCCGTGATTACTTCCTGGCGAGATCGGATGATCCATTATATAATGACGTCATTTCTAGTGATAAAGGGTTTTCCCCTCTATCCTTAGCCAACGAGCAATGGCAAGACCCAGCAGTGCTTAGCATTTCCGACCAGGAGACCGTATGGAAGGAAAAGGAGCTCCACGGGAGGTACTACAGGGTTCTAAATGAGCTCTTCGTAGATACAGTCGCCTCCCTCAACTGGCTACGTTTCGGTGACCTATTCGGGGAAACCGACGGTTTTGTCTGTGCAATACAGGACCAGGTTATTAATACCAACAACTACCGGAGATACATCCTAAGGATAGCACCGTCGACGTCTGTCAAGCTTGTCGCCATCCTGGTGAGTCGCTTAGGCATGTCATCTCTGGTTGTTCGGCGCTTTTTAACTCTGAGTACTTGCACAGATGCAACCTAGTAGCCAGAATTTTACATCAGGAGCTCGCTCTGAAATACGGTCTCGTGGACCGGAAATTGTCGTGTTACAAGTACTTGCCGAAAGCCTAGTAGGCTCTACTGGGACCGAGCCATCATCACAGACAGGATATTGTGCTGATGGACCGGGCACAGTCAAGAATATTTTTGGTCGAAATTACCATGCCGTATGACGAGAACCTCGTGAAAGCCGAAACAGATAAGCGAACAAAATATCTGGACCTGGCTCACGAGGTGCCTGACATGTGGTGTGGTCTGCCGGACGAAATTATTCCTGTAGTCGCGTCTGCGAATGCGCTAATCCCAGTTAACCTCTCGGGTCATCTGAGGCGACTGGGACTCCGTGAAGGACCGCTCCGGGCTCAAATGCAGAAGGCAGTGCTTCTCGATACCGCCCGCATCGTCCGCTGGTTTCTTTCACTTTCCTCCTAACCCTCGGCCGTCTGGTCTCTCCTGCCGAGGGCTTCCATCTGGTTGGATCTTTATTTATTTATGTATTATTTTATTGATTATTATGTATATATATCTTTTCATTTTATTTTATAATTATATATTTATAGAACCAAACCGAATGAGAAAACTATATATATATATATATATATATATATATATATATATATATATATATATATATATATATATATATATATATATATATAGCCCATAATAACAAATTATTTATTTCGTCAAACATTAATGTTACATTATATGATCAGTTATCGAATTCACCTAGTAAGCAAAATAATGCCTGTGACAGGTGACTTCGCTCTTTCATAGCCAAGAATTACAATCATCATCATCATCATCATTACAGCCCTTCACAAGTCCACTGCTGAACGTAGGCCTCCCCCAAGTAATGCCACAAAGCACGGTCCTGAGCCACCTGCATCCATCGGCTTCTTGCATATCTTACCAGGTCGTCACTCCATTTAGTGGGGGGTCGCCCTACACTACGCCTACCGGTACGAGGTTGCCACTCGAGAACCTTTTTCCTCATCGGTTATCGGTTCTTCGTGCTATATGGTCGGCCCATTGCCACTTCAGCTTACTAATCCGTTGGGCTATGTCGGTCACTCTGGTTTTACTGCGGATATCCTCATTTCTGAGTCTATCACGCAGAGAAACTCCGAGCATAGCTCTCTCCATAGCTCGCTGAGCGACCTTGAGCGTCCTCATACGGCCAGCAGTGAAGGACCACGTCTCAGATCCGTAAGTCATCACTGGCAACACGCACTGGTTGTACAATTTAGTTTTCAGAGATTGAGGTATACCTGACGAGAAAATATGTCGTAATTTCCCGAACGCTGCCCAGCCGAGTTGAATCCGTCGATTGACCTCTCGGTCGAAGTTGGACTTACCTAGTCGGACTATTTGTCCTAGGTAAACGTACTCGTCAAAAACATCGAGCTTAATACTCCCAACAACTACCGGCATAGGTGTGACATGGACATTAAACATGATCTTTGTTTTGTCCATGTTCATCTTAAGACCTATCCATTGGGAGGCACTATTGAGGTCATTGAGCATAGCGCTTAAGTCCTCCAGCGATACCGCCATAAGGACTATATCGTCGGCAAATCGAAGGTAAGTTATGTACTCGCCATTGATGTTAATACCGTATCCTTTCCAGTCCAGTACCTTGAAAACGTCTTCCAATGCAGCGGTGAAGAGTTTCGGGGATATAACGTCACCCTGTCTTACACCTCTCTGCAGTTGGATAGGTTTCGAGCTCTTGTTCTGTACTCGGATAGCCATCGTAGCCCTACTGTACAAACACTTCAGCACTTCGATATACCGACAGTCAACTTGGCACCGCTGAAGGGACTGTAGCACCGCCCAATTTTCTCATAGTCCACATACGGCAGGCAAAGTGGCAGATTGTACTCTTCAGTCTTCTGAACAATCAGCCGCAGGGTATGTATGTGGTCTATGGTACTGAAGCCTTTTCGGAAACCGGCTTGTTCCGGAGGCTGGAAGTCGTCGAGTCTGCGTGCGAGACGATTCGTAATGACTCTCGAAAACAGCACGTAGACGCGGCTCAGAAGGGAAATCGGTCTGTAGTTCTTCAAGAGAGCGTTGTCGCCTTTCTTAAGGAACAATATAATTAACGAAATTCAGGATATATTCTGAATTGAATAATAAAGATAATAAAAACATGACTTTAGTATCCTACCGTCAGTCTCAAAGCATTGATACATAAATAATGTAATATATTAGGTTAGTATTACGTACCTATAGGTATGTATATATATATATATATATATATATATATATATATATATATATATATATATATATATATATAAGTATGTATATTCATTTTAATCACACCAATTTGCCCTACCCCTGTCATCTTCGTGTAAACCTGTCCATATTTGTCATTCATAGGTTGTCTGGAAGAAATTTCCGTCAGGCAAAAAAAGGCATGGATCTACCCGGCATCATAAATTACATCTAGTTAGAGTCAAATAATATTGCGCTTGCCAGTTTTAGGCCGCCTCTCGAAGACCTTACTTTCTCAGCAATGGTCGATCCATTTCCAATTCAGCCTACTAATCCAAATTAAAACTAATTAATAGCAATAAATTAATAAAGACTTTACGACATTACTCGAGCAATTTGATAAAAGTACGATTACGCGCTAAGCTCTAACGATATCGCAAGAAAGTTTTGCAATAATCCCTTAATAGTTTTGGAATTGGTTCGAGGCTTCTCGTGTAATTAATAGGGTTAATATTTAAAAGTCACATAAATAATGTTCGTTTTACGTTCACTTTTAACGAATAATAAAATGTTTGTAGCTGATAAATTTGGAAGATATTTTGAAGTGAAAACTCCTTTAGAATAATTGTGATTTGAAACTGATTGAAACGAAAAATGTGTCACTAAAAAAGACAAACATATACACCTTTAGGATTTAACATGCAAGAGAATGAGATAGAATACAGTATACAATGTTTCCTATTATGTATGGACATTATGCATGTTACCTGTCACCAATAAGGATGAAATTTCTTGATGAGAATATTTAAACATTTGAGATGATGAAATTTAAAACTTGAAATCCGTGTAATATAAAATGTAGTACTGATATCTATTATAAAGTGTAAAATCATTTTAAGCTTGGTAAAAATATTTGTAATAAATAAAACTTACAACTATTCTGCTTCTCATAATGTGCATTAGTTTTATTCTCACGAAATTTAGTTTTCTAAAGGTTTTACTTCTACAATGTGGGAAATGTAGATACACGTTTTTATAAATATAAGTAATGATAATGATTTCTTAAATTTACGCGAACACTACACATTGAATAAAACTATTATTTACGGAAGTCTGCAGTCTGCGAACATGTTCAAGATCGTCCCCACCATTACATTAGATTTGATAAACCACAAATTCTCGCAAAAGAACACCGATTCCTACCAAGGATGATACGCGAGGCTATTGAAATTAAAAAACATCCAAATTTCAATAGAGAAGATGGTTGGGTGCTACCATCTGCTTGGGATCCTATAATTAACAAAATTAAACCCAAACCCAAGCATACCACTGCAAGACTTCATGATACTATAAGCTCGTTTTGCGTAAATCGGACCAAAAAAAATTAATATTAAAAAACTGAAGGTAGCCGGACTAACTATGACATTGGGACGTCAAACATCTCAGTCCCCCCCGTGACCATGGGCGCTGTAAAGCACCCGAAACGTCGGGATAATAATAAAAATAAATTAAAGTAATTAAACGCGATAAAATCCGTAAATAATAGTTTTATTCAATAAGTAATGATTCTACGCAGTTTCCAGTTCGATAAGCAAGTTTTACCGAACATTGGTATCTGGAAACGGGATAGAATATGCGATTTTTATAGTATAAGGGTGACAAGCGAGCATAAAGTCCACCTGATAGTTGCCGTCACCAACCGGCTAACAGCGCTCACCGCATACGGCGGCATACGCACACAAACGCGATTCTTTTGTCTCCCTACATTTTTTAAATGTGGGAGAGCAAAACCTGTATTGAGTAATTTCACATAAATATTGTGAGCCTTCTCTAAGCGGGAAGGAATTAATTAATAAGGAATTGACGGGTGTGAACCTAATACATGCGCAATAGGGGCGGTTAAATATACTTAAACATTCGACCCCTTCTTTACGGTTTTACTTCTACCATGTGGGAAATGAGCGAGATTAGAATGGCTCTCCAGCACCTTTAAAACGGCTGGGCCCCAGACGAGGATGGAATTACAGCGGAGCTTTTGAAAATGGGTGGAAAACCGATACTTAAGCCCTTCAGAGGCTCTTCAATTCCGTCCTCCATGGTGACACTACTTCGGAGGCGTAGAGCACAAGTGCGGTGGACTTGTTCTTTAAGAAAGGCGACAACGCTCTCTTGAAGAACTACGGACCGATTTCTCTGCTGAGCCGCGTCTACGTGCTGTTTTCGAGAGTCATTACGAATCGTCTCGCACGCAGACTCGACGACTTCCAGCCTCCCGAACAAGCCGGTTTCCGAAAAGGCTTCAGTACCATAGACCACATACATATCCTGCGGCAGATTGTACAGAAGACCGAAGAGTACAATCTGCCCCTTTGCCTGGCGTATGTGGACTATGAGAAAGCCTTTGATTCCGTCGAAATTTGGGCGGTGCTACAGTCCCTTCAGCGGTGCCAAGTTGACTGTCGGTATATCGAGGTGCTGAAGTGTTTGTACAGTAGGGCTACGATGGCTATCCGAGTACAGAACCGGAGCTCGAAACCTATCCAACTGCAGAGAGGTGTAAGACAGGGTGACGTTATATCCCGAAACTCTTCACCGCTGCAATGGAAGACGTTTTAAAGCTACTAGACTGGAAGGGATACGGTATTAACATCAATGGCGAGTACATAACTCACCTTCGATTTGCCAACGGTCTAGTCCTTATGGCAGAATCGCTGGAGGACCTTAGCACTATGCTCAATGACCTCAATGGTGTCTCCCAACGGATATTTCATAATATGAACATGGACAAAAAAAGATTGTGTTCAAAGTCCATGTCACACCTATGCCGGTAGTTGTGGGGAGGACTATGCTCGAAGTTGTTGACGAGTACGTTTACCTGGGACAAATAGTCCGACAAGGTAAGTCCAACTTCGACCGAGAGGTCAATCGACGGATTCAACTCGGCTGGGCAGCGTTCGCGAAATTACGATACATCTTCTCTTCAGTTATACCTCAATCTCTGAAAACTAAAGTGTACAACCAGTGCGTGTAACCAGTGATGACTTACGGATCAGAGATCAGTGGTCCTTCACTGCTGGCCGTATGAGGACGTTCAAGGTCGCTCAACGAGCTATGGACAGGGCTATGCTCGGAGTTTCTCTGCGTGATAGACTCAGAAATGAGGATATCCGCAGTAAAACCAGAGTGACCGACATAGCCCAACGGATTAGTAAGCTGAAGTGGCAATGGGCCGGCCATATAGCTCGAAGAACCAATAACCGATGGGGAAGAGAGGTTCTCGAGTGGCAGCCTCGTACCGGTAGGCGTAGTGTAGGGCAACCCCCCCACTAGATGGAGTGACGACCTGGTAAGACATCCAGGAAGTCGATGGATGCAGGTCGCTCAGGACCGTGCTTTGTGGCATTACTTGGGGGAGGCCTATGTTCAGCAATGCACTTGTGAAAGGCTGTAATGATGATGATGATGATGTGGGAAATGTAGATACACGTTTTTATAAATATAAGTAATGATTCTACGCAGTTTCCAGTTCGATAAGCAAGTTTTACCGAACATTGGTATCTGGAAACGGGATATAATATGCGATTTTTATAGTATAATGGTGACAAGCGAGCATAAAGTCCACCTGATAGTTGCCGTAACCAACCGGCTAACAGCGCTCACCGCATACGGCGGCACACGCACACAAACGCGATTCTTTTGTCTTCCTACATTTTTTTTAAATGTGGGAGAGCAAAGCCCTTGTATCGGGTATTTTTAGATAAATATTGTGAGTCTTTTCTAAGCGGGAAGGGATTAATTTAATAAGGAATTGACGGGTGTGAACCTAATACATGCGCAATAGGGACGGTTAAATATTCTTAACCATTTGACCCCTTTTTTTCTTAAAACAGCTTCTTTAGCTTAAAATAATTATGAAGCACTACCAAAAATTTTCGATTGCTTTAGAAAATATACTTTTTTCCAAGAGACAACGTAAAGAACGTAGTTACTAAACAAACACAATATAAATAACGATTACGACCATAAATATAATAAATGGCCTATATTTAAAACTTTAGAAAGATCTATAAGAAAGATCAATATGTTTTATTTATCCTGGTCACGTAAATGTTATATACGACCATTTCTACATATAAAGGGTGGAGTGTTACAATAGAAATCCATAAGCATATCTTACAATATCCATGGGATGAATATTTATTTTAACATTTTCTTTACGTGTTAGAGCCATGTTGCATCTATATTATAGTTGAATCACGAATGGGTCGACCATAAACGGGGAAGAATCATGCTCTTACAGAATACCAGCATAAAATAGCTGCTCTACACTGCTGTATTTCATTTGGTGAGTGTAGAAAACAGGAGAACCTTATTACTGGAAATGAAGCATTCTATAGTAGCTATCAGGGATAACAATGCACCTGCATTCTGATGTTTAATCGAGGATAAATATAGATGTTTCTCAGACAAAGCAAATATATACCATGAGGTGGACTGTTTGCTTGTTTGTCACACTTATCCTACAAAAAATGAAATGTGTTGATGTATTCTTGTCTGAAGCCATCACGTGAAACACACATTCTATACGTTTTTACATATTTTGCTTCATAAATCTAAATAATTATAACGCAAACTGACTTATGATAAAGAGCAGCCAGCGATAACCCCTTACATTTGACGTGACTTATAACTGCCATTAGGACGGACATTCGGTGAATAGCTCGCGTTACGTTAAACCAGTGTAATGGTTTAGACACGCATAAGATACAATGGCATCATTAGAAACCATTTGAAACTGGCTGTACAATACTTTTGTTGTTATATTGCGATTGATTGTTAATTTAATAGCAATAAAAAATTGACACAATTTTTTACAAAACAACAATTAAAAAAATCAAATTAAAATGAATTCTGACTTTGAAAACGGAAAAGTATAAAATAATTATAATAATGTGCTCCAGAACGAATTTTGGTAACGGCGATACTAGCGGCGCAGGACAAGATTATAGTGCCCAAGTTTAGGTTTCAGGTGCACTCTCTATTTCCTCATTATCATAATCCGATGAGAGATCCGGCACAGGACCAACAGCTTTACGTGCTTTCCGAGGCCCGAGGATGAGGCATAGCCAATTTCCTGACTCTATTCCCTCGCTCTCTATTCTCTCACTTTCTATTCCCTCACTATCATAAGCCGATGGGACGGTAAACTGACCTTACCGGGAGGGATCAGGTGTAGGAAATTTCAATAATTGATTTTTTTTGCCCAACCCGAGGTTTGAACTCAGGACCTCATGATCAGCAGTCGCACTTCTACAACCACTAGACCAACGCGGCAGTCATACAAAATAATATTATATTACATATTGGCTTCTGAAGGCTGCCTAGTAATTCATATCATCATCATCATCATTACAGCCCTTCACAAGTCCACTGCTGAACATAAGCCTCCCCCAAAGTACTCCACAAAGCACGGTCCTGAGCCACCTGCATCCATCGACTTCCTACATGTCTTACCAGGTCGTCACTCCATCTAGTGGGGGGTCGCCCTACACTACGCCTACCGGTACGGGGCTGCCACTCGAGAACATTTTTTCCCCAACGGTTGTCGGTTCTTCGAGCTATATGGCCAGCCCATTGCCACTTTAGCTTACTAATCCGTTGGGCTATGTCAGTCACTCGGGTTCGACTGCGGATATCCTCACTTCTAAGTTTATCACGCAGAAAAACCCCGAGCATAGCCCTCTCTATAGCTCGTTGAGCGACTTTGAGTGTCCTCATACGGCCGGCAGTGAAGGACCACGTCTCAGTTCCATATGTCATCACTGGCAATACGCACTGGTTGTACAATTTCGTTTTCAGGTTTTGATGTATACCTGACGAGAAGATGTAACGTAATTTCACGAACGCCGCCCAGCAAAGTTGAATCCGTCGATTGACCTCTCGGTCGAAGTCGGACTATTTGTCCCAGGTAAACGTACTCGTCAACAACTTCGAGCTTAGTGCTCCCAACATCTACCGACATAGGTGTAACATGGACATTAAACATGATCTTTGTTTTGTCCATATTCATATTAAGACCGATCCGTTGGGAGGCACTATTGAGGTCATTCAGCATAGCACTTAGGTCCTCCAGCGATTCTGCAATAGGGACTATATCGTCGGCAAATCGAAGGTGAGTTATATACTCGCCATTGACGTTAATACCGTATCCTTTCCAGTCCAGTAGCTTGAAAATGTCTTCCAATGCAGCGGTGAAGAGTTTCGGGGATATAACGTCACCCTGTCTTACACCTCTCTGCAGTTGGATAGGTTTGGTACTCTGGTTCTCTACTCGGATAGCCATCGTAGCACTACTGTACAAACACTTCAGCACTTCTGTAATTGCTCGTATAAGGGAGCGTTGATAAAATAGAGCGGGTTTGCTGGCGGGATGTTAACTGGAGAGCATACAGTAGCAGTTAGATGAGCAATAAATAACACTTCTTGAGAGTTTCTTCTTATTTTATTTCTTGATTCCTTATTATTACATTGCCGGATTTGGAATGTTTTACCACGAAAAAAACGCCCCTTTTTTTATAAGCGGCTGTAACCAATCATAATTAAGAAAAAATCGCACACGGCATTAGTGAATCTATTGACCAATCAGAGCACAGAATAACCCTTTCTAAGATAGATTTACAATTTCCTTAATAAACGTGGTAAAACATACCTTACAACATTTATATTTATTCCTAACGATAGATACAACTTATTTCTATTATTCTAAACCTAAATTATTCAATAAACCTTCATTGTACACTTATAAAAAATAAAAATAGCTTCGCGGTCGCTTCACGGTTTAGCTCCGGAGTAGGATAGTATTTTTTGCCGAACATACAAGTAGCGCCGCCAAGAGGTAGGAATGTATAACACTTTTTCAGGAATAATGCTTAAGAATCTATACAATATTTTTTCATGAAATTTAAATCTTTCTCATAATGAAATAACATTATATAGTGATTAATTGACCTATTAATGTTTCTTTTGAATTACTTTAAAGAAAAAAGAATTATATTAATCACCTATATGTTAATAGCTCTTAAAGTTATGATAAAAGAAATCTTACTAGAAAATAAGCTTATACTTGCGTCTAATGTTCTAATCAGACCTAAATAATATTAAATAGATTCATATAAGTTACTTTAAGATAAGAATAGAAGTGTTTAATTTACTTTCCTGTTTTCAGCACTAATCAGTCTTTACACTTAGCTTTATTTCACGAATAGGAAACAATTAAGATTAAATACTATCACTTAGTTTTAAATCACTGATAAGGAATAATTAAGATTAAATGTTCGAATTCACTTTGTCGTCGCTAACATTCTCCCCCACGGTGCTTAGCACTGCATCCTCTGGAGGCGACGACTCCGCTGGCACCAGCACGATGACACGTCGAGTTGGACTGCGAAGTATTCCACCTGATGTCCGCACGTCCAACACCATGGTTCTTCCGTCTGGTCCGGGATAGGTTTTGACGATTTCGCCGCGAGGCCATGAGTTTCGCGGTAATGTGGCGTCCACTATTAGCACGATGTCTCCTTCCCTTGGGTCTCTGGTTTCTTTCCCTTCGAGTTTCCTTGGCATCAGGAGAGGTAAGTATTCTTTAATCCACCTTTTCCAGAAGTGGTCTGCTAGTCTCTGGGTGGTTCTCCAGCTTGCCTTTCCGATGAGCTCCGTGTTGCTGAACTCTCCCGGCGCCATAGCTCCGCACGATCTTCCCAGCAGAAAGTGGTTCTGTGTTAGGCTCTCCTCGTCTCCTGGGTCCATGCTGATCGGGGTGAGAGGTCTCGAATTGACGATGTGTTCAACCTCAGTCATTAGCGTATGGAGTACTTCCTCGGGCGGGCTCTTCTCGTTGAGGACTACTGCTAGCGCCGTTTTGACTGTTCGTACGAGCCTCTCCCAGGCGCCTCCCATGTTTGGAGCTCCCGGGGGAATGAACTTCCACTGGATGCCCTTTTCCTGTGCGGCCTCTTCTAATTCCCTTTTCGCTCCGACGAAATTAGTTCCGTTGTCGCTATATATGGTTTTCGGAGTTCCTCTTCTGGCTGCCATTCGTCGGAGTGCCATGATCATTGAGCTGGTGCTGAGAGAAGGTACCAGCTCTAAATGTACTGCTCTAGTTGTGAGACAGGTAAATAAGGCTCCCCAGCGCTTCTCGTTCCTTCTTCCGATGGTGACTTGCATCGGCCCGAAGTAGTCTACAGCTGTGCAGGAGAACGGAAATTGATGATGCTGCAATCTTTCACTCGGCAGATCTCCCGTTGGTGGTATCTCTGGTGAACTCTCCTTTGTCTTGCACCATTGACAGCTGTGTGCGACCGCTTTTAGAGTTTCTCTTAAACCCAAGATCCAGAACCTTTGATGAATTTCGTTCATTACTGTAGCGGTGTTTCCGTGAAGGAATTTCCTGTGATAGTGTTGTATTATTAGACGAGTTATTTTTTGTTTTCCGTCTAAAATGATAGGATTCATTATTCTTCCCTTTTGATCGTGGAATTTCATTGTTCTGCTCCTTAATTTAATTATTCCGTCGTCTCCAATGTAAACGTCGATTTTCTTGAGTCGACTCGAATTTTCTAATGGCTTTTCTGACTTCAGTTTTCTTATGTCTGATGCAAAACTATCGCTCTGTCTTATTTTTTATTAATATCTCTTCGACCTTTTTTAGGTGTTCTGCTTCTATGGGTGAGTATAGGCGCTTATTTTCACATCTGCTGGTCGACGGGATTGAGGTTTGTGCTTCTTTCTTCAGGATTTTTTGTGGTTTCCAGGACTCATCCTTCTGGCGTGCGGCGGTGGTGGTTGCTTTACGGCTCTTCTTTAGTAGGTGCGTAAAGGCGATCACTCTGGCTGTAGTGCGCAGCAGTCGCTCCCAGCTCGAGAACTTTTCTAGGTTTAGTAGAGTGTCTTCTGCTGCCATTGTTGCCAACACCTTTTGCTTGCTTTTCTCTTCTGGCATAACAATTTCTGGCTTGAAGTCGTGGAATGGCCATTCTTCTTCTGGTCGACGGAGAAATGACGGGCCTTTGAACCATCTGGCGTTGTGGTCGAATTCGATTGGGGTTCCCCTCGTGGCGTCGTCCGCTGGATTCTCCTTGGTTGGCACCCATCTCCAGTCTTCTGGCTTGGACCTTTCTTCTATCTCGGCGAGTCGGTTGGCCACAAAAGTTTTGAACTTCCTTGGTTCTGACTTTATCCACTGCAGTACTGTGCTGGAGTCGGTCCAGTAAACCTTCTTCGATATGTCGAGCTCTGATTCCTCTTCGATTGTGGCGGCTAGTCTGCTTCCGAGTAAGGCCTCTTGTAGCTCTAGCCTCGGAATTGACACAGGTTTCGTCGGCGTTACCCTTGCTTTGCCGGCGATCATGGAGACATGGACCTTTCCTCCGGGCTCTACTATTCTCCAGTAGACTACTGCTGCATAGGCTTCTTCACTCGCATCGGAGAACGTGTGTAGCTGTCCTTTTCTGCCTTTGGGTGAGACGCATCTCGGTATCTTCAGCCTTGTTAATGTTGAAACTTCTTCCAGGTATTTCATCCAGGCTTCTTTTTGATGTTCGTTGATTGGTTCATACCAGTCTATTTTCTTTCGCCAGATGTCTTGGATTAGTTTCTTCCCTTGTATTTGAACTGGTGTAGCAAAACCCATTGGATCGAAGGTGGACATTACTGCGCTTGTGACTTCTCTTTTTGTTGGAGTCCTTCTGCCGTCTTGCAGGTCTTCCGGCGTGTTGCGTAGCCCGACGTTGAAGGCTAATGCATCTTCTTTCACCAGCCATCTTAGTCCCAGAGTCTTCTCTTCCTTGGTCAGTTGTAAGGAGTTTTCTTTGTTTGTGTCTTCTACCTCTGATATTACCCCCGAGTTGTTGCTGACCCATCCCTTCAGATGAAAGTTTGCTCTTGCGTGAATGTCTTTCACTTCTTTGGATATCTTCTTTGCTTCGGTTGTAGATGCGAATCTCTGCAGATAGTCGTCCATGTAGTGATTTCTCTTAATTGCTTTCACTGCTTCAGGATGAGTGTTCTTAAATTCCTCTGCGTTCTTGTTCATTACGTATATTGCTCCGAAGCTCCGAAGATGATTGAAGACATTCTATACTCTTCAGGCTTGCCGGTTCTTCGGTTTCCGCGCCACAGGAACCTGAGACTGTCTCGGTCGTCTTCTCTGACTTTTACTCGGAGAAATATGTCTTGTATATCTGCCATGACGGCTACTGGTCCCTCTCTGAAACGCAGCAGTACTCCGAATAGTGATTGTAGCAAGTCTGGGCCCGAGAGCAAGGCGTCGTTGAGGTTCTTTCCTTCGTACTTGGCAGCTGCGTCGAACACTATTCTTAGCTTCTTCTTGACTGGGTGTACAACAGCGAAGTGGGGTAGGTAGAATGTCCTTCCTTTGTTAGAGGTTTCTGGAGCCTTCTCTGCGTATCCTTTTTCGATTAGACTCAGGATCTGCTCCTCGTAGTGCTTTCTTGCTTCTTGAACACGATCCAATTTTTTCTCGATGCTGACCAGGCGTCGAACAGCTTGGTTGTAGTTGTTGGGCAGGCGTTCATCTTCTTTTTTCCACAGGAGACCCGTTTCATATTGACCGCTTGGCAGTTTCTTGGTAGTTTTCCCGAGGGTTCCTAATGCTCTTCTGTCGCTGTCGTTAGATGGTGAACGATTTTGGATCCCTAGAGACTCTAGTTGGAAGTGTTCTCGGACGAGGTCTTCTATGTGTTCCTCGCCAGTGGTCGCTTTGCCATAATGAGTGAAGTGTACTGTGGCAGTTGTTCCTGTTTCACATCCGTGTAACACCCACCCTAAGTTCGTGAGGGAAGCTACAGGATCTGATGGTTTGCCCTTCTTCAGCTTTCTTGTCACTATCAGTCCCCAATTGTCTTGGCCTATCAGTAGCTTGGGCCTCTCGGTGACGTAGAGGAGTTGATTTTCAATTGCCTTCAGGTGCTTACAGTTTCTCACGGTGTCCTTGTTTATGCATTGTTCAGACAGCTTCAGGTCGTCGATGGTCCTTGCTACGATAGTTCTCTTTTCTTTCCTATGAACCCCTTTTATTTTGAACTCGATCTTCTGTGAACTATCTTTTCTTAACACCTTTCCGCCGACGGTTTCGATCGTGAGTTTTTCTTTCTTTCCTTCGACTCCGATTTTCTCAGCGATTGATGCGTCTAAGAGTGTGACCGTTGACCCTTCGTCTAGTAGTGCCAATACGCGAACTTGTCCTTTTGGGCCATAGAGGTTCACGGGGATCATCTTTAGGTAGGCCTTTTCTTCTCCTTTGGCGTTATGAATTGAGGCGACCTTTTCTTCTGAGGTGCTATTGGTGTCTTTTGCTTCTTTTTCTATCGACGCCGGTGGTTTGTCAGAATGTAAGATGGTATGATGCCATCTTTTGCACAGCTTGCAGACTAGTGCTTTACAGTTGATTCTTGAGTGTCTGAATCGAAGGCACTTGAAGCATATCTTTGCCTTCTTGGTCATATCCCATTTTTCGTTCAGGTTGGCTTCTTTGAACCTTTTTACATTCTAATACGAAGTGTTCTTTTCCACAGAACGGACACGACTTCTTATATTTCTCTTTTGACGCTTCTTGAACCAAATGAACGGGTTTTCTTATTCCTCTTCTTTGTTCTGAGGATGTTTCGGGCGGGGCGAAGTCTCCGCACATGTCGGCTTCTGTTTCTAGGAACGCTTCGATAAGTAATAGCTCCTGAATTTCCTCATCTCTTCTGCTTTTGTGGTAGGCGAACCAACGGAACTTCATTGACGTCGGCATCTTGTCTACTATAACTCTCAGCGTTTCAGGTGAACTGAGATACTGTGGTTTCTTCAGGGCTTTGATTGTCTCGACTGCGTTCTTTACTTTGCTTGCAAATATGCATATGTCGCTCGGGTTTTCGCCGACTCTTGGGAGGTTCTTCATTTTTTCTAGTTCTGCTAATGCTAGTGCTCCAGGTCTTCCGAATCTTGCTTCCAGTCCCTTGATTACTTCGCGTGGGTCTTCGGCGGTGAACAGCAGGCTTTGGACGGCTTCTCTAGCTCTTCCTTGGATCGCTATTCTAAGGCGCGCTAGGTTTTGATTGCTACTGAAAGAAGCGGCCGTATCCTCGTATGATCTTTTGAAGGCTAACCATTCTTCGCAGGCCCCGTTGAAGTGAGGGAGTTGCTTCGGTGAAACGGTGTCACGTGATTTTTCTGATAGCTTTAGTATGACTGAAGCTAGTTCCTGGATGTCACTTTTCTTTTCTTCTGCCTCTATTGGTTTGTGGTTCTTATTAGGCATGTCTCCGGTCTGGATCAACCAGCGTTCGACTTCCCGAGTTCGTTCGAACAGCTCTTCTCCGGCACCATCTTCCTCTTCTGATTCCGCTGTGAGAAGTTCTAATTCCGCTTGAGCAACTTTTGACCGTGCTTCTGCCAATTCTAGTTCCCTTAATGCTATTGTCATCTTTGCTTGCGCTTCTGCTCTCTTACTATGCGACGAGCGAACGGAAAGCGTGTCTGGATCGCGGGTCGTCTTCTTAGGGTGAGGCTGCTGCAGGGTCTTCATTGCGACACTTCTTTCTTGAATCTGCGGTGTTGGATGACTTTCTTCTTGGTGAGGAACTGACGCTTCGAGGGTGCGTGTCGGGGGGTGGTATGGGTTACGTCCCCCGGTGTTGATTCTTTTCCGGCAATGTTCTTGTTAAGAAGTACGGGTTGTCTGTGTACGCTGCTGGGCGATGCTCTTGTAAGCGTCGATCGATCTGAAGTCGACGTGTTAGTAGCCGTCATGTTTGTAGAATCACTCGGCGTATTCATGCTCCAATCCGTCGTACTGGTACCCGTAGTGGCGTTACTTTCACTCGTAGTCTTCGACTGCACTGATTTTGATCTTGTATTTGAAGGCATCTTCCTAGTTTTCCTTAAACCCGATCCGGCTTCTCAAAGGACCAATGTAATTGCTCGTATAAGGGAGCGTTGATAAAATAGAGCGGGTTTGCTGGCGGGATGTTAACTGGAGAGCATACAGTAGCAGTTAGATGAGCAATAAATAACACTTCTTGAGAGTTTCTTCTTATTTTATTTCTTGATTCCTTATTGTTACATTGCAGGATTTGGAATGTTTTACCACGAAAAAACGCCCCTTTTTTATAAGCGGCTGTAACCAATCATAATTAAGAAAAAATCGCACACGGCATTAGTGAATCTATTGACCAATCAGAGCACAGAATAACCCTTTCTAAGATAGATTTACAATTTCCTTAATAAACGTGGTAAAACATACCTTACAACATTTATATTTATTCCTAACGATAGATACAACTTATTTCTATTATTCTAAACCTAAATTATTCAATAAACCTTTATTTTACACTTATAAAAAATAAAAATAGCTTCGCGGTCGCTTCACGGTTTAGCTCCGGAGTAGGATAGTATTTTTTGCCGAACATACAAGTAGCGCCGCCAAGAGGTAGGAATGTACAACACTTTTTCAGGAATAATGCTTAAGAATCTATACAATATTTTTTCATGAAATTTAAATCTTTCTCATTATGAAATAACATTTTATAGTGATTAATTGACATATTAATGTTTCTTTTGAATTACTTTAAAGAAAAAAGAATTATATTAATCACCTATATGTTAATAGCTCTTAAAGTTATGATAAAAGAAATCTTACTAGAAAATAAGCTTATACTTGCGTCTAATGTTCTAATCAGACCTAAATAATATTAAATAGATTCATATAAGTTACTTTAAGATAAGAATAGAAGTGTTTAATTTACTTTCCTGTTTTCAGCACTAATCAGTCTTTACACTTAGCTTTATTTTACGAATAGGAAACAATTAAGATTAAATACTATCACTTAGTTTTAGATCACTGATAAGGAATAATTAAGATTAAATGTTCGAATTCACTTTGTCGTCGCTAACAACTTCGATATACCGACAGTCAACTTGGCACCGCTGAAGAGACTGGTAGCACCGCCCAAATTTCGACGGAATCAAAGGCTTTCTCATAGTCCACATACGTCAGGCAAAGTGCCAGATTGTACTCTTCGGACTTTTATACAATTTGCCGAAGGGTATGTATGTGGTCTATGGTGCTAAAGCCTTTTCGGAAACCGGCTTGTTCGGGAGGCTGGAAGTCGTCGAGTCTGCGTGCGAGACGATTCGTAATGACTCTCGAAAACAGCACGTAGACGTGACTCAGAAGGGATATCGGTATGTAGCTCCTCAAGAGAACATTGTCACTTTTCTTGAAGAACAAGACCGCACTTCTGCTCCACGCCTCGGAAGTAGTGCCACCATGGAGGACGGAATCGAAGAGCTTCTGAAGGACTTTAAGTACTGGTGTTCCACCCGCTTTCAGAAGCTCCGCTGTAATTCCATCCTCGCCCGGGGACTTGCCGTTTTAAGGTGCTGGAGAGCCATTCTAATCTCACTTAGACTGACGTCCGATGGCTCCAACGATGATGTGTACAGCTGCCCATAGAACCTCTCAATCTCAGTCAAAATCTCAGGTGTCCCAGAAACGATGCCGCCACACTCAGTCTTCAGCTTTGACAGTTTTCTCTATCCGGCAGACAGATCTCTGGCAAAGACTTTTGAGCCATGGTTCCGCTCAATCGCTTCTTCAATACGAGCTGTATTGAAGTTGCGTAAGTCCTGCTGCATGCATTTGGAGATCTGTCTGTTCAGTTGCCTGCCGACTGCAGCTTCATCTCCCATCTAACATCCATGAGATTAAGAGTGTAATCGGAGAGTTTTTGTGTTCTTCTACGGCGTGTCTTGTAGAACTTAGCTCCGACCGCATGGACAGTTTCCACGACCTTGTCATTCATATCGTCCACTGTATTGCAGTTATCTAGGCTCTGAAGGCGGTTTTGCAACTCGAGCTGAAAAGTTTCGCGATTCTGGATCAGAGCACGAGGGGGACGGAGCGTTGACTTCATTATACGAGACCTCTCCAACTTAACGTTAAGGTTCAGTGTGCCTCTAAGCATTCAGTAATCGCTGCCAGTTTTCACGCTTGCAATCACTGAGACAAGAACAGTTGGCGTCTGGTTATCATAATGAAATTAATCTCATTTTTTGTTGAACCGTTGGGGCTCGACCAGGTCCCTTCTTTCTCCATAAAGTCGGTCAGCTGCTGGCCCCTACGGTTCCATTGCCCTACTCCCAATTTTCCGAACTTCAGCTCACCGCTTTCTCTTGTGCCTATTTTTGCGTTGATGTAAGAAAGGAAGTAATTCATATATTTAAACTTTATTGCATATAAAAGTAAAAAGAAGGACTTAACGCCTTGATATAGTGAATGACAATAAATTACAAAAACATCTTTCAAAAAAAGCTATAACGATCATAGCAACATTTAAACAACTTAAAATATTATGGAAAACTGTACTATGAAAAAATCAAGAATTAAATATTATGTGCGTAAAGGCTTACGCACATAAAATTTTTTTTATATATCCGATGAACCCTTCAAAATTAAAAACAAATAAATGAAAATTATGTTTTAGCAAGGAATAAAGATAGAAATAAATGATAATCACTTATTCTCATGAAAGTTGGAAGGGGGAAAATTGAATAAAACTATTACTTACGGATTTTATCGCGTTTAATTTAACTTTAATTTATTTTTATTATCCCGACGTGTCGGGTGCTTTACAGCACCCGTGTTATGATGATGATGAGTCCCCGTACCGTGACCATGGGTGCTATAAAGCACCCGTAACGTCGGGATAATAAAAATAAATTAAAGTTAAATTAACCTCGTAAGCCTTTACGCACATAAAAAAATTTTTTTATATATCCGATGAACCCTTCAAAATTAAAAACAAATAAATGAAAATTATGTTTTAGCGTGGAATAAAGATAGAAATTAATGATAATCACTTATTCTCATGAAAGTTGGAAGGGGGAAAATTGAATAAAACTATTACTTACGGATTTTATCGCGTTTAATTTAACTTTAATTTATTTTTATTATCCCGACGTGTCGGGTGCTTTACAGCGCCCGTGTTATGATGATGATGAGTCCCCGTACCGTGACCATGGGTGCTATAAAGCACCCGTAACGTCGGGATAATAAAAATAAATTAAATTTGAATTAAACGTGATAAAATCTGTAAATAATAGTTTTATTCGATGTGTAGTTTTCGCGTAAATTTAAGAAAACATTTGGGGGAAAAATTACCTTTAGAAACAAGACGTCGAGTACCAGCATTACACTTTATGGACGTTTGCTCTTCATATTGAATATTATGTAGGTTACAAGATTTAAGATATTTATGCGGGAAAAAAGACTACAGTAGAATCTTTTAATTATATTACGGAAGAGAACAGTAAATTTTTTTTAAAAATGTTACGTTTTGTTATCAAAAACGTCCGTTTTTAAAAGGAAGCTTACGACAGTAAAAGAGAACTTTGGGTTGGAACTATTCAACCCTAAACGGGAATAAATAATATATACTCTGCTGCTACCATAACGCGGAAGGCGAAGATAAAAAACATTTATTTCCTAACTATCCCCGGCTACTGAGATACTGCGGACTGCATATAGATAATTTGACGTTCTTATAAAGAAACAAGAAGCAGCCGCAAATATCATTCAGCGCCACATTGACTTCACACACCGTTACCGTCACGTATCCGTCGACCAATTGTGAGCCGTTTCTTCAACGCCGCAGCTCGCTTCTTCTTGCTGTTCCGGAGCTGTGTTCCACGCCGCCGCCGCTCACCGACTACGCGCGCGCACTTTTTTTTTTTGCGCCCGAAGCAATTAAAGGGCTACCCTATACGTAGGGAGGCGGAAAATGCATTACTGCAACTGCATTGTTTCGTATGAAGGGTAGTGAGACACCTTTGCAGTAGATGGCAGTGTCATCTGTGAAGAGGGGAGAGTTGAACACCTTTCGACGGGATGGGAATGTCGTTGGTGAACAGGATGTACAGCAGAGGAGCAAGTACTGAGCCCTGAGGGACACCAGCATTGATAGTTCGCTGTGAAGAAAGCGTGCCTTCGTGTCCAAAACGAAAGGTACGATGTTTTAAATAGGAGGCCACGAGACGAACTAGACGATCGGGGAGACCTATTTTGTAGAGCTTGTAGATGAGGCCTGTGTGCCAGACTCTATCGAAAGCTTTAGCTATATCGAAAAAGACCGCGATGGTCTTATGATGACGAGGATACAAACCGCTGAGGATATATTCCACAATGCGGTGAACTTGTTGGGGACATGAGTTTTTGGCCCGGAAACCGAATTGATGGGGAATGATAAGAGGGTCGCCGTCTGTGGGAAACAGATAGCGCCTCATACGCGTTTGGATGACTCTTTCGAAGAGCTTGCCCATTGCCTTGAGGAGGCTAATGGGGCGATGGCTGGAGGGGAGGTTGAGAGGCTTGCCTGGCTTGGGAATTCCAATCACAGTAGCCTCTTTCCACGTAGTGGGGAAATAACTGAGATTGAAGCAGGCGTTGAAGATAATAGATAAAAAGGTTAACACCTGCTCAGGAAAGTGTTTTAGGGCTTGGTTGGAGATGCCATCCGCGCCCGGAGCCTTTTTGGGCTTTGTCCTTTGATGAGGGATGAAAGCTCATCATTGGACACAGAGATAGGTTCGGAGGTCGTAGGGGGTGAGTTCCGGCGGCGGACCTCATCCTCCACTGCCTGGACGTGAGAGGGGTCGACGGGTTGAGAACTAGGAGAGCATTGAGCGGCAATGCTATCTGCAAAGCACTCAGCCTTTTCCTCGTCCTCGAAGGCAACCGTGCCGTCGGGACGGGAGAGAGGGGGAGTGTGGGTGATAGCGTCTATGCGGAGGGCTTCTAGCCATCTGATAGTACGCTGTGTGAGATGGAGAGATGTTCTCCATGAGCTTACTCTTTTCGAGGTCTCGAAATTCAGAGAGGCGGAAGCGGAGTTCTCGTTGAAGACGATTGGCCGCGCGCCTATATTCGGGGGTGGGATATTTTGCTGCTCTCCGGAAAGCAGCTTTTTTGGCTTTTAATAGGTTGCTAATATCTAGGGGAAGCCCACTATTGTTAGCAACCGGGACGACCCTCTCGTTCTCCTTAAGGGAGGATTTAATAAGGGTGGAGAGTGAATCGACCGCGGTGTCGATTTTTTCGGGACTATCTAAGTCCGATGGTAGGGAGATGGTAGAGTCCTGTGAGTCCAAAGCTTTAGCTAGGGACTCCTTGAATCCCTTCCAGTTAGTGAAGGTTTTCGTGTGTGTTGGGGGAGGTGGCTGATGGCCAAGAATGCGATCTGCATGACTTTTATAGCCCGGTCCGGCGACGTAGCTTCGTGAGCATAACACGAGTCTCACGCCAGGAAACGAAACGTACATAATAGTTGTATATTTTTATTAATTTTCATTGGTCATAAAGTAAGAATTATAATTGGCTAGGGAAAATAAAAATTGTTACCATTGGTAAACCAACACCGCAGCTAGCCATATAAATATAGGCAAGGTTAACGAAAATATATTCCATTCCATTCCATATTCATACTCCAATCGGCTTTACATAAACAGTAGTTTCATTTTTCCACCTTAAACCACTCGGAGTCTGTTAATAGTGGACCGCTCTTTTCCACTGTTACAGTGGTGACCCGTACGGACACCGCGTAGGAAGTCCGTGGCGAACACCGAGGTGGAATATCCCGGTACGAGCACCAAGAAGTAACATCCTGCGACGTACCACCATTACAGTGTAGTATTACGAACACCGAGAAGGAAGACTTCAGTATATATAAAAGCAGTGTAATCAAGCTATTTTTATGGAGCAAGAGGCGAACACATATACATCAATTGTCGAATAAATTCGGAAGCTATCACACGAAGTCGCAGCGCTCAAAGCTTCCCGGCATCACACCTTTTACCAGCAACAGTACAACCAGCGCAATCAGCAACACCGAAGATCACCTTTTCGTCGCAACCGCTCTGCAAGTAGAAGTCGAACAAGCTCAAGAACAAGATCCCCTTAGTGCTACTATCATCGACGTTTCGGGTTCGAGGCAAGAAAATGCACAGAACCGTGTACATTCAAAAATGAAAATACGAATGCGCTCGAACTAACTAATATGCTCAATGCAATGAGATCCAGCGTAACAGCAAAGTCCTACCGTCTTTTCGTCACCGATAAAAAAGCAAGCTTACTTTCCTTATCGACACCGGAGCAAATATCTCAGTGTTACCGCCGAAACAAAGGCAGAAGTTGAAGCCACTGGATTTTCAACTCTATGCAGCAAACAATACGGTGATCCCTACATATGGAGAAAAAACAATGGAACTTGATTTAAACCTACGCCGACCATTCAAATGGAGATTTATCGTCGCTAAAGTCAGCAAACCAATCATCGGTGCTGATTTTCTTCAACATCACCAGTTGATCGTCGAGATCAAAAATAGAAGAATCATCGACGGGAAAACCAATCTTCCATCTCATTCTTTTGTCCAAGTAACCAATCTGCCCACAATAAGAAGCATAGATGTTCAACAACCGTATCACAAGATCCTCGAGGAATACCCTGGTATCACAAGAATAACTTCAATGAAATTAACACCGAAGAACGACGTTGAGCATTTCATCGAAACCAATGGACCAACACTTCATTGCCATGCACGTCCAATCGCACCACACCTATACGAGCAAGTTCGAAAGGAATTCGAAAACATGATTGAGCAAGGAATATGCCGTCCAAGCAAAAGCCCTTGGTCATCACCACTTCACATTGTACCGAAGAAGAACGGAGAATTACGAGTTTGTGGATATTACAGAAGACTGAACTCTATTGCCACTCCTGACCGCTATCCAATACCGCGAGTCAGAGATTTCACTCATCAACTACCAGACAAGACTATATTCTCCACCATCGATCTAAACCGAGCTTACCAACAAATAAAAATACGCGATGAAGACATACAGAAAACAGCAATAATTACCCCAATGGGATTATTCGAATTCCCAAGAATGATACCGGGATTAAAGAACGGAGGTCAAACTTTCCAAAGATTCATACACGATGTACTTCATGGACTGGATTTCGTTTTCGCATTTATTGATGAACTCCTTGTTGCAAGCCCAGATAAAGAAACGCACGAAACCCATCTACGTACCGTGCTACAGCGATTAGAAGACAACAGAATCACAATTAACCCTTCGAAATGCATATTCGGACAGCAAGAAGTTCAATTTATTGGTTTCACTGTCAGCAAGGAAGGAATCGAACCGCCTGCCGAAAAAGTCAGAGCAATCATCGATTATGCGAAACCTAAAACTATCGAAGAGCTAAGGCGTTTTCTTGGGATGATAAATTTTTACAGATAATACATACCTAAAGCCGCTGAAATCCAAGCACTACTTCACGCCTACCTTCACAACACGAAGAAAAAAGATAAAACGTCAATCGAATGGAACGATGAAGCCACGAAGGCATTTGAAGCTTGTAAAGTTGCGATCCAAAATGCAGCATTACTCGCTCACCCATCACATGAAGCAACCCTTGCTATCTTCAGCGACGCATCCGATCTCTCAGCAGGAGCCGTTCTCCAACAATACAGCAATGGGAAATGGCAACCACTTGGCTATTTTTCTAAGAAGTTCTCCGATACTCAACGTAACTACAGTACATTCGACCGAGAGCTACTCGTTATTTACATGGCTATTAAGCACTTCAGAAAAACGTTCGAGGGTCGAAACCTGATCGTTTTTACCGACCACAAGCCATTAACATATGTACTTCCAAAGAAACCATCACTATCTGAAACACCACGAAGAGCAAGACAACTTATTTTCATAAGTGAATTCACGACCGACATACGTCACATCAGTGGAAAGGACAACATAGTCGCCGACGCACTCAGTCGCGTACCAATCGATAGTGTAACGTGCCCTACAGCAATCGACTATCATAAGATCGCCGCAGCACAAGACAGAGATAGTGACAACATAAAACATCTATCGAAGCAAGGTAGCTTGTCTATCAAGCAAGTTACAATGCCAATAACGCATCTAACTATATACTGTGAAGCCTCAACGACAACCATGCGACCATACCTACCAGAAGAATGTCGTCGCGAAGTCTTCAATGCACTGCACAACATCGGTCATCCAGGTGTTAGAACAAAAAGAAAACTCATCACTGAAAAATTCTTTGGGCCTTCAATGCAAGTGGATGTTGGAAACTGGGCGAAGCAATGCATTCAATGCCAAAAATGCAAAGTACAAAGGCATACATCAAGTAGCCTAGCTATATTTCCACCCACGGAGAGATACGAACACCTGCACGTTGACATCGTCGGACCATAACCTACTTCACCGCAAGGACATCGTTACCTCGTAACAATGATCGACAGTACAACAAGATGGCCAGAAGCAATACCTACCGAATACCGTCGCGAAGATAATTTATGAAAATTGGATTACTCGTTTCGGATCACCCAAAACCATCACAACGGATCAAGGAAGAAACTTCGAAAGCAACCTACTCCTCAAACTTCTTCAAACTATGGGAATACAGAAGACACGTACAACAGCATACCATCCTCAGTCAAATGGAATAATCGAACGATAGCATCGTACATTGAAGACCGCACTCAAAACTCGTTTATCTCAACATACAAAGTGGATTGATGAACTACCTACAGTGCTACTCGGACTACGAGAAACACCGCGTGCAGACACTAGTCTTAGCGCCGCTCAGCTAACCTACGGCTGCAGCATAAGACTGCCGTATAACTTCTTCAGTTCAGCAGCGTCAAAAAAACAAGAAATGGATTACGATTTCGTAACTCAACTTCGAGAACCAATCAACCTTATCAACCAAATGCAATCACACAGAAATAATAAATCAGTATTCATTCACCAAGATTTGAAAACACAAGCAAGTTTTTGTAAGAAACGACGCAGTGAAAAAATAATTTCAACCTACCTACGATGGACCGTATAAAGTATTAGAGAGAAATAGCAAAACTTTTAAACTACAAATACCCGGAAGGAAATCTACGATTATATCGATCGACCGAATAAAACCTGCCTATATTATTAACAAGGATACTTCAGAGGATTCATCATCATCAACAAAACCACCAGCGAGGAAGCTTGAAAATTCATCATCTACCTCAAACCAGTTGAAACCTATTTTAAAAACTACGAGATACGGGCGAATCGTCAAGCCTCCGGTACGCTTTCGCTAGGGGGAGAGTGATGTAGCAGCCAGACTAATCAATCCTAAACGGGAATAAATAATATATACTCTGCTGCTACCATAACGTGGAAGGCGAGGATAAAAAACATTTATTTCCTAACTATCCCCGGCTACTGAGATACTGCGGACTGCATATAGATAATTTGACTTTCTTATAAAGAAACAAGAAGCAGTCGCAAATATCATTCAGCGCTACATTGACTTCACACACCGTTATCGTCACGTATCCGTCGACCAATTGTGAGCCGTTTCTTCAACGCCGCAGCTCGCTTCCTCTTGCTGTTCCGGAGCTGTGTTCCACGCCGCCGCCGCTCACCGACTACCCGTGCACATTTTTTTTGTATGGGTTTAAGTATGTGAAACCCTCCGGAAAGCGGGGGAGTGAGGTTGGGAATGCTCATAGCATAACACGCAGCCGGCTGCGTGGTTATGTGGTGACTTTTACCCACTAAACCCAACCTTTAAGGAACTGGCTTAACGATCTAACAAGAGATTTCTAAGCCGTATACGAACGCGACCCTCCTTGTCAGAAAGGAGGGCGCAATCCCGCGCGCACCGATCTGCATGACTTTTATAGCCCGGTCCAGCGACGTAGCTTCGTGAACATCGTGAAGTGTCACGCCGGGGAACGTAACGTACATAATAGTTGTATATTTTGATTAATTTTCATTGGTCATAATGTAAGAATTATAATTGGCTAGGGAAAATAAAAATTGTTACCATTGGTAAACCAACACCGCAGCTAGCCATATAAATATAGGCAAGGTTAACGAAAATATATTCCATTCCATTCCATATTCATACTCCAATCGGCTTTACATAAACAGTAGTGTCATTTCTCCACCTTAAACCACTCGGAGTCTGTTAATAGTGGACCGCTCTTCTCCACTATTACACTTATAAGACAAAAAGTTTATATGTTCTACGGTTGATACGGTCTCGCTCTCATTTCTGAGGTTTTAAGAATGCAAATCTTTAATAATCTATATTATTATCTTCTAGAACGACTACGGTCATAACGGCCAGTCGCACCGTCTAGTGGCTACTACTGCTAAGCAGGACAGGATTATAATAACCGAACCTATGCTTAGGCATACATAGGTGCAATCTCATTAGCCAATGGGATAGCGAACCGATACGACCGTTGAGAGTTTAGGTGAGGAACCAACAACGTAACATGTTTACCGGGAGACGGGGTAGAAACACCATTGAGGTATTACTACTTACGTTAGTAATATAGTTCGATGAGAAACACTGACAAATTTCTGACTCTGGATTAGAATTTCTACACATAAAATTTAATCATACCTCTATACAGAAAAAAGGCTTATAATTAACTTTAGGTATTGGACGTAATACTCTTCCTGATGAATCTGACCTCGAAATCTGAACGTGATCATTCCGAGGCCCTGATCTTTCCATACTCTCCTTATCTGCGCTGGCCTTTGAGTATTCTCCACCCTCTGACTGTTCCGGCGGTGGCACGCTTTCCGTCGATTGTAATTCAGTGGACGATGGAGACTAATGACATCCTCTTTCCCCTTCCATATTTTGGGTCTTCTGGGCGTCTTCATCGTCAGAGGGCGCTGGTTGTGCCGACACGTTTGTAGGACTTGGGTCTGTGTTAGTAATATCTGGTGTAATGTCAGATATTTCGACAGAACTGGAGTTGTCGTAGTTGTTGTTAACTTTTGTTCCCATATAGGGCATTAATTGATTTTTGTGCTTTTTAAACACTAAAGAAGTTATATAGTCTTTGATGAAATATATTGTTTTACCAATTTTTTTTATTACAGTGCCTCTTTCCCATACGAAGCGTTTATTCACATAATTTTTTTATAAAGAACACTGTCCCCTTCTTTGAAATATTGTTTATTTGTCCCTCTATATGCTTTAATCTGCAAAGACTGATTTCGTTTGACCACTTCAGCGAGAGTGTCAGATGAGGACGGCGGCATTATAGGATTCATTAACTCCAGGCGCGATCGAAGTTTTCGACCAAATACTAACTGCGCCGGTGAAAGCCCTGTTGTAATGTGTACTGAGTTTCTATAATCGAAGAGATACTTTAACAAACAAAGATTTTTTTTTAAATTGTTGTTATCTAATAAACAAGACTCAATAGTGATTTCTTAAATTTACGCGAACACTACACATTGAATAAAACTATTATTTACGGATTTTATCGCGTTTAATTACTTTAATTTATTTTTATTATTATCCCGACGTTTCGGGTGCTTTACAGCGCCCATGGTCACGGGGGGGGACTGAGATGTTTGATGTCCCAATGTCATAGTTAGTCCGGCTACCTTCAGTTTTTTAATATTAATTTTTGGTCCGATTTACGCAAAACGAGCTTATAGTATCATGAAGTCTTGCAGTGGTATGCTTGGGTTTGGGTTTAATTTTGTTAATTATAGGATCCCAAGCAGATGGTAGCACCCAACCATCTTCTCTATGGAAATTTGGATGTTTTTTTAATTTCAATAGCCTCGCGTATCATCCTTGGTAGGAATCGGTGTTCTTTTGCGAGAATTTGTGGTTTATCAAATCTAATGTAATGGTGGGGACGATCTTGAACATGTTCGCAGACTACAGACTTCCCGGAGCGTCGGTGCTTCACATCAGCTATATGTTCCTTCACGCGGGTTTTTATAGATCTCTTTGTTTGACCTATGTAAGACATTTTAACATTCACAATCTAGCTTGTACACACCTGCATCTTGTAGAGGAATATTACATTTGATGGATGGTAAAAATTGACTAATCTTCTTCAGCGGCTTGTAGTATGTCTTAATGGACGCTCGTTTCAAGATGTTGCCAATAATGTCTGTGACTCCTCTAACATATGGTAGTAGAGCAGGCGCGCGCTCGACTGTGGCTGGCTTCACTCGTTCACTGTGATGTAGGCGCGGGACCCTAAGCTTGTTGTCTTGCAATACTTGCTTGACATGCTGAAGCCCCCCGTGACCATGGGCGCTGTAAAGCACCCGAAACGTCGGGATAATAATAAAAATAAATTAAAGTAATTAAACGCGATAAAATCCGTAAATAATAGTTTTATTCAATGTGTAGTGTTCGCGTAAATTTAAGAAATCATTATGTGAACCAGTACGGACTGGTAATAGCAAATAAAATTCGCCGATTAGAAGATCTTAAAACCAAGCGCGCAAGATATATAACATCTTTAAATTTCTTGAAGAGATGCAGAGACCATAATCTCATTCCTACGTGTGTCAAAATATCAACAAAGAAGGACATTCGAGGAAGCGCTAAGATCTTAAATCAGGCAAGTAAAAAGTTGTTACGGACGGTGATTCAGCAGAAACGGTTCGATTTACATTTCATAAACAACACCATAGACAATTTGTCCAGTGAACTAAAGACAATTTTAACGACATTTGATTTTAATAATTGCATCGAAACTTTAAACAAACGAGAAACATCAAAATACAATGAATGCAAAAATAAACAAATAGAAAAATACCAAAAATTAACGATCAAATCAAATGCCAAACATCCAAGTCAACGCCAGAACAATAAACAACCGTTGACCATAGACACAAACTATAAACAACGCACTGTCTATAATTTGTCAAAACATACACTGGACGAACCGACAATGAAAGTATTAGCGAAGGTAATGAACTTCGCATTAACTCCGCGAAAAATCCCGTACGAAGAAATTATCTGCAGTGTTGAGGATTGTCTGTTTAAGAATAATATCGGTAAGGAAGATTTGGAGGCCATACGTCAAGATATTTCGTCCTTGTTACGTAGTAGTTCAGTGCCGAAACCAAACCTTCCCAAAGACGAATTTACAGCGCTAAATAACTTACGGAACAGACCAGAACTCACGATTCTCCGCGCGGATAAAGGAAATGCTACGGTAGTAATGGACGCGTCGGAATATAATTTTAAAATACAACAACTTTTATCGGACGAAAGTACATATAAAAAGGTCAAAACAGACCCTACAACTAACACGCTTAAAACAACTAGCGATTTAATAAAGAAGTACTCCGAAAAATTAAATCTCGACGTGAATTCGCTAATACCATCATGTGTCAAACCACCGAGGTTGTATGGGTTACCGAAGATACACAAACCAAACGCTCCACTACGTCCCATAGTGAGCCAGATCGATTCACCAACCTATAAGCTGGCACAATACTTAGCAAAAATACTATCACCACTAAGAGGACATACCAGAGCACACACAAAGGATTCATACCATTTTGTGAGTGAGATAAAAGACCTACATCTCGTTAACAATGAAACTGTGGTCAGTTTTGATGTTCAGTCACTATTTACATGCCTACCTATTGTGGACTGCATCTCAATTGTAACTAGGAAGCTAGAAGAAAATAACATGCCTCAAGAATATGCAATACTACTTGAACATTGCCTCACATCTGGCTATCTATTGTGGAAGGAGGAGTTCTACAAGCAAGTAGATGGTGTGGCGATGGGCTCACCTGTGTCTCCCATAGTCGCCGACATATTCATGGAGGACTTTGAGGAGAAAGCCCTTCTTACTGCTCCTGTAAATCCAAGGTTCTACAAGCGGTACATAGACGACACTTTCACAATTTTACCATCTGACAAAGTAACTGCATTTTTAGACCACCTTAACTCCATAAACTCGAAAATACAATTCACAATGGAGTTAGAGGCAAATAATTCTTTAGCTTTCCTAGATGTTTTAGTCATCCGAAATCCTGATAACACTATTGGTCACACTGTGTATAGGAAAAAGACCCATACGAACCGATATTTAAATGGTGAATCTCACCATCATCCTTCACAGTTAGCTACCGTGGGTAAATCTTTGTTTCAGAGAGCACGAGGGATCTGTGACAGAAAACATCTGGCCGCGGAGCTTCAGCATGTCAAGCAAGTATTGCAAGACAACAAGCTTCGGGTCCCGCGCCTACATCACAGTGAACGAGTGAAGCCAGCCACAGTCGAGCGCGCGCCTGCTCTACTACCATATGTTAGAGGAGTCACAGACAAGATTGGCTACATCTTGAAACGAGCGTCCATTAAGACATACTACAAGCCGCTGAAGAAGATTAGTCAATTTTTACCATCCATCAAATGTAATATTCCTCTACAAGATGCAGGTGTGTACAAGCTAGATTGTGAATGTTAAAATGTCTTACATAGGTCAAACAAAGAGATCTATAAAAACCCGCGTGAAGGAACATATAGCTGATGTGAAGCACCGACGCTCCGGGAAGTCTGCAGTCTGCGAACATGTTCAAGATCGTCCCCACCATTACATTAGATTTGATAAACCACAAATTCTCGCAAAAGAACACCGATTCCTACCAAGGATGATACGCGAGGCTATTGAAATTAAAAAACATCCAAATTTCAATAGAGAAGATGGTTGGGTGCTACCATCTGCTTGGGATCCTATAATTAACAAAATTAAACCCAAACCCAAGCATACCACTGCAAGACTTCATGATACTATAAGCTCGTTTTGCGTAAATCGGACCAAAAATTAATATTAAAAAACTGAAGGTAGCCGGACTAACTATGACATTGGGACGTCAAACATCTCAGTCCCCCCCGTGACCATGGGCGCTGTAAAGCACCCGCAACGTCGGGATAATAATAAAAATAAATTAAAGTAATTAAACGCGATAAAATCCGTAAATAATAGTTTTATTCAAGACTCAATAGCCTTCTTTATAACCTTTACATAGCTTTCTGCCTGTCCATTACTAGCCGGATGATAAGCTGGCGATGTCACATGCGATATTCCGTTTGACGCACAAAACTGCGAAAATTCTTCTGATAAGAAGCATGTAGCATTGTCACTAACCAGCGTATGAAAGAGACCGAATCTAGACATAAATTCGTACGACTTAGCTATCACGGCAGATGAAGACGTACTAATTCATTTTATATGCTTCGACCCATTTCGAATACGCATCTACGATTATTAAGTAAACTTGGTTATAAATGGGACCAAGAAAATCAATGTGTATCCTATAAAATGGATGAGGTGGATGTGGCCACACAGCGAGTGGTGCCCGTACCGGTGATGGTCGGAGTTGTGTGCATACCACACAACTGCTGATCATCTCTTCGATAGCTTTATCTACACCAGGGAACCAAATCCTACTTCTAGCTTCAGCTTTACACTTCACAATACCTAAATGTGATTTATGAAGTTCAGACATGACTTTTGTACGCAAAGTTATAGGTATCAACACTTTATGGCCTCTCATGACTATACTGTTTTCGTAAGAAAGTTGAGTTTTACATAAAAAGTATGGACGTATTTTTTCATCCGTTATTTTTTTTGGCCAACCCTCCATGATGTATTGAGCTACCTTATTTAACTCTAAATCTTTTTTTGTTTCCTTGCGTAAATTTTGTAACGTTACAGGTAAACTGGAGCCTATCACAAAATTAACATATGAGGCCCTATCCTCAAAAAAGTCCACCGCCTTGCATATTTCATGGCCCTCCACGGCGCGTGACTCAACACTACTTACGCTCGCGCGGGAAAGATAATCCGCGCAATTATCGGCACTACGAACGTATTTAATTTTAAAATTATATGCGCTTAAAAAACATTGCATAACGCTGCAACCTATTAGCCGATACCTCTGATATACCCCGATAGGACCCAAAAATAGTTATTAACGGCTTGTGATCGGTTCGAAGTATAAACGGGACAGATCTTCCGTAAAGGTATTGGTGAAAGCGACGTACACCAAATATTATTGCTGTTGCTTCCCTTTGTATTTGCGAATATCTCCTTTCGGCTGTATTTTAGGGTACGCGACGCGAACGATACCGGACGCTCCACTCCATCGTTACTGACTTGAGACAATATTGCGCCTAATACACTCGGTGAAGCGTCAACCGTTAAAATAATTTTCGCATTGGTGTTAAAATGAGCTAGAACTTGATCGGAAACGAGAATATTTTTAATCGTATTAAATGCATTGTCGTGTTCAGCGTTCCACTGCCATTTACAATTTTTTCTTAATAAATTATACCGTAGACGAAGAATTGAAGATGCATCGGGGACAAAATTCCTGTAATAATTAACGAGACCAAGAAATGATTGAAGTCCTTTAATATCCTTTGGGACCTGTGCATTTAGGATAGCATTTACTTTTTGAGGGGATTTTCTTAACCCGTTTTTATCAATCACGTAACCTAAATATTCTACCTCATCTTTAAAAAAGTCGCATTTCGTTTTTTGTAGAGTTAATCCTGCATCTTGCAGCCGTTGGAGAACAACGTGTAACCTATTTAAATGTTCTGATCTAGTAGATCCTGTTACCAAAACATCGTCTAGCAAGCACAACACTCCTTCCAACCCCGAAAGTACACATTCCATTACGCGTTGAAAAATAGCAGGTGCTGGAGCTAAACCGAAAACTAATCGGGTATATCTAAATAATCCTTTATGAGTATTAATGCAAGTGAGTTTTTGTGACTCTTCATCTAAAACACACTGTGCATATGCTTGAGAAAGATCTAGCTTACTAAACTGCTGCCCCCCGTGTAATTTTGTAAACAACTCCTGAGCTGTAGGCAATGGGTACTGATCAACTAATAATTGCTTATTTATAGTTACCGAGTAATCTGCGCACAGCCGAATCGAACCGTCACGCTTTAACACTGGCACAATGGGTGACGCATAATCGGAGTACTCGACCGGTTTCAAGATGCCTACGCGCACTAATCGTTCTAACTCCTTATCTATCTTATCTCTTAGTGCAAAAGCTACAGGGCGCGGCTTAAAAAATATAGGTTTCGCTTCTTTTTTTTGTATTAAGTTTTATATTATACTTATTAAATGTTCCTAGCTCGTCTGAAAAAACACTAGGGTATTGGGCTTGCAACTTTTCAATGAGGTTTAACGAATTATGGGAGTAGTTTACGGACAACAATTCTAATTTATATAAAGATAAAAAAATCTCTGCCTAAAAGTGGTGGGCCGCCGTCGCGAATAACATATACATTTAATATATACGTTTTATTTGTATAAGTAAATGGCAGTCCTGCTACACCTATACAGTGGATATTATTGCCAGTATACGTTAGTAATCGCTTATTGGCGCTTATTATTTGTGTCAATGGCACATCCTTAAAGTACTTTAAATACGTTTGTTCGGAAATCGCAGTGACAGCCGATCCGCTATCAATTTGGAATTTCATCGGAATTTCTCTAACTAACTATTACAGTCATTGGCTCTCCCTTAAATGTGCGAATGTTATAAAACTCACCGTCATCGCCGTTCTCATCAATACGCTCGCTGTTTATAAAATTTATTTTTTTACACATACGACGCAAATGTCCTTTTACGTTGCACTTTTTGCATTTATAGTTAGCAAATCGACACTGTGCTGCTGTATGATTTTTGAAGCCACAGACATTACACACGTTTATTAGTTGATCAGTACCCATTGCCTACAGCTCAGGAGTTGTTTACAAAATTACACGGGGGGCAGCAGTTTTGCGACTTTAAAGATGAGGTAGAATACAAGTTCTTAAGATTACCCTGTGGCATATACCATAGGGTAATCTTAAGAATTTGTAACGTCCAAAGGGAGTGTTGAACGTGCACAACTCACTAGTATCGTCTAAAGCCACCTGCCAGAACCCCGATACCGCATCCAGAGTACTGAAATAGCGCTAGCGCTGGAAAGTTTTGACACAATCTTGTCGAGTGACTGTAACCTAAAATATTCTCTTTTGATCGCGCTATTTAATTCCTTCGGATCAAGACAAATCCGTATGTCTCCGTTAGCTTTTTTAACAATAGTTATGCTACTTACCCAATCCGATGGGCCCTCTACTTTGGCTATAATGCCTTGTTTCTCCATCTCTTCCAATTTCATCTTAACGTTATCTCTAATCGCGAACGGTAGTTTCCTAGGAGCATGAACAACCGGTAAAACATTTTCATTTAATTTTATTCTGTATTTCCCGGTAAGCATCCTATACCCTGAAAAACGTCCTCATACTGCCCTAAAAATGAGGGGACTTCGTTATCCTCCTGTATCGTCATCACACGCCTCACCATATCCAACTCACTGCACGCAAACCTGCCCAAGACAGGCATAGACTTAACATCTGCTATGTCGATGTTCGTGTCGAGTGATGGCGCACAGTATGACTTTTATATAATAATAATAGTAAATAATAATAAACATTTATTTCTCCCACTTTTTACATAGTTACAATCGTTTCATAAATAGTTAAAGAGTTTTTGAGTAGTTGTGGGAGACAGGAGCCCAAACTAGGTTACCCTATGCTATGGGTCTCCTGGCTCCCCCTCTTGGCTTTATTACATACTTTTCGATGATACTGTTCTTAGACATGAAGTGAGCGTTGCATGTGGAGATCGGATATGAGATTTCCATAGTGTAATTTACAATTAAAGTCATATAGAATAAATATAATATGCAATATGTTTTAGACGATAATAATAAAAGTATATAATAAAAATTTTATATAAATATATATACACATATATAAATACATACATATATATACATATACAAACATACAAATATACGTGTGTGTGTGTGTGTGTGTGTGTTTCTCACTATTCCGCTTTTACAGTAAATTCTCTGTTTCTTCGTAATCTAGTTTCATAAGCCAATCTGTTAATTTTTCTTACATTTATATTTTGTTAGTTGAAAAATTGAATGTTTTTTATTAACCTTATTATATAAACTGCCTATTCTGTACCCATAAAACTTTTGGGCGAAAGTAGACTTTGCTTGTATCGTTTCACATACCTCATAATTTCTTCTCCTAGTTTGTAGTAAATTGGGTGTATACACAGTGCAAGTGTGTTTTTTTAAATTGAATACAATATGTATAATTTTCGTACTGTAAGCACATTAGCTTCATTGAATAAACTGGTTGTTGAGAAAAATTTTGGTTTATAAAGTACAACTTTTAAAATCATTCGTTGAGCTCTTTCCAATTCAAGCATCTGTGTTTTATTGGAACCTCCCCAAACAGTAATACCGTAGGTTAATATAGATTGGCACAAGGATATATAAACAGTTTTTAGCAATATCCAGTTTGTGACATGTCTTAAGTTTTTAAAAATGTACGTTAGTTTTCTGACTCTTTGGGTTAAATTTCTTATGTGTGCTTTGAATTTAAGATTGTTATCTATAGTTATTCCTAAATATTTGATTTCTTTTGTATTTATTATATTAATGCAGTTGCAGTTTGAACTAGGAAATTGAAAACATGAATGAGCTATAATTTTATAATTGCATGTCTCTATTCGAAAATTACCAAAATATTATAAATATAATTTTATAATATTTTGGTAATTTTCGAATAGAGAACGTAATATATTTGATTTTATCAACATTACGTGAAAGTGAATTTATGGCTAGCCACCGGCAAACGGTATTAAAACCTTCTTGTGCAATGTTGAAAACTTCTTCCCATGAATCCCCATAAAAATAGTGTAGTATCATCGGCATACGATATTATTTTACAATTTTTTATATTTAAGTCACAAAGTTCATTAATGTAGCATAAAAACAGCGTTGGGCCAAGTATTGTAAGAGTAATTGTAAGAGATTATTGTAATAGTGGAGGGTAAATATGAATAAATCAGTCTTAACTCGATCTCGGTGTTTGATTGTTGCGTGCCCGTGTTTACATGGCGCAGCCGGTAGGATAAATAAGTTTATTAAGTATATTACAAGTTAATTTGAACAGTGTTTAGTTTAATAACATTTAATAATTATGGAAGGTGTCTTAAGTCCACCAAAACCATTTCGTTTCGACGGGAGCTCAGACTATGCAAGTTTAAGTGCCAGTTGGACAAAATGGAGGAATAAACCACTGGTTTCTTGTAACAAATCGGTGTCGTTCCACTGCAACATTAGGTTTTATATTAAAATATCCATCCAATATTTGTAACACAGCTTCCGCAGTAGTGCATTTTAAAAGTAAACCTTTGTTTTGGTCTAGAATATCTCGGCACTGATCACCAAGTACGTGCAATAATATATTAATCAGTACACTCGCCGCTTTATTCGTTATTTCACATGCCTTTGTATAAATTTCATAGCTATTCCTCCTAAGTTTTATGGGTACAGAATAGGCAGTTTATATAATAAGGTTAATAAAAAACATTCAATTTTTCAACTAACAAAATATAAATGTAAGAAAAATTAACAGATTGGCTTATGAAACTAGATTACGAAGAAACAGAGAATTTACTGTAAAAGCGGAATAGTGAAAAAAACACACACACACACACACACACACACACACACACACACACACACACACACACACACACACACACACACACACACACACACACACACACACACACACACACACACACACACACTCTCTCACACACACACACACACACGTATATTTGTATGTTTGTATATGTATATATATATATATATATGTATGTATTTATATATGTGTATAAATATTTATATAAAATTTTGATTATATACTTTTATTATCGTCTAAAACATATTGCATATTATATTTATTCTATATGACTTTAATTGTAAATTACACTTTGGAAATCTCATATCCGATCTCCACATGCAACACTCACTTCATGTCTAAGCACAGTATCATCGAAAAGTATGTAATAAAGCCAAGAGGGGGAGCCAGGAGACCCATAGCACAGGGTAACCTAGTTTGGGCTCCTGTCTCCCACAACTACTCAAAAACTCTTTAACTATTTATGAAACTATTGTAACTATGTAAAAAGTGGGAGAAATAAATGTTTATTATTATTTATTATTATTATTATATAAAAGTCATACTGTGCGCCATCACTCGACACGAACATCGACACGAACTAGACGCGACAATTAATTATCATTACCTGACATGTAGTCAAATCGCCAACGTGTATATGATGAATATGACTGTTATGCTGTGAAGCGTAAGGGGTGGTCTACAGGGTCAACCGTTTTTCAGATTTATTTATAGAAGAGAAGGCAAAGAAACATATGGCTCAACTGATCACCGTCACCTATGAATTTCTGCAACACCATGGGAATCACTGGTGGGTTGCCAGCCTTTTAAAAAGGGGTAGGCACTTTTATTGAAGGTCCCAAGTCGTATTGGTCCAGAAAAACCACTGGCAACAATAAATTCCGCAATTGGACCATCTTGCGACGTTCAAAATGTGTATAATAATTTCATAGCCTCATGTAGTAGGAGCTAAAACCATCACATATATCTTCTTAAACAGCTCATAAAGTTTCACTGTTCGACTTTTAAGAGAGAATTTTCCTTAATCGTCACGCTTGGGGGCCAGGTCGAAAATCGCGGGACCAGGTGCTGGGTCTAGGTATGCAAGTTAATCCATCTGTCAGAATCCAAGAGATCTTACCAGTATATTCTATTTTTTTACGACAGCTGTCTGTGTAAACGTAATGTCCAGTATGTCGGGGTCATTTTGGCCAATATGGCGCATCTGTCGAGCACTTCCCAAAGTACTTCCAGACTACTTCCTGCTGTTCATTAAAATGAATACTTAATAAAACAATTCATAAATTTAATCTTGTTTAGTGAATGAATTGACCAGGGGTGCAGATATTTGTGCAAATAAGTCTCGTTCAGTGTAGGTCCAAGAAATACTGTCCTCCATTAATTTTCATCACATTGATTTACAAGAAATAATCGTAGAGATAAAAACACATCCTTCAATCGATCTGAAGATGTCACTGCATTCAGTAATTCACCTCATTCTCTGTCACCTGTAAGCCATTCCAAGAATATCAAAAACCTATGAAAAAGATTGGTTTTAAGGTATATCAATTATAACACGTACGTGCTTTCGGAGACAAAAAGATAAAACACCACCACTCTCCTGACTCCGCACTACAAACGATAATATATTGACCGAAGCACCCACAAACTGATTTTGGTTTGATTTCGAAACCTCGTGATATTATAAATGTAACTTCTGATTAGAAGTTACATTTACATCCAACAAGGCAGTTAAAAAGTTCTACCTCAACTTTAATAGATCAATTTCAAATTAAGAACATATTATTTTTATTAAAACTAATTTTCGTCAGAGACTTATGTCATACGTGTGGCGTGATATGTTTTCAGGAAACTTAGATTATGAATCATGATATACCCTTTATTGGCACGATCGATAGCGGTTTTGGTTATGTGGCGACATCAGCAGTCGATACGTCTGCTGGCATCCTGCGTGGGCGCCCCTATGGCGGCGTCGCGTTGTTATGGCGATATAGCGCGTTCCAGCAGGTGACAGTGTTAAATTGTGAAAATTCACGTATTTGTGCAGTTAAATTATAACAAATGATAGACCCGTAATTGTGACGAGTGTATACTTGAAAACCTCACAATTTACAAATTTACAGACTGTTTGAGTGCGGTAAGCGCTATTATTAACGAATATGGAATTGAATCTGTGTTTATCTTAGGCGATTTTAATATGGACCCGGGTGAGTTGTTTTACAGTGAACTTGTTAGTATTTGTAATGACCAATTATGGTCATGCATAGATGTAGATATGCTAGGGCTGGAATCTGGTACTTTTACTTTTATTAGTGACGTCCACGGGACCAGCAGTTGGCTGGATCACTGTGTCACATCTCTCGCGGCGAAGCAGGCTGTCGTCGGGGTAGATGTCAAGTATGACACTCTTTGGTCAGACCATTTCCCACTTATAATTAAGTGTAATTTAAATTTAATAAACCCTAAGATCTCTGCGAGCATAATCAATTTTAACCAAGACGTAGTATGGGGTGTAAAGAGTGCGGAACAAATCACAGTGTATGCTAAAAAGTGTCACAATAGGCTAAAATTGGTAGACATTCCTTCGGAGTGTGCAAAATGTGCTGACCGATTTTGTAATGACCGTGGCCACAGGTATGTTCTGGATAAGCTTTACTCTGACATTGTGACCGCTCTCCAAGGCGCGGCGACTTTGGCGAGTCGGGAAAGCGCGAGGAGGTACGGGGGTGGCCCCGCGCATAGCTGGGTGGAACAAACACGTCAGTGAGACTCACAGAGAGGCCAGATCTAAATTCAATGACTGGGTATTGTGTGGTAGACCCAGGTCAGGTTTTCTTTACAAAGAAATGTGTGATAGCAGAATAGCGTTCAAGTCCCGATTAAAATTGTGCCAAAATCATCAAGACCAAATAAAGATGGACGCTCTTGCTGTGAAACATAGCGAAGGAGATTTTCGCGGCTTCTGGAAGTTCACCAGTAAAATAAATATACGGCCTGGCCTTCCCGTGTGCGTCGATGGCATGAACAATCCCAAGGATATTGAAAATCTTTTCAAGAGCCATTTTTCTGTAAAGTCTCTGTTGGATCCGGTAGTGGAAGGGTTCAGCACTGACCTGGACACACAAACAGTGGGGACTAGTTTCCTGGCTAAAAGCGTAGTAAAAGTTATAGGAGATATGTCAGGAGGCAAGACCCCGGGACATGATGGACTTAGTGTTGAGCACTTGCAACATGCTGGACCTCACCTAGCTAGGGTCTTGGCTATGTTCTACTCTCTATGTGTTAGCCATTCCTACCTGCCCGCGGATTTAATGAAAACCGTGGTGGTACCTATAGTGAAGAACAAAACGGGTGACTTGACTAACAAGTGTAACTATAGTCCTATTTCTCTTGAAACCGTAATTGCAAAGTTGTTTGACTTTTTTCTTAATACACAGTTGAATAAACATGTAATGCTCCATGATAACCAGTTCGGATTTCGTTCTCGGTTATCCATTGAAAGCGCCATATTGTGTCTAAAGCAAACCGTCAAATACTACACTGATCGCAGAACGCCCGTGTACGCATGGTTCCTCGACCTATCCAAGGCATTTGACCTGGTGTCATATAACCTGCTGTGGGGCAAGCTGCAAAGCATAAGCTTGCCACAAGAACTTATCAGCATGCTCCAGTACTGGTACGCAAACCAGGCCAATAGGGTCAGGTGGGCGGGGGTAATGTCGGATCCGTATCGGCTTGAGTGTGGAGTCAGGCAGGGTGGCTTAACATCACCAACCCTATTTAATCTTTATATCAACGGGCTGATCGTAGCGCTTAGCAGTCAGCATGTCGGCTGCCACATTGACGGTGTTTGTGTCAATAATCTGAGTTATGCAGACGACATGGTGCTGCTGAGTGCGTCGGTCTGCGGCCTGAGGAAGCTGATACGGATATGCGGGGAATATACATGTGGCCACGGATTATTGTATAATGTCAGGAAGAGTCAATACATGGTCTTTGAGGCCGCTGGTACGAAATGTCCTGATAGTATACCTCAAATAAAATTAAATGGTGTACCCCTGGAAAGGGTTAAACAGTTTCAATATCTGGGGCATTTACTCACAGTCGACCTGAAGGATCACGTTGATATGGATCGGGAACGGAGGGCGCTGTCTGTCAGAGCTAACATGATCGCTCGTAGGTTTGCGCGGTGTTCAAAGGAGGTTAAGGTTACGCTCTTCCGAGCGTTCTGTACATCGCTCTACTCGTGTAGCTTATGGGCTAATTACAGTAGGAAGAGTTACAGCGTCCTCCGCGTCCAATACAATAATGCGTTTAGGGCGGTGATGGGGTTGCCTCGATTTTGTAGTGCCTCTGGTATGTTCGCGGATGCGCGCACCGATTGCTTCAATGCCACCATGCGCAAGCGGGGGTCCCTGGTGCGCAGAGTGCGGGCCAGCTCCAACACTGTCTTGGCGATGATCTCGAGAAGGTTAGACTGTTATATTATCTGGCATTGCTGCGACAGACATGTCGCAGAACAGTTGCCTCTGAGAAAGTTTTGATTGAAATCGTCTCCTGACTGATGAAAGTGTGTTTCAATTCTGTTATTTATGTATTAACTTTATTTTAATTGATTAGATTATTTTATATAATGACATTACTGCTTACTGAAATTGACTGGATGTATTATTTTAAAATTGTTATTTTGTTGACATTGATTTATGTATTGTATCGCTATACTTGCGGAGATTGATTTTAAATTCATTTATTGCAGCACAGTTGCCTCAGAGAAAGTTTTAATTATTGATCTCGTCTCCTGACTGATAAATGTGTGTAATTCTGTTATTTATTTATTAATTTTAATTTTAATTTTATTTCAATATATTTCATATACTGATATTACCGCCTATTTACATTGACTAGATAAATTATTTTAAAATTTTTATTTTGTATTGACATTGATTTACTTATTGCTTAATTTTGGAGACCGATTTTAAATTCTTTGATTTTACTGGATATGGGTGTAATTTGCCTGAATAAAGATGATTATTATTATTATGTGTGGGGTATCTATACAGTTTTCTCATCCGGTTTGGATGTCTAAATATATAATTATAAACAAAAATGAAAGGATAAATATACATAAATATCAATAAAATAAAATAAATACAAAAATACATAAATAAATAAAAGCCCAACCAGATGGAAGACCTCGGCAGGGTAGACCAAACGGCCAAGGGTTAGGAAGAAAGGGAAAGAAACCGGCGGACGATGCGGGCAGTATCAAGGAGCACCGCCTTCTGCATTTGAGCTCGGAGCGGTCCGTCACGGATTCCCAGTCGCCTCAGATGACCAGAGAAACATTAGCCCATTCACACTACAAATAATTTCCGGCAGACCACCCCACATGTCGGTCACCTCGTGAGCCAGGTCCAGATATTTTGATTGCTTATCTGTTTCGGCTCTCACGAGGTTCTCATCATACGGGATGGTAATATCGACCAAAAATATCCTTGACTGTGCCCGATCCATCAGCACAATATCAGGCTTATTCGCAAGAATAGTCCTGTCCGTGATGATGGCCCGGTCCCAGTAGTGTCTGGCGCGGTCATTTTCGAGCACGGCTTCCGGCAAGTACTTGTAATACGGCAATTTCCGGTCTACGAGACCGTATTTCAGAGCGAGCTCCTGGTGTAGAATTCTGGCTACTAGGTTGTGCCTGTGCAAGTACTCAGAGTTAGAAAGCGCCGAACAACCGGAGATGACATGCCTAAGTGACTCCCCGGGATGGCGACAAGCTCGACAGACGTCGACGGTGCCATCCTTTAGGATGTATCTCCGATAGTTGTTGGTCTTAATAACCTGATCCTGTATTGCACAGACAAAACCCTCGGTTTCCCCCGAAGAGGTCACCGAAACGTAGCCAGTTGAGGGAGGCGACTGTATCTACGAAGGGCTCATGAAGAGCCCTGTAGTACCTCCCGTGGAGCTCCTTCTCCTTCCATACGGTCTCCCGGTCGGAATTGCTAAGCACTGCTGGGTCCTGCCATTGCTCGTTGGCTAAGGATAGAGGGGTAAGCCCTTTATCACTAGAAATGACGTCATTATAGAATGGATCATCCGATCTCGCCAAGAAGTACTGACGGAGACTGCACACTTCGCGATTATGCATGGTGAGCGCGCTCAGAAAGCCACGCCCACCATACTTTCGCGGCAAGTACGGCCTCATTACCGACGATCTCGGATGATGCATCCTATGGGACGTCATGGTAGTGCGGACTTTTCTATCCAGGGCGTTAAGCTCAGTCTGAGTCCACCTGAGTATGCCAAAGGTATACATGAGGACAGGCATGACCCAGCCGTTATATGCGTTTGTCTTATTCACACCGGACAAAAGGCTGTTAAGCACTTTGGTCAAGCGTGCATAAAACACGTCGCAAACTGACTGTTTCATACCAGGCTCATCGATACCGATGTTCTGTGACATACCCAGGTATCGGTATGTTTCAGCCTCGGAAAGGGTCCTTAAGTTGACGGGCATAGACTTGTCTATGCCCTCAGAGTTAGCAACCCTTCCCCTTTCAACATGGAGGATCGCACACTTATCCGTCCCCAGCTCCATTCTAATGGAACTGCTAAATTCACAAGTGATGTTCAGCAATTCCATAAGATGGGAATGATCGGAGGCGAATAACTTGAGGTCATCCATATAGAAAAGGTGGGTCACGTTTATCCCTCCTTTCCGTAGCTGAAATCCCCTCCCGGAGCCCTCCAGTAAGGTACTGAGAGGGTTAAGAGAGAGGCAGAACCAGATTGGACTCAGACAATCGCCCTGGAAGATACCCCTTCTTATCCTTATGTGGTTCTCCGCAGACGTCATCCGCTCGCCCAGATGACAAAGGATCGTACTCCACTGCCCCATACACTGCTCGAGGAAGTCTCTAACTGTACAGTCAATCTTGTACAGCTCGAGGACCCTCTTTAGCCATGTATGGGGCACCGAGTCGAATGCCTTTCTGTAGTCTATCCAGGCGGCGGAGAAGTTCCGACGGTTGCGTTTCACCACTTTGCCTATGACCGCGTCAATGAGGAGTGGTTCCTTAGTTCCACGACCACCGCCCCCGACATCCATTTTGAGCGCGTGACATCACCTGGTTTAGCTCCAGGTGACGAGTGATTCTCGCGCTCAAAATGGATGTCAGTGTCTTATATATGGTGGTAACTATAGGGCGGTATTTGCTCGGGTCTGTGGTATCCTGATCTTTAGGAACCAAGTGAGTGATCCCAGTAGTGAAGAGGCTCGGGAGTGACTTCTGGTCGAGAGCCTCTTGAAACTGTCGGGCGAGCACAGCGTGACACACTACGAACCCCTTCAGCCAGTAATGATGCAGCCCGTCGAGCCCCGGAATTTTCCAGTTCGGGGCCCTACGGACCGCCTCAGCCACGTCTTCTGGCGTTATGGTGATGGGGTCCATAGGCGTAACACTCGCACCCTGGCTCGCCACAACTTCCATCCAAGGGCCCTCACTGTGGTTTACGGGCTCTGACCACAGGCCAAGCCAGAATGCGATAATGTCAGCCTGATCCGGTCCTTGGCCCGCTCCACATACCTTTGGTCGCTCCAATAATTTATAGAGCCTCTTCTGATCACTCTGGAAGAGACGATTCTAGTTGAACCGCCTTGACCCTCGAAAAATCATCGAATCCGCTTCCCCCCAAGCAGCGATCTTTTGCTTCAGGTCGTCTATGCGCTCCGTTAGTTTCTGCGTGATATCCGGCTGGGACAAACTGATATTTGTCCCAGCAAACGCCATTCTAACGGTGCGCATAATCCTCGGTCTATTATTACCCGACCTGAAGCTTGTCAGTCTGCCGATAAGGGCCCTTGCCTTTGCGATACGGTCCTCGATTCTTTTCCTCCAGGCTGGGATGGCGTTACTTTGTGTAGTAGCGCGTCCAGCCATGGGAAGTTTGGCGCCAAAAATACGGGAAACTGCCACTGCGGCGGCAAATAGAATCGAGTCCGTCTCGCAAAGGTCCCGGCTGGCTTCCAAATAGGTCACCAGCATTGGGTTAAGAGCCCTCACGACAGCCCGATTTCGCTTGCTTAAGGGTATGCGGGGAAGTCGCGGTCGATTTTCGAGAGGGGTGCTGCGCGTTTCCAAAATCGCCTCTTCCAATATACTCCTCATTTGCTTTAGTTCGTGGGAGACTATTTCATCGTCGTTCGAATCAACCACAACTGGAAGATTCATGGCGGCTTTCACGTGTGGATGCTTGTCTGTCGAATGTGGAGCTGCATCTCCAGCCATAGTCGATTCATTCGACGACGGAATACCCTGACGTCGTAGTCGTTCGAGTTCGGCATCATCAAATATTTTCGAGCGCATGATGTACCGAACTCGGTCTGCCAGGTTTTGTTCCGTGACGTCGATAGACGGCTCCAGCTCAGCAAAAAAGCAATGCATCCGAGACCTATACGCTATTCCCACAGTTTCTTCCCCTTTCGCCCTTTAGTACGCCCGCAATGCGTTTTCGTTCATGGATTTTGTCCAACGCATGCGACGTGCTCCACCAGCGGCGTGTGCCGCTTGCTGGGTCCGAGAAGATCCAGCCGACACCAAGCTTCTGGTGGGGATGATGGATTTGAGGGGCTGCTAGTAGATCGTGCAGCTCCTCGCGCTCGGCTGGCGGCCCGCATGCTACCGCGTCCAGCGCCAGCTCCAAACACGCACCGGCGACCCCCAGGCAGCGGCTCTATGCGCGTTCCTTTTTGTGTTTCTTCCATCATCCATTTTATGGGCGCCAAATAACGGGAGACGCCCAAGCCCGGCACCGTTTCGTGGTTGGGTCATATGCACAAACGGACCTTTGCATCTACAATTTTGCCTAGGCACGGCGCTCACACCTCTTGGCAGGATGCTGACTGACTGCGCCGACGTCGCAGTTTTGTCACATAACTGTTACGTCAGCGGGCGATGGGGTCGTCACTTCCCTACGCCTTTTTTTATTATTATTATGGGGTATCTATATAGTTTTCTCATCTGGTTGGGTTCTATAAATATATAATTATAAATGAAAATGAAAAAGATAAATATACATAAATAGCAATAATATCACGAGGTTCTCGTCATATGGAATGGTATTGTCGACCAAAAATATCCTTGACTGTGCCCGAAAAGATGTCCACGGTGCCATCCTTAGGATGTATCTCCGATAGTTGTTGGTCTTAATAACCTGATCCTGTATTGCACAGACAAAACCCTCGGTTTCCCCGAAGAGATCACCAAAGCGTAGCCAGTGGAGGGAGGCGACTGTGTCTACGAAGGCTCATGTAGAGCCTTGTAGAACCTCCCGTGGAGCTCCTTCTCCTTCCATACGGTCTCCCGGTCGGAAATTGTCTAAGCACTGCCGGGTCCTGCCATTGCTCGTTGGCTAAGGATAGAGGGGTAAGCCCTTTATCACTAGAAATGACGTCATTATAGAATGGATCATCCGATCTCGCCAGGAAGTAATTACGGAGACTGCACACTTCGCGATTATGCATGGTGAGCGCGCACTCAGAAGCCACGCCCACCATGCTTTCGCGGCAAGTACAGCCTCATTACCGACGATCTCGGATGATGCATCCTATGGGACGTCATGGTAGTGCGGACTTTTCTATCCAGGGCGTTAAGCTCAGTTTGAGTCCACCTGAGTATGCCAAAGGTATACATGAGGACAGGCATGACCCAGCCGTTATATGCGTGTGTCTTATTCACACCGGACAAAAGGCTGTTAAGCACTTTGGTCAAGCGTGCATAAAACACGTCGCAAACTGACTGTTTCATACCAGCCTCATCGATACCGATGTTCTGTGACATACCCAGGTATCGGTATGTTTCAGCCTCGGAAAGGGTCGTTAAGTTGACGGGCATAGATAAGTCTATGCCTTCAGAGTTAGCAACCCTCCCCCTTTCAGAACTTCCATTCCCAGCTCCATTCCAATAGAACTGCTAAATTCACAAGTGATGTTTAGCAATTCCATAAGATGGGAACGACTGGAGGCGAATAACTTGAGGTCATCCATATAGAAAAGGTGGGTCACTTTTGTACCTCCTTTCCGAAGCTGAAATCCCCTCCCGGAGCCCTCCAGTAAGGTACTGAGAGGGTTCAGAGAGAGGCAAAACCAGATTGGACTCAGACAATCGCCCTGGAAGATACCCCTTCTTATCCTTATGTGGTTCTCCGCAGCCATCATCCGCTCGCCCAGATGACAAAGGATCGTACTCCACTGCCCCATACACTGCTCGAGGAAGTCTCCAACTGTACAGTCAATTTTGTACAGCTCGAGGACTCTCTTTAGCCATGTATGGGGCACCGAGTCGAACGCCTTTCTGTAGTCTATCCAGGCGGCGGAGAAAATCCGACGGTTGCGTTTCACCACTTTGCCAATGACCGCGTCAATGAGGAGTGGTTCCTTGGTTCCACGACCACCGCCCCGACATCCATTTTGAGCGCGTGACATCACCTGGTTTAGCTCCAGGTGACGAGTGATTCTCGCGCTCAAAATGGACGTCAGTGTCTTATATATGGTGGGTAGACACGTGATGGGGCGGTGCTTGCTCGGGTCTGTGGTATCCTGATCTTTAGGAACCAAATGAGTGATCCCAGCAGTGAAGAGGCTCGGGAGCGACTTCTGATCGAGAGCCTCTTGAAACTGTCGGGGGAGCACAGCGTGACATACTACGAACCCCTTCAGCCAGTATTGATGCAGCCCGTCGAGCCCCGGATTTTCCAGTTCGGGGCCATACGGACCGCCTCAACCACGTCTTCCCGCGTTATGGTGACGGGGTCCATAGGCGTAACACTCGCACTCTGGCTCACCACAACTTCCATCCAAGGGCCCTCGCTGTGGTTTACGGGCTCTGACCACAGGCCACGCCAAAATGCGACAGTGTCGGCCTGATCCGGTCCTGGGCCCGCTCCACATACCTCTGGTCGCGCCAATAATTTATAGAGCCTCTTCTGATCACTCTAGAAGAGAAAATTCTGGTTGAACCGCCTTGACCTCTCGGTAAATCGTCGAATCCGCTTCCCCCAAGCAGCGATTTTTTGCTTCAGGTCGTCTATGCGCTCCGTTAGTTTTTGCGTGATATCCGGCTGGATCAAACTGATATTTGTCCCAGCAAACGCCATCCTAACGGTGCGCATAATCCTCGGTCTATTATTACCCGACCTGAAGCTTGTCAGTCGGCCGATAAGGGCACTTGCCTTTGCGATACGGTCCTCAATTCTTTTTCTCCAGGCTGGGATGGCGCTACTTTTTTGAGTAGCACGTCCAGCCACGGGAAGTTTGGCGCCAATAATACGGCTTACTGCCAGTGTTTTCAATCGAATCCGTCTCGCAAAGGTCCCAGCTGGCTTCCAAATAGGTCACCAGCATTGGGTTAAGAGCCCGCACGACAGCCCGATTTCGCTTGCTTAAGGGGTATGCGAGGAAGTCGCGGTCGATTTTCGAAAGGCGTGCTGCGCGTTTCCAGCATCGACTCTTCCTATATGCTCCTCATTTTCTCTAGTTAGTGGGAAACCATTCCATCATCGTCTGAATTAGCCACAAATGGAATGTTGACGGCAGCTTCCACATATGCATGTTTGTTTCGCATCTAGTGGAGCCGCATTCCCAGCCGTAGCATTTCCATTCGACGAAGGAATACCCTCACGTCGTAGTCGTTCGAGTTCGGCGTCACCAAATATGTTCGAGCGCAGGATGTACCTAACTCGGTCTGCCAGGTTTTGCTCAGTGACGGATAGAGACGGCTCCAGCTCTGTAAAAAAGCAATGCATCCGAGCCCGATACGCCAAACATCCAGTTTCTTCCCCTTTCGCCCTAAAATACGCCCGCAATGCGTTTTCGTTCATTGATTTAGACCAACGCTTGCGACGTGCTCCACCAGCGGCGTGTGCCGCTTGCTGGGTCCGAGAAGACGCAGCCGACACCAAGCCTTCTGGTGAGGATGGTGGATTCGGGGGGCTGCTAGGTGATCGTGCAACACCTCGCGCTCGGCTGGCGGCCCGCATGCTGCCGCGTCCAGCGCCAGCTCCAGACGCGCCCTGGCGACCTCCAGGCAGCGGCCCTTTGCGCTTACTATCTTGGTTTCTCCATCATCCATAATATGGGCGTCAATTAACGGGAGACGCCCAGGCCCGGCACCGTTTCGTGGTTCGGCCATAAGCACAAACGGGCCTTTGCACCCTGAATTCTGCCGAGGCACGGCGCTCACAACCCCTCGCAGAGGCGCTGACTGACTGCGTCGACGTAGCAGTTTTGTCACATAACTGTTACGTCAGCGGGCGATGGGGTCGTCACTTCCCTACACCTTTTTATTATTACTATTATGGGGTATCTATATAATTTTCTCATCTGGTTGGGTTCTATAAATACATATAATTATAAATGAAAATGAAAAGATAAATGTACATAAATATCAATAACATAAAATAAATACAAAAACTACACAAACAAATAAGAGCCCAACCAGATGGGAGCCCTCGGCAGGGGAGACCAAACGGCCGAGGGTTAGGGAGAAAGGGAAAGAAACCGGCGGACGATGCGGGCGATATCGAGGAGCACCGCCTTCTGCATTTGAGCCCGGAGCGGTCCGCCACGAAGTCCCAGTCGCCTCAGATGACCCGAGAGGCTGACTGGGATTAGCCCATTCGCAGAGACGACTACAGGAATAATTTCGGTCGGCAGACCACCCCACATGTCAGTCACCTCGTGAGCCAGGTCCAGATATTTTGTTTGTTTATCTGTTTCGGCTTTCACGAGGTTCTCGTCATACGGAATGGTAATGTCGACCAAAAATATCCTTGACTGTGCCCGGTCCATCAGCACAATATCAGGCTTATTCGCAAGAATAGTCCTGTCTGTGATGATGGGTCCAAGAGCCTGGCGCGGTCATTTTCGAGCACGGCTTCCGGTAAGTACTTGTAATACGGCAATTTCCGATCCACGAGACCGTATTTCAGAGCGAGCTCCTGGTGTAGAATTCTGGCTACTAGGTTGTGCCTGTGCAAGTACTCAGAGTTAGAAAGCGCCGAACAACCGGAGATGACATGCCTAAGTGACTCACCAGGATTGCGACAAGCTCGACAGACGTCGACGGTGCCATCCTTTAGGATGTATCTCCGATAGTTGTTGGTCTTAATAACCTGATCCTGTATTGCACAGACAAAACCCTCGGTTTCCCCGAAGAGTCACCGAAACGTAGCCAGTGGAGGGAGGCTACTGTGTCTACTTAAGGCTCATGTAGAGCCCTGTAGTACCTCCCATGGAGCTCTTTCTCCTTCCATACGGTCTCCCGGTCGGAAATGCTCTGTACTGCCGGGTCTTGCCATTGCTCGTTGGCTAAGGATTTAGGGGTAAGTCCTTTATCACAAGAAATGACGTCATTATAGAATGGATCATCCGATCTCGCCAGGAAGTAATAACGGAGGCTGCACACTTCGCGATTATGCATGGTGAGCGCGCTCAAGAAGCCACGACCACCATGCTTTCGCGGCAAGTACAGCCTCATTACCGACGATCTCGGATGATGCATCCTATGGGACGTCATTGTAGTGCGGACTTTTCTATCCAGGGCGCTAAGTTCAGTCTGAGTCCAACTGAGTATGCCAAAGGTATACATGAGGACAGGCATGACCCAGCCGTTATATGCATGTGCCTTATTCACACCGGACAAAAGGCTGCTAAGCACTTTGGTCAAGCGTGCATAAAAGACGTCGCAAACTGACTGTTTCATACTAGCCTCATCGACACCGATGTTCTATGACATACCCAGGTATCGGTATGTTTCAGCCTCCGGAAGGGGTCCTTAAGTTGACGGGCATAGATAAGTCTACGCCCTCAGAGTTAGCAACCCTTCCCCTTTCAACATGGAGGACCGCACACTTATCCGTCCCAAGCTCCATTCCAATGGAATTGCTAAATTCACAAGTGATGTTTAGCAATTCCATAAGATGGGAGCGACTGGAGGCGAATAACTTGAGGTCATCCATATAGAAAAGGTGGGTCACTTTTGTACCTCCTTTCCGAAGCTGAAATCCCCTCCCGGAGCCCTCCAGTAAGGTACTGAGAGGGTTCAGAGAGAGGCAGAACCAGATTGGACTCAGACAATCGCCCTGGAAGATACCCCTTCTTATCCTTATGCGGTTCTCCGCAGCCATCATCCGCTCGCCCAGATGACAAAGGATCGTACTCCACTGCCCCATACACTGCTCGAGGAAGTCTCTAACTGTACAGTCAATCTTGTACAGCTCGAGGACTCTCTTTAGCCATGTATGGGGCACCGTGTCGAATGCCTTTCTGTAGTCTATCCAAGCGGCGGAAAAGTTCCGACGGTTGCGTTTCACCACTTTGCCAATGACCGCATCAATGAGGAATGGTTCCTTGGTTCCACGACCGCCGCCCCGACATCCATTTTGAGCGCGCGACATCACCTGATTTGAGTCCAGGTGACAAGTGATTCTCGCGCTCAAAATGGATGTTAGTATCTTGTATATGGTCGGTAGACACGTGATGGGGCGGTATTTGCTCGGGTCTGTGGTACCCTGGTCTTTAGGAACCAAATGAGTGATCCCAGTAGTGAAGAGGCTTGGGAACGACTTCTGATTGAGAGCCTCTTGAAACTGTCGGGCGAGCACAGAGTGACACACCATGAACCCCTTCAGCCAGTAGTGATGCAGCCCGTCAAGCCTCGGACTTTTCCAGTTCGGGGCCATACGGACCGCCTCAGCTACGTCATCCGGCGTTATGGTGACTGGGTCCATGGGCGTAATACCCGCACACTGACTCACCACAACTTCCGTCCAAGGGCCCTCGCTGTGGTTTACGGGCTCTGACCACAGGCCGCGCCAGAATGCTACCGTATCGGCCTGATTCGGTGCTGGGCCCTTTCCACTTACCATTGGTCGCTCCAATGATTCATAGAGCCTCTTCTGATCACTCTGGAAGAGACGATTCTGGTTGAACCGTGTCGACCTCTCGGTATATCGCCGAATCCGCTTTCCCCAAGCAGCGATTCTTTGCTTCAGATCATCTATGCGCTCCGTCAGTTTTTGCGTTATATCCGGCTGGGACAAACTGACATTTGTCCCAGCAAACGCCATCCTGACGGTGCGCACAATCCTTGGACTGTTGTTGCCTGACCTGAAGCATATCAGTCTGCCGATGAGAGCTCTAGCTCTTGCGATACGTTCCTCAATTCTTCTTCTCCATGCTGGGATAGCGCTACTATGGCCAGTAGCGCGTCCAGCCGTGGAAACCTTGGCGCCTATGATACGGCAGGCTGCCAACGCGGCGCCAAAAAGAATTGAGTCCGTCTCGCAAAGGTCCCGGCTGGCTTCCAAATAGGTCACCAGCATTAGATTCAGAGCCCTCACGACAGCCCGATTCCGCTTGCTTAGGGCTACGCGGGGAAGTCGCGGTCGATTTTCGAGAGGCATACTGTGCGTTTCCACAATCGCCTCTTCCAATGTACTCCTCATATGCTCTAGTTCCAGTTCCTGGGCGACTGTTCCGTCATCGTTTGAATCAACCACAACTGGCGTATTCACGACGGCATCCACGTTTGCGGTTTGCTCTACCATTTGTGGCGCCGCATCCTCAGCCTTAGCATTTTCATCCGACGAAGGGAACAGCCTCACGTCGTAGCCGTTCGAGTTCGGCGACATCAAATATATTGAGCGCAAGATATACCGAACTCGGTCTGCCAGGTTTTGCTCTGTGACAGTTAAAGATGGCTCCAGCTCAGCAAAAAGTCGATGCATCCTTGCCCGATACGCAAAACATCCAGTTTCTCCCCCTTTTTCCCTAAAGTACGCCCGCAATGCGTTGCTGCATTCATCTGGCTTGTGACCAACGCATGCGACGTACTCCACCAGCGGCGGGTGCCGCTTGCTGAGTCCGAGAAGACCCAGCCGACACCAAGCCTTCTGGTGGTGATGATGGATGCGGAGGGCTGCTAGGTGGCCGTGCAGCTCCTCGCGCTCGGCTGGCGATCCGCATGCTGTCGCGTCCAGCGCCAGCTCCAGACGCGCCCCGGCGACCCCCAGGCAGCGGCCCTTTGCGCACTATCTTCCTTATCCATCATCCATTATTGGTGGGCGTCCATTAACGGGAGACGCCCAGGCCCGGCGCCGTTTCGTGGTGTAGCCATAAGCACAAGCGGGCCTCTGCACCCTAAATTTTGCCGAGGCACGGCGCTCACACCTCTCGGCAAGGCGCTGACTGACTGCGCTGACGTACCAGTTTTGTCACTTAACCGTTACGTCAGCGGGCAATGGGGTCGTCACTTCTCTACGCTTATTATTATTATTATTATTTATAAAAAAAATTAAGAAGGAAACAGAAAAGGAACAGCCTTTATCAATAAAGTACTGGACAGTCAGTTTTGAACGCACGCACACATACAAAGTCACTGCGTATGTGTGAGTGTTGAATTAGGCCTTTCGCAAATTTTTCGAAGAAAACAACAAAAGTATAAAATATTACCAAAAACTACTAGTATATATAAATTCTACTTGATTTTTCCTATAAGTAAAAGTATTTACTATGGTATTCGAATAAGAAATATACTATTATTATCTTTTTAGAGATCTTGACCGTTATGAATTGTTCGCGTAGAGGTTTTTTGTTTCTACTTTTTTATCAATTGAAACATAAAAAAGTTACTGTTGTTGTAACTTAGATCATTCAAAAACATTACGTAGTAAAGATAAATAGCATTACTTACCGTTTTTTGAAAGAAAATCCAACTAAAATCACAATCACAAAACTTCAACGATTACACAACTAACCGCAACAGCAGCGCAAAAGCGAGTGGCTGTTATTATTTGATTTTGTCTATGTAACCGAGTGAATATAATTCTTCAGAATATTTTTTAGTTCGTTTAGAATCGAATGAAATAGTTTTCAATTAAAAATATACTGTATTTTTATATCAATTAAGACGAAAATAGCAGCACGTAATGCGGACATGAATTCATGTCCGCGGTACTCAACGGTGTATACCGTGGACATGTCAACATGTCCACGGTACCTTAGGGGTGCGCAAACGTAACAGTCATCTGTGAAACTATATACTCCGCCCAGAAGAAGTGAAATTATTCATGGCAAAGCATTTCCTTCTATTAATTGAAGATATAGGGGTTCGACCTAGAGTCCAACTGATGGCAAGTAGATACAGTGGCCCATAGACACACATTACATTTATCCTAGATTACTAAGATTAAATCCTTAAGAAATCAAAACGCAGATAAGTTTTCATCGCTCGGGACGATGTATGTAATAAAAGTGATCCCCGATAAAAAAGGGTTTCCGTCTAGGCCAGGCGCGTCGTCTTGTAACTTTTTTGTGACTCAGTCTGTGGAGCGTTTGGCCTACATAGGATAAAATTTCCGAAACTGAAAATATAAATTTTATGTTTTATAGGATGACAGCTGTCTAAAAGCACATTTGTTCATGTTTGCAAGTGTTTTAAGTTAATATAATTTAATACTGGCGATTTTTTTATAAATTTATTAAAGTAATAAAGAAATGGCATTCACAAGATGGAAAGTCATTTATTATCATTATATTTATTAAGTGAAAGAAAATATCACCATATCTACGTAAAAATCTCTTTATTTTTATGTTATGAGGATTTATATAGTAATTTCATATGGTTTGGCTGAATAAATATATTAAATATATAAATGATACATAAATAAATACCCGAAAAAAACAACTAGATAGAAGCCCTCGGCAGGATAGACCGAATTAGAAAGGGAAAGAAGCCAAAAAGTTTAAAGTTTTTAGTAGTACGTTAAAGATTTCATCTATATTTTTATTTAAATATTTTTTATAGGATAGGATGACAAATGAGCACATAACCCACCCGATGGTAAGTGGTTGCTGTGGCTCATAGACATCTACGTTTATCCAAGATTACGAACAGATGCGTTGTCATCCGTGAGCACTTAGATGGAATGCCTCGTTTTCAGTAAAAATGGTCTCCGGTTCTCTACACTCACCATACGAAACACAACAGTATTAAGCTACTAATTAACGCTGGTATTCTGTGAGAGCGTGGTCCTTCCCCGGTCGAGCCGACCCATTCGTGCTACAACTATACTACTAATATAACTGCAGCAATGCTCTACCACGTAAGTAGTTATTATAACGCCCTCACCCATAGCTTGACTTATAATGTAAAAAAGAGCCTTGACATGGTCTTTGAGAGTAAACGACATAATATAGTATCACCTATTTCATCGAAATATAATATTTTACAAAGAGTATTTAAGTTTAAATATCTCGTTAAAATGTAACCGAATGCGTTGTCAGTAAGAGTGAAGACGATGGCTCGCAGGTATTCACGCTGTACAAGGGAAGTTAATATAGCCATATTCAGAGCTCTGCACGTCATTTTATACTTGCAGCCTGTGGGTTATATATACCTATTAGGGTACTGCTGAGGTTTCCTCGTGTTCTGTAGTGCATCAGAGATTCTATGACTACTTTTACGAGACTATTCGCAAGAGGTGCACGTACCTTGTGCGCACAGAGCAAGAGAGTAAGTAACAATAACATCCTTAAAATGATAGCGAGCAAACTGGACTGCTATACATATGCCACGGTACAATATCAGGTGGAATGGTGAAAAAATGGCACATATAAATATAAATTTTTTCTTCTTTATCAATATATTGTAATAAGTAATATACCCACTCACCTAATTATATGTGATGCTAACAAATTATTAGTCGTAGTTACGCAAATAAATAAATGTTGCTTACTTTCTTTTTCTTTCTCATTATTACTAATCACTTATTTTCAGACTCAGGTTCATATATGTGACTACGGGTACAAATTTTCATACACATGCTACTTTAGTAAAAACTGAATAAAAAACTATGCAAAACTATTAATAGACATAAAATTACTGGTTTAACGGCTTGACGGACATTTGAAAGTAAAAACTTCCATTTGTTTCGACTCTTGCTTACTGTAACTTATTTATTTTTATTTATTTGGTTCATCAACAAATGTTACACTAACACATTTGCTTAATTCTAAGACAGTGATATAAACTACGTGCACCGCATGCTTATATATGCTTAGTGCTCACAGCATTTCCTACAAGCCTTTACATAATAGCTAATAATATACAATACACAATTATTTTTTTTAATTAATACAAAAAAATTGGGTACTACTAATAAATATTAATAGTTTGATAAATTTTGTATCGAAAAACGTTAAAAGAGTCGTCGTGAATATCTACTACATTATTATAAATATTTAAAAGTCTGCAAAATCTGGGTATTGGGGAATTAGATCCTAGTCCAGTTCTACGGTTCTAGGGGCGGCGAAAGAGGAGTAATGTACTTACGAGGATATCTACTTGGGATACGAAAATCAAATTTACTTAGTAATAAAGGACAATCTAACTTATTTCTAAATATTTTATATAAAGGTTGCAAATCTAGAATATACCGGCGTTTAGATAGTGAGACCATTTTATATGTCTTTAATCTGTCAACATATGATACATTTTTATATGATTTTCGTGTTGAAAAGGCAAGATGCCATAAAAAAATTTTTTGTATGCGCTCAAGCCGTAGGGTATGAGTAGAATAATGGGGACGCTAGACTGTGCTACAATATTCTAATATACTTCTAAAAATTGAAAAGTATAAAAGTTTTTTGTGGTAACATTACGGAAATCTTTACTGTTTCTTATAAGAAAACCTAATGATTGAGATGATCTTTTAGTAACACTTGTTAGTTGTGGTATAAATGTAAGCTTTTTATCGAATACTACACCTAGGTCCTTAACAGTTTCCTCTTCTTGGATAACTACTCCATTGAGGATATAAACCGATGGAAAAAAATTATTTTTGCGCGTGAATTTAACGTGTACACATTTTTTTTAGATTAAGATTCATTCCATTAAGATCGCACCATTTGGAATTCCACCATTTGTTTATGCTTTAGTGATAGCTGTCTTCCAAACCAGTTCAATGTTTAATTTAACACTCATAACTACAAGTAAATTCCTGTTCCTAGTGACGACGTAATAAGGAAGTGGTACAAGAACTTTCACTGTTGTAGTAAGGAAACCTATGTTCCATCAGCGAGTTATGAAGAGGACTACGTTTTTGGTCTCTTTACGTGACAGAATCAGTAACGATGGTATCGGCAGTAGAACCAGGATAACCAATATAGCCGACCAGATCTCTAATCTGAGTGGTAATGAGCCCTATAGCTCGAAGAATTGACAACACTCTGGGAAGAAACATTTTAAAGTTGCAGACTCATATCCGCTCGTTTGCTTCTTGCAACCACAGTTGCAAAAACAGAATCCTTAACTTTGCTCTTTGCAACTGTGGTTGCAAAGCGACGAAGTTCTTTTAATTGCATTTAGACCGTGTTTTAAACGCACAGAGTCTAATTATTACGTATGAAAACAAAAAAAAATATATAAACCATAGATTTGGATCAAAATTACCAACCTCTTGCACGAAAATTATCTAAATTTTGTTAGTTAAAATTTTGTGAGTGAAGTGACGCTTGAGTGGATTGAATTTTATTGATTTTTGCTAGTATTTATATACCAAATTAATGTCTTCTAAGTGTTTTCTTGTATTAAAGTAATATTTTTGCAAATACTGTATGAAAAAGTAAAAATCTCATGAGAATCTAAACATATTTTTCTATCATATTATTATCGTAATTATGTTGTATTGATGATATTGGAATATAATTAATCGATTTAAGTAATAAAGTTTCATAAATTGTTCATCATGTTATAATATAAGTTTTTATATAATAACAGCCTGGATTGTAACTAACAAATAGCGAGCAATTGCGCAATCTGTGAATTCTTCACAGGTTGCACTTAATATTTTTACTATGTATTTAAATATAAATCGTTTTTTTAATATAGGTAAATATATCAAGTAACTCATAAAGTTTAAGGATATAATAAATAATCATACACTTACCTATCTTATTTTTTTTTTGATAAACCCGATTTTTAACAAAAAGTCGCTAAAATGGCTTGTAATTGTGATTTCAACACCTCTAATATACGTATTTTCTTTTCTTATTTCAATGGCGATTCATAAAATTTAAAATATTTAAAGTGCTCCTCTCGAGTAAGTCATAAATAAGGTTTTATTGACGGCGGGTCGAACGTGAGAAACACAGTCCCGACGTACTGGTAAGACATGCAAAGGAAGTTGATGGATGCAGGTAGTACAGGACCGTACTCTGTGATAATCCACGAGTAGTAAAGAGTTGTAATGAAGATGATCCTGATGATTGTTGTTAAACCTCCCTAAGAAGTGGTTACTGTAGCACATGGACACTTGCAACCAACTTCAAACAAAAGTCAGACATTGATTACTCTGATGACCTTAATAAAAATGTCCAAATACCTCACAATATGAAATTATAATTGCTCAGTTACGAGTACCTTCGAAATAGATAAAAAAACCTGTACACTGCAGCAAGGTGAACCACAAGATATGTTTTAAGAAAACATACTTTTAATCGATAGTAAAAACTAATTTATATGTAGTAGAGCCATGCTGCAGTTACATTAGAAATATAGTTGTAGCACGAATAGGTCGGCTCGGGGGAGGACCACACTCTCACAGAATACCAGCGTCAAATAAAAGCTTAATGCTGCTGTGTTTCGTATGGTGAGTGTAAAGAACCCGAGACCCTTTTTTACTGGAAACGAGGCATTCCATCTTAGTCCTCACGTGTGACAACGCATCTGCATTTTGGTTCCTAATCGAGGATAGATGTAGATGTCTATGGGCCGCAGCAACCACTTACCATCAGGTGGACAGTGTGCTCGTTTTTCAATCTATGTTATTTAAAAAAAAACTAAAAACTAAGCATTTGATGAAAAGTAAGTCAAGTTTAATTAACTTAAACAATAAAATAATTTCTATATAATATTTTAAGTAGTCGGTGCTAAGATAAAGTTCATAGAAGTATTGAATAACCGACAAAGTTATTGAAAACTTACTTTATTCCCTATATTTATTTAAAGTCAGTATTTAATTTCTATTATTGTCATCTCCGTGGCACAATGGCGTAGTAATGAGTTGCAGCACTGAGGGCCGCGATTTCGAATCCCGCACGAAGCAAGTACTTGTATGTCTACCATAGTTCCGGGTCTGGATGTTTGACCTAGTGAAATTTATGTATGTAAGCCGCCCCACGATATAGGGGAAAATTCTAGTTTGGAAGTTACGTTTTTTTTTAAAACAAAAAAAATACAGAATCAGAAAAAAAATTATAATTATAATTTTTGATTGAACTAATCAATAAAACTCGAATGCGGTCTTAATAGTTTCATCTAAAAATTCATCACCTATATTAAATATATATAAATATATATATAATATATATATATATATATATATATATATATATATATATATATATATATATATATATATATGTTAAAGAACCGCGGCCGAGGTGGCAAGAAGCATTATGAAAAATACATATATATCTCAAAAACATGCGTGGGAATGAAAAGTTTTTAGAGTGGCAGCCTCAAACCGATAAGTGAAGTGTAGGGTGGACTCATACTAGATGTACTGACTACGTGGAAATAAATGCAGGAAGTTGATGGATGCAGGTGGCTCAAGACCGTGCTTTGTGACATTCCTAGGGGAGGCCTAGGTTCAGCAGTGTTATGATGATGATGAGACGAGAAGTGGTAGCTCAGGGGATAATTCTTGATTTTCTAATTTCGTGCTACAAGCAAATTGTGATCAATCCCCAGAGTCACCAATGAAGTTCTTAAATGTCATAAACTTGTATATCTTTGGGAAAGATTAGAATGAAATATTATGGAATATTTTTATTTAATATAAATTATTCCATTATACTTATTGAAAGTAATTTTTATTTACCACTGGTTCGAAATATGCCTCTGTTCTGGTAAAAACAATGTTTTTATACATATATAATCTTAAAATATTTTTGTACATTTATTTCTATGATTCATAATTAAACAAGCATGTTAACGATCACTTCGTTTCCAGGGGTTATTCTCGTTCATATATTCTTGAATATTTTAATAAACATTTTATACAATTTTCATTTAACAACATATAATACAGCATACTAAACTTGTAAGACTAACTTATTTTTTTATTTGCTTTTCAGTATGTATGTTACATGAATTATTATTAAATACTATGTTTTACATACTAAGTCCCAATGGAGAAATGCAAATTTGTTTATTCTAAGACTTTTCAGCTTTACAAAAATTAGTATATCAAAATTCATTATCATATCAAATCATTAAATCAGCAAACAACAAAAATTGTTTCAGTTATATAAAGATGTCAAAAACATAATTAAAATAATAATACTAATCATAATAAATAAATAAAATTTAATTAAACAATATTAATCGTTTACTGTCGCCGGATTTTTCCTACCACTCAGAACGGGGATATTGTGTATCATATATTATAGGAACTTAGTTTTATTACGTATTTATTTATATATATTATAAACACCTCAATACGGTGTTAGCTGTAAAAATACGACCTTCCTTTATAAAACTATCAGAAGTCACATAAAACCAGTTTTATTACGCAGGAAACCAATATCTCTTTGTTATGCAAATATCTATTTCCTGGTCCGAAAGAGTGGTTAACGGTTAATAATATTTTACTATTATACTTGAATAAGATTGCGTGAGAAATAGTACCACTTAAGACCTAAAATGCTTTTGTGTCTTTTCGATTTGAATAAACGTCCCTATATTGAAAAATTGCCTTGTACTGAAAGATACTGAATCTTTATTCAAATTCTTAATCAATGTTTGATTATAATATCATTTGATTAAGTATATATTAATGAAACTGAAATAACATGCATATATTTTGTACAGGCACGGGCATAAGAAATACTACTCGGTTGCTTTTTATAATTTTTAATAAGTTATGCCATTTCCCTAAACGTATATAAAAAATACGTGTGGCACTCGGGGACTGCTGCGGTTAAGCTATTGCGTAGCATTTTTATCAACTTATGCAATTATATTTACCTATTTATTTATTTTATTTATGCAGTTTTTTTTCTTTGTTTTTTTCTTTGATATTAATTCAAGTTTTTTCTTTGATATTATTTCAAGTTACACTTTTTGAGCGTGGTGACCGATAAGAAAACAATTTTTTTCTTTTATTGCTTAAATGAGAAGTTGATATTGTTTAAAATATTTTTATTATCTCACAATACATGTAGGTTATTCAGGAATTTTTATCATTGAAACTATAGGCTTATGGTAACTGAAATAAGAAACATAAGTTTGAGACTCGATATCCTCTAAGTATCTGGAAAATACCGCGTCAACCCTGCCGAAGTCTGCCGAACTGCAACGACGTTAGACGATGTACGGCTTTTAACGCCGCACCGCTGCGCTGTGCCGGTCTGAGTGGGGTGTGTTAGGTTTATTTCCGTTACGGAATTTCTTGATTCGGTCACCGCGCTCAAAGCCCGCGATAAAAGCTATGCCTTTTGCGTAGCTTTTATCGCGTGTTTAAAAATTAATTGGTGGCTTTGGACACTTTCACGTCGATTGAAAGGTTAATAAAAAAGATAAAGAAGCTTGATGCGTTACATTACATGGTAAAGCCACGCTTCAGCTATATTATGGTTGCAGTACATATAAGTTGGCTTATCGAAGAAATACCACGCTCTTAGAGAATACCATCGAAAAATGACAGCTTATTGCTGCTGTGTATCGTATTATGAGCGTAGAGTACCGGAGACCCTTTAACAGGAAACGTGACATTCCATCTTAGTAGTATGTGACAATTCATCTACATTTTAATTCTTAATTGGGAATAAATTAAGATGAAAGTAGGACACAGCACCCACATACCATCAGATGAGCTGGGTGCTCGTTTGTCATCCTTATTCTTTAAATAGTGCAGAAATTTCTCTTCTCCTTTAATCTTATAGTATCTTTAAGACAGCAAAAACAGCAAATTCATTGTAACAGGGAAAATAAACTAAGAATATACTTATATATTAATTTTCATAAGAGTGCAGTGACAAACGAACTTACAGTCCACCTCATGGTAAGCGGCTACTAAAGTCCGTGTACCTGTAGCCAACTAGCCAACTAGTAGCAAGGTAGGCTACAAATGCGTAGTCAGCTCTGAGTAATAACAATAAATGCCTAAAAGCTTATTTTCAAGCCAGAATGTCGTCTAATAATACAAGCCTGCTATTCATCGGCTGAAATAGGGTTGTTCTTACCCCAACGAACTCCTAGCCAGAAAAGTGGTCGCATCACCCAGAAAATAGATTCATAGAAATGACAGCAGATCAAGACGATCGGAAAGAACTTGGTCATCGAAGATTCAGGGCGCTATCTATTGAATTTGGTCAAGTGAAATGAACTAGTACATTATTCCATATGAGACCGAACCCGCATTTTGTGACACGACAATAAGGGCTCGGCACAATACTTTCTCGATCTATTGAAAACACAATTTAGTAATTAAGAGACCAATTCAGCTTTTTCATGTAAATGATCCGGATTTGTAGGTCACTCGATATATCCACACCGAGGCGAGGATCGAACTAACTGGTAACTGAGAAGACCGACAAAGTGTTTCTCTTTGGGGGTTAACGTGCAAGCCTGTGTCTTTTAGGGTTAAACAAAATTAGATTTTGAATAAAACTATTATTTACGGATTTAATCGCGTTTAATTATTAAAGTAATTAAACGCGATAAATCGAATATACGAACGCCACTCATATATGTTCTTTAAAGAACATATAACATAACGATATCCTACCATTACATTGATAGACCACAAATCCTCGCGAACAATACGACTAAAATTAAAAAACATCCTAATTCAAAGAGAAGGAGGTACTCCCCCGGGATCCTATAATCAATAATATTAAACTAAAAGCATACACCAAGACCTCAGGAAATTTCATTTTGCATAGATCGGACCATAAACAATAATTATAAGGTATGTTTATAACGGGACGTCAGTATCTCCCCGCGCCAAAATAAATAAATAAAAATAAAAATAAACCGAATCCAAATCAGAATGACATTTATTCACCCATAATTTGAGACTTTCTTCAGAAACCTAAATATTTAACGTCGTTGTCGCACTCGATGACATCCGCCTGAGAAATATTAGCACGGCCGGTTTATAAAAATTCGTTAGTTCTGTCATCTATCTAACAATGAGTGTTACTTGTTTAAAAAAATATTATTGATATGGAAAAGAATCTGGGTAGACGATAGCGTGCACTCTTATAACATTCCAGTACTCAAAGGCTAGGAATTGGACCATGCACCATAATTTAATTCATGCATTCAAGTTTCTTTTTAAGTTAGATTACGCTATTTATTTTTATTACTTACCGTCGTACTTATAGCAAGCATGAAATTAATCTCTTTAGTAACTCTTTCCAAGGCGGTGCTCCTCAAGTACCCTACCTGAATTTGTTACACGATAGTTTCATTAGTTATAATAGCTGCTCCGCTCAAATATTAAATTGATAAACAAGAAGCGAAAGTTTATGAACAGTTTAATTTTGAAATTAATTACAGCTTCGATAATAATTGCAGCAAACAAGTATAACAAAAGATAACATATTGTGTCTTGCTCTTCTACTTTATCAGCTTTTAAAGCTAACTATTTGACACGAGCCTCTTAGTTTGTACGGAAAATTTGCCTTAATTCTCACGCAAGGTAGATGGATTGACAGTCGCTGTTCATATTAATATTACTTAATCAACAAAAACTTTATTTTAATGATTTATATTTAATCATTATCCTCATCATAATAAAAAGTCCTCTACTGAACATAAACCTCCCCATGATATGTCACATTGCATGTCCTGAGCCACCTGCATCCATCGACTTCCTGCATGTCTTTTAGGTCGTTACTCCATATAAATTCCTAAACTTCGCTTGCAGGTACGAGGTTGCCACTCTAGAATCGTTCTACTCCATAGAGTTTCAGTTCTTACCACTTCAACTTACTAATCTGCTGGCTACTCTGATTCTATAGCTCTCGAGTAATCTCTCTAGATATGATTATAAGGATGAGAGAAATGAAACGCTTGAGTGTTGGCGTAAGACTGACTGTAATTGTGTTATTAATAAGTTTACATATTAGATTATACCCAAACATACGTATAGGTACTAAGTAGATACTACATATGGAGGCACATACACTACACCTCCCACGATACTTTAAAAAAAAGGAAAGTTCTCTATTTAATTTTTTACATTTTAGTTTTCTTGAATCTTATAACATAATAATAAATTTAATATTGAATAATTTTTAATATTTAGTTTTAATCTTTTAATATTGAAGATTAAAATAAAACACAATGATACATAGGTTTTAAATGTATATAATTTCTAATTGGAATAAAATAAAGTTGTTAAACATAATATAAAAATAACTTAATTTAAAAAAAATATAATCTCATGATCATGATCAGATTATACCATGGTTATACATAATTATATTATTAAGTCAATCCATAATACGCATGCGATTATGGATTGATTATTTCGTTAACATTTTTATTTCGTACGACATTAAGCCTGTCGTATTTTTGATATTAATCAACGTCACAACTGCACGTTAACATGAACATATCATCTATCATACCATACACTTATTAATATTTTTTTACATTTATTTTCACTCGAGATTTATTACATAAACTATAGTTTCTCTTTTAAATACAATATGTTTTAGTTAGAAGTTATGATTTAAAAGTTAAACAATATAAAACTGAAAATAAACTATTACATTACATATTAAGCAGTACCTGCTCTACCTTTATATATATTTATTCACATTTTTATTTATAATTGTATATACCTACTTTATATTTAATTTATTTATACCTTTATATTTGTTTAACTATTGCTTTCATGATCTACACAAATAGGTTAGACATTAATATTCTACTATATTTTCAGAAATTAATGACTTATAAAAGGTAAAAGAATGTGATTTGAAGGTTTAATAAATATAACACCAATAAAATTCAATATGAAAAGAGCAAAAAACATAATGTAATGGAACGTAAATATCATCGCTATCATAATAACGGGAATCAAAATACAACATGCAATCCCAGCCGCGTAAGCGGTTTGTGACGCCTTCGTTTTAAATTTCTAAGTACGTATAAGGCTACGTTTGCAATTACATCGGACTATGATCACAAGGTGTGGTGATTCATACCTAAGTTTAAGTAACTTGCATAATATGTTATAATATGAATGCAAGTAAAATATACCTTAAAACTTGGAATAGATATTTAGAAATAGTTACATTGTTAATAATAAAATATTACTTTTACATAAGTACGTTAATAAACATTCATTATTTAAGTTATTTTTAATTTCGAACACTCATTTTTTCATGATTTCTAAGAAATACGTTTATCTTAATTGGGACAGAAATTTATATAAAAAGAGAATACACTGTTAGGTACACAGTTAAAGTTTTTTTGCAAAATATTTATTTACATTGGAAAAGACAATTTTATTTCAAGCAGGTGACACAATTTTAGGTTTTTTTTGCCTTTTTTATAGAAAAAAAAAACGATTACATTATAATGTGGCCGAAGTAGGAAAATGGGAGATCTCCCGCCGGGCAAGGTGTTCAGCCCGGGGAGCGGCCAACACTCCGTGTGATAGTTCGGAGATGTTCTATATATACCCGTCTATGATTCGGAATGTTGATAGAGTGATTTAAGCTTCGGTGTATTTCGCTTGTGGCGCGACGACAGCGCCGCTACATCACCCCCTGCTCAGACCGGAGGTCGATAGTGCAGCCTCGTTGTCGAAGAATGTGAAAGTGCCAGGAGATTGCCTTGTAGTCTGCGGTGAGTCGAGAAGAAGGCAAGTAATCTGCGAGAGTGCCGTGAAGCAGAGGCAAGCAGTAAGGCTCAGAGCCGTGCCGAACACTGTATAGCGCAGAGAGTAGCTTGAAGGAACAGGAAGCATTATTATTCCAGTGCTGCGATGAATCTTGTGAAGCTAGATGGCTTGCAGGATATGAAGACTGCAGACGATATCTGCTCGGGAGCGAATGGGTGGGGTATTCTATGATGATGATGAAGCTTGAAGTTTCCGAAGGTTGTTTGGTTGCGTGTTCTGATCCCGTCGGGGTTACCACTGTGGCCGAAGTAGGAAAATGGGAGATCTCCCGCCGGGCAAGGTGTTCAGCCCGGGGAGCGGCCATCACTCCGTGTGATAGTTCGGAGATGTTCTATATATACCCGTCTATGATTCGGAATGTTGATAGAGTGATTTAAGCTTCGGTGTATTTCGCTTGTGGCGCGACGACAGCGCCGCTACAATAAAATTTACAATAGTGTATCGATATACCTTTTGACTTGATTTTATTAAGCTTTATATAAATTTAGTTCAAAATTGTACACATTTTACATAAGAAAACATGAGACAGAAAAAAAATTATTTAAAGTAGAATCATTGTAAATATGAATCAATGTGCCTAAATATGAAAAAATCTTGTAAATTTATATAAATTTACGCGAAAGTGTACTTATCATATTGGGTTGATATATTTTTATTTTTTACGTGTAGTTGTGCGAATCGAACCCTATAGTAGTTGTATGTATGTGCAACTTGCTAGTAGCGTTTTGGATAGCGTTAATAGTTCTAATATAGAAATGCAAAATAACTATCTTTCCAACCCTATGGATTTGGTCGGGGATCCCCATATTACCCTGTATTTTTGTAGATTGTTAGGCCTTTTTATTATCGTTTCTTTTCATAAATCTTGTACGTACTTTCTCTTTTTTTTTTAAATTAATATTTTAACTTTTAGCTAGCTTTATTTCTCTCTATTCACGCATATATGTATTTATTTATTAAATATCGGGAACCGGACTTTCAATTCACTTCAATTATTTTTCATTTCATGATATTTATCATGCGGGTACTTTATACATATGGGCCCCCCATTTACTTGGGTATAATAATCATTTTATTTGATTGGTACATATTTTTTTACACTGTATCAAGGTAATAGTGTACCTTGGGTTGTGCACACAACCTTGAGGTCTACGTTTTTTAAGTGACTTTTAAAGGACTCCAACAATTGTCACGGAGGAAAACTATGTTCGCACCATGATCCATCGAAGGATGTGACCTTAATGTACCATTATTAGGGTAACAAATTTAAGACTTCTCTGGTCCCTAACAGTACTAATATGAGTAAACTCATGTATATCACTTTTACTGAAGGCGTTGTTCCCTAGTACCCGTAACTCCATAATTTATCATCCTATCACGGAAGCACACCCTGCTTGAAGACTATATGCTTTACCAGTGATGGACGTTCCCATATCTCTCCATTACTTATTGGTCAATGTCATATTTTCTTTTATTTTTATTATTGACATATATATTTATTCCTTCTTTAGTCCTTCATTACCTTTTTCTTTATTTATGTACTTTCGTGCTCCACTTCTATATACTAACTTGCACCATTCTCACACATTTCAAGTCACACAGTTTAAGGATCATCAATATTTGGGTGATCAGTCCAATATTGACAAAACTTAGTAACTAAATCATTCGTATTTACACGTTCGAACATTCCTTTCTTCCGTTACACATACCAATTACATGCTTTCTAATTTTTGTACAAATGAGATAACAGTCTTATCAATAAATTTTCTTTGTCGGTGTTTAACTTTTTTTTTGAAACATTATTATTAAAACCTCTCTTAATTACTTTATTCCTGTTTACACTGTTATTTATTTATTATTTTCATCTATATAACAATACTATTATCATCTACTCATTTATTTTCCTATACTTATTATTTTATCGCTATTACAATATTGTTGTGATTTATCCTACACCTGTTCATGTGTTGCATGTTGCTGTGCTCAGTTTAAATTTATCATCTATGTTACTATGTTTTTTATAACATACGCTCATTGCATAACATTTTATAATATCATATTTTTAGAAACATCAGTACCGTTCGTAAGAAATGGTTAGCAGACCTTTTATATTCTCTGTGTAAAGACGCTTGTTATATTTACCTACCTTACTAGATTAATGTCTTTCAAAAGAAATAAAAAGTGTTATTTTAGCCAGAAAATATGAAAAATATATTTGAAAATAATCGCATCGTATGATCGTGCCTAATGTCAACTTAACGTGTACAATTTATTACTACATAAGTAGTAGTACTCATATAAATGAGTGCGAGTAAAAAAATGTACCTTAAACCGATATTTTTAATTTCTTATTTATTCAGAAGTCCACATAGATACATCGTTAAAAGCTATATCACTTTTATATAGATCGAAAAATATTACTAAAAGTATGTTATTTATTATGTCGTGTATACAGAATAATTGAAAATCACATTATAAGAGTTATCAACTTTACACAACGATACATTAATTTCTTTAAACATATAAAAGAAATTTTTTTATATTGTACATAAGTTATTAAATAAATTTAAGATTTAATGCCTTAAAAAATTAAAACTTATAATGATAGTGAAATGTTTTTAACCCTTTAAAATTTGGATTCGAGAAAAAAAATCAACGAAATGTATCACAGTGTTATTTTAAATCAAGTGCGTAAAATTGGAATCTATTATTTTATTATTTCATTAATTGTTTGGCAGGACACAGTAAAAAAAATAATACAAAACTATAACTGCATAAAAGGGAATATAAAGTGGTCTTGCAAGGCGCAATAGAAGTGCCACATAAGTGCTTAAAATTCAACTTAATTTTTAATATTGTATTATAATTATTTTTTTTATTGTAGGTAATAAAATATTTGATAATGAAGTATATTGTGAATAATCTGATAAATAATGTCAACTTAATTATATGTAAAATACAGAATATTTAATATTTAACTTTAAAAACATAATAGCAAAAAAAACCCAATCTCAAATTGTTTGTCTTGTTTGTCTCAAAGTTTGATATAGAATTAAAATCACATAGGTGCGAAGTTACCTCATAATTTGTTCTTTTCGGCTCAATTTTTCTATCTTTCTTCTATTTTCTTAAATTTGTGGTCTCACCATCTAATTCGTTTAATCTTCATGTAATATTTGAAGCTCTCATAATATTTGTTTCTGAAGTTGATCTTTCCCGTTTTTTCCGTAACATTTTTCTTCTTTTTCTAATAGATTTTATTAGCATATCTCCTTAAAGAAATAATAACCTTGTCGCCTCTTCTTATGTCTCCGTTTCGGCTTACTTGTCACATCCGGTAGTGTCAATTCAATAGTTGAAAATTGTTCCTTTAGTTTTATATTAATTTTTCCATTTTTCTTTAACTATTTATGCAGGCCGCGGCGGTGCGCGTGCATTGTCGCCGCGCACCGCCTGACAGGGTCGCCATGTAAGGACGAGAGAAATGAAACGCTTGAGTGTTGACGTAAGACTGACTGTAATTACGTTATTAATAAGTTTATATATTAGATTGTACCCTAACATACGTATAGGTACTAGGTAGATACTACATATGGAGGCACATACACTACACGAGGAAGAAAGACCCCAATTTTATCACTACATTGTTTTATTAATTAACCTTACTAAATAGTATATATACAGTGTGTACGAATACCAAACGAAAACAATTATTTCTTATTTATTTACTGGCTTTACGATAACGCAACCATAGTGTCTTAAAATATTAATGGTGTCATCTATTAACCACAAAATAAACTTAATATTAGACATATCACCACCAAGGATAATATGTCAAATTTTCCTTTAACAACCTGTTCCAACTAACGTGAGGGAATCACAATCGTTTCTAGGCCTTGTTAACTTCTATACGAATGTTGTAACAAACGCTTCAATGATACTTAGTTCTGTACATGACCTATTGATAAAGGGCTGTAAATGCGAATGGACTGAAAATCATAACTCAGCATTTGAAAAAATTGTAGATATCTTAAACTCAGAACAGGTGTTAACTCATTTGCATCCGGAAGCCAAATTGATATTAACGGTCGACGCTTCGCCTACAAGTTTAAGTGCGGTTTTATTTCATGTGGATTTTGATGGAGTCAAAAAACCGATTTCGTACGCCTCAAGAACATTGAACGCGGCTGAGTAAAGGTACGCACAAATCCAAAAGGAGGCAACCGTTATTACATACCGCGTGCGACAATTTTATCGGTATCTTTATGGTAGATCGTAACAATAGTTTAAAACAATTAGTTCACAACGTATTATCTCATTAATCCTTGGCAGTTCGAACTACTTAATCGAATACATACGAAGTCGTCGTCATTGCTTTGACTTTTTTTGGGGCATTTTGCTTACGAAAAGCCCCAGAAAAAGTCAAAGCAATGATGGCTTACCCTCTTTCGTGATAATATAACCTAAGTAACGATTTTGTCCCTGAAAAATTCACACTTCTCTCTTCGTAAAGTCAGCACCGCTAAATACTTCAGTTAATCTTTCTAAATGAAGTTATCTACTTCCAGCTGTGACTAAAATATCGTCTAACAGGCATACAACCCCGTCCATCTCTGATAGTAAACTAAAGTTACAGCCTATATACGTCTCACTGCCGGACACAGGCCTCCCCTCATTTCTGAGAGGGTTTTAGTGCAAGGAAATGTCCGCCACGATGCCCCAATGCGTGTTGGCGAACTTCACATGTCTTCGAAATATTTTTTTATTATTCCTCAGACATGCAGGTTTCCACACGATGTTTTCCTTCACCGCCGAGCATGTGGTAAATCAGCACTTAAAATTGCAATTAACAATTTCATTGGTGCCGACGGGGATCGAACCCGGGTTACTCGCGTTTTTTTATATTTACAGCAAGTATTAACCATTTGAGCTACCACGGCTCAACCCTCCTGATAACACACTTAAAGTGGCCCGTTGGAAAACAACCGGCACGCTGGATAACTCAAAAACTAGACGCGTATATTTAAAAAGCCCGCGGTGCGTATTAATGCATGTTAACGCCTGTGACTCCTCATCCAAAACACACTTTTTATAGGCCTTTGACAGGTCTAGCTTACTGAACTGTTGGCCACTATGGATCTTTGCGAATAGTTAATCGATTGAAGGCAGAGGATACTTTTCTACGAGAACAGAACAGAACAGTCGGCACAAAGTCACACCATCACGTAACCACTACTTTAAATGCGATAAAATCAGTAAAAGTAAATTCTTTCAAAGTGCACAATTTTAAAATATACCTGTGAAATTATGATGTGCTTTGAGCCCCTGAGCAAACACATTTCAAAAAAAAGTAAGTTTACTATCTTAAGAACCCTTGTAGCAAATAAATTATGTAATAAAATGGCCTTAAAATTAAAAGTAAGTTGTAACTAAAGTCGAGTCTAAGAGGTATTAATAAGCGAACCAGTCTCGTCATCCTTACGTCAGAACAAAACAAAAGTCTATTTTAGCATCGACAAATCGCTTCTGCCGGTTCACCGTAGCATCAATTATTCATCGCGCCCGCTTTTCGGCAGCCGGCACATTGTCGGCTCTCAAAGACCACACGAACGTTCAATCATCAATTTAATTAAAAAGCCGTGCAGTCAAACCATTGTTCCTGGCGATAAACGTTAAAAAAACCTCCTATTCCAGCTAGATATTATAATGAAACATTCGAAAATATTTTACAATTTTATTTAGTTAGTTATTAACTCGTATGTTACAGAAAATGTAATTTAAATTACATAAGACATTTAATTAATTTTAATTAATTTGAAAATGTAACAGATCTTACATACCTAGTACCATATATCAAATCCACAATCCAATATCTTATTACTATCTTATTAGTAAATATAGCAACTATCGTGTAAATATCTACAGATTATAGACAAACGCTGCAGCTATATTATGGTTGTAGCACGAATGGATTGAATCAACCGGGGTAGGACTACGCTCTCATAGAATTTCCAATAGCACCTTAATGCTGCCGTGTTTTGTATGGTGAATATAGAGAACCGGAGACCCTTTTTATTAGAAACGAAGAATTCCATCTTAGTACCTACGGGTGATAACGCGTCTGCGTTTTATTTCTTAATTGAGGATAGATGTAGATTAACTCCCATCAACATCCCAAGTAGGTTTTTTTTGTTTTAAAAAACAAAAAGGCAAAAGGTTGCAAAATGTTGGTAATGAGATAGATTAATTATTAAATGCACGTTCTTTCCAATACTCAGGAATAAAATACCACCATCCTCCTGACCCCGGACAGCAACTGAGTATTTATTGTCAGAAAAGCCCTTTAACTGATTTTGGAATTGGATCCCGGGACCTCATTATTAGCAATTAACGGTTATAACCAGCAAAGCAATCAAAAGATACCATAATAAACTCCCGAAATACAACATATTATAGTCAGTCGCTGCCTTTCCAAATGAGAAAACTGAGTGAACGAATCGTAAAATTTACCCTCAGTTACACTTAAAAAGTTCTACCTCAATTTAAATAAATTAATTAACCTTCAAATTAAGATAATATTACCTTTGTAAGAATAATTTTCGTCGTCAATTTGTATAATTATCAGATGGTTTCGTAAAAAAGCTTAAATCATCTTTGATCTTCTTAACAAGTTTTTAATGAATTTAGCCGTCTTTCAACGCATTTTTGTTACAGTGTGAAATTAGGATTGATTAATATTGAAATGTATGTTTATCAAAAGTCTACAATAACTGTAGAGAAATCGTATTAGTCAGCTGAAGTGGCAATAGGCCTGTCAAATAGCTCGAAGAACCGACAAACGATAGGGTCGAAAGGTTCACGGATGGCGGTGTACTCATAGCGGTAAACGAAAATTAGGACGGATGAATCCTTACATTGTGAAATGGCCGCTTCTGTCGTCAACTACATAGCTCGCTCAGCAGTATGGGTATGACATGGGAGATTTAAAATTAAAAGTTCACCCTCACCACCATATTTGACTATTTTCTAAATTTCTTGGTCACTTAAGTATTTCAAGATCGGAGATTCAGTAATGGTGCTTTGCCAATTTATCATATCAATGTAGGTTGTTGCACTGAAATTAATATCAGCCATCTCGAATAGGCTTGGTGCAGGGGATTGCTATATACTCTGTGCTTTTAATATACGCCGGGGTGCCAATTCACAAATGTGCTTTTTATCATCCTATATACCTTAACTTGCTTTCGTATACATCCGTTCAGGTCGCATTTTTTGTTTTATTTAGTGTTAACTTCCCTATGAGCTTGAATAGAATTTTGAACTTAGCTAAGAAACGAATCACAATGTAAGAAGATGCAAAAAATTCTGAATTTTTAAACATTTTACTTTTTGTAAATTATTTGTTATTAAATAAAACGTCAACACCATACTAGGATTTTCTCCTGTATCGTGGAGTCAGATTAAACACACAAATTTCTCAAGGAAAAACATCCGAATCCGAAATAATTATTTTCAGGCTGCACTTTCTTAGTGCGGGAATCAAACTCGAGTTCCTCAGTGTCGCAACTCAGTGCTTAGCCACTAAGCTGCGAAGATATCGTTGCACGATGTCATCGTGAAGGTTTCTTTTATATGATAAGGGTGACAAATGAGCACACAGTTCGCTTGATGGTAAGTAGATGCTGTGCCCCATAGACACCTACATTTAACCTCGATTAAGAATCAAAATGCCGATGCGTGCCCTTTGAACCCTTAAGGACTAAGATGGAATACCTCGTTAATTCAAGTTAAACGAGTCTCCGGTTCTCTACACTCACCATACGAAACAAAATAGCATCAAGCTACTATTTTACGATGGTATTATGTTAGAGCATAGTCCATCCCTGGTCGAGATGACCCATTCATGCCATAATAGCTGCAGCGTGGCTCAAGGTAGGTATAAAATTATATATCAATTATATCTTTAAATCGGTTCGATTTTAACGATCTTCTTATATTAAATGAGTTATAGTTCAGATGAGGCATTATACCAGGCGTTTTTGAAACGCTCCCGAAAACAAACACAAACGATAATACTAAGGATAACTTTGATGATGGTACAAAAACAAAATTGGTCCCGATGAAAAAAATATCCTTTTCTTACGACTTTTGATTAGGTTTATTCACATTTTATCATGTAAGTACAGCTGAATGAAACGATAATTTCATTTAAAAAATTATGAAAATACCTAAACTTAGAACCAGCTGTAAATTTAAGTACCTAAAATCTAGCTGACATGGGTCACTATACGCGCGACGCTGAATACGCTCGGCCCGCAGCCACATAAGTAGATAAATGGAATTATCTACTCATCAGCACCCCGCGATCGTACCAATAACTAGTAATTTACAACACTTGTCTGAATACCTAACTTATCTACTCAACCTACTATTTTGCCATTGTGCTAGTCTCCACCTAACCACTTTAATTCGAATTCACAAGTTAAATAAACCAAACAGCTGGTTCGATTCCCCGCTAATGAAAATTTACTTAAATTATCTATCGTGTAGGTAAGTTTATTATTCTGATGTATTTAGTTATGTATCTATTCAGATCAGATAAGTACAAATTTTTTCAAAAAATAGGTATGAAACAGGCTAGGTTTACCAAACTAAATACTTAAGTAAACCTGCCCATACGTTAACCGACCATAGGGTTTGGTGCTCGGTTTGTCGAAAAGCGTGCGGGTTGAAAATACACGTGGTGTATTCTTTCAGTTCTACAGGCTGTTTCTGGTAAATGTTGACTCGTCCATCCAGATGACGTACTCAATTAAACCAAGCACACGGTGTTGATGATCTAATAACCAACGGCAGAAACTTGCCGTTGTTTACTACTAATAAACAACGGCAAGTAAGCGTAGATAGTAGATTAGGAGAAAAATTTTACATCTCAAGGTAAAAAAACGGAAAAGATATTATACAAATAAGAAATAATTTCAATAAAAAGTAAAAGTCAAATAACTAAAAAGTGTAAAATTAGTACCTACACATTCTAAAATATGGGGGATCTATTCACTATGTCTTAGCGCCGACTTCAGAATTTGAAATTGTTAAAAGCTCTTTAGTTCTTTGAAGTCGGCCTTTACTTTTTTTATTAGAAAATATAATTCCTGTGTGGATCATACGTTTTAACCAAATTCAACGATGATTAAGGTTGGTTTGTAATCCCGTGACATCTTGATAAATAGAACTTATTGGAAAAAAAATGCCCAATAACTTGCCTTTCGTAGAAATAATATTAAATCTTCATTTTTTAATTAAAAGCTTATCAAGTTTGAATAGCTTTTAATTAAAAATTCAATTTTCAATGCAAAGCTGTGTGGGAACTTGCGACTGTTTTAAATTGAATCCTTAACTGAAAGTAATGAAAAAGGGTTAAAATTCTCCTTTAAAAACTTGTATAGATTAATATGAATTGATAAGGTTTTAAGAGAGGTCCGTTTGGGTAGAAACCACCTTCTTCCCTCTTTCCGCCTCCATATAATAGTGTTTGAACTGCTGTTCCGTTCTGAAGCGTATAAAAAGCCAATATAATTACGGGCAGCGAGGCATTTCATATTAGTCCTAAGAAGTGATCCAATGTAATCGTAGCCGTAGATGTTTAAAGCTATTTGCAACTTTCTATGGGCTGCAGACGAAACTTACCATCATGTGGACTGTAAGTTTTTTTGTCACTTTGATGTCTTCGAAAAGGTTGAATTAATACGTAAAGACTTTAAACTAAACATCCGTGCTGTATAGTGGCAATTTAGATTATCCACCACCCTATATTTTCACGGGGGGTGTCGTAAGAGGCGACAAAGGGAGTACAAGCAGAAGATGGACAGAAGTATCTTCCTAAAAACAGGAATTACATAATAAAAAACTGGGGTTCCCAAACCGCTCGTCAAGCGTGGTAACTATGGCTAATCTGTGAGCAACGACAGAAAAAAAACGGCCTTCAGTCCCCGGTGGCATCGCTATTCTTGTGTACGGTGGCGACCATGGTAACGGCAGGACAGGGGGCGCTAATAATCGTAAGAAGTTCGGTTGCCACCTAAGATGACTTGAACTAGCAACATATAATGCACGGACCCTGTGGACTGACGAGATCCTGGAGCTGGAAGAAGAGATAGTCAAGTTGCACTGGCGTATTATAGGATTATCCGAGGTCCGAAGAGAGGTAGTCCTAGAGATATCCTCATACAATTTCTCCACGTGTATTTCCTCCACCTCCTCATCGGGATGTGATGAGGTTGGTGCGTAAACCTGTATGACCTTCAGCGAATACCGTTTAATGAATTTAAGTATCAGGTAGTGACCTTAGTCAACACACAATCTATATACACCGTCGTTGATGAGAGACTTGTGAATGGTAAATCCGACACCTCCTTGGGACAGGTGGTTGCGCTCCCGGTGATAGAACAAGTTGCCGGATTCAAGGATTACCGTACCCCTCCTCTCTCTTCTGACCTCGGATAATCCTATAATACGCCAGTGCAACTTGTCAAGCCATGATTTCGTCCAAAATTCACTATACTCGTACGGTGTTAATGGGAGACTTCAATGCAAATCTAGGCACTAGAGGGAACGATGAGTTGAAGAAATGGAAATTTGGGATACACCTATGGAACCCGAGGGCCAACAGCTGTCAGCAGCAATAGTTGCGTAGGTATTTATGAGTCCTTTCAAACGAGTTCAAACCCCATCGTCCTATCTAGTGGCGTCACCGAGATCCTATACCCACCTTCGGAGGCCACCATCAGCTAGGTGATATCATCATAGTCATCTAGGTCTTCATGAACCTATTCGAAAATGAGTTGAATCTGTATTTAGTAAAGTATTTTATTACAAGGTTTCGCAACATTTCGGAATTTCTTAACTGAAAAAATTAATTATAACTAAACAAAAAATAATTAAACATCCATTTACATTCCATGGCTTCCCACGTGACCGATGAAAAGATTAAAATATAGATTGATTTGAACAATTGATATTCTCAAAAAGTGTTCTCAAAAACTAGTTAAGTTTACATTTCGCTTTCATATAATACAATAATTACTTTACAACACTTTATGTGATAATTCATACTTACTTTTTTGGCACTCATTTTAATGTAAATAAATCGATTTTAAGAACAGAAAACGTTATGTTATTTCTTTATTGAAAAACAAACACTTTTAATTGTCAATATCACAAGCATAGATAAAAATAATGATTTTGTGAATTGGAGTAGACATTAATTTCGATGTTTTTTGTAACTTTTTTATAATAGCGGTAATTTCTGGGCTAATTTTATCTGCAATTTAATCTATTGTGGATATTATATCCACCATAGGCCCATACTCGCAGGGTGGAGAATACTCTGGCATAGCGATAAGATAATTTTATCTCTTGTCAGTATATTCGGGGATATATTCGGAGGATAAAATTGTTGTCTCCTGCCAATGCTAGCCCAGCATGTTGGTACAGGACTTCAGAAATCCGATTGGTGGCCTCACGTTATAAGAAATGCTGATTTTCACTTATTTTTTAAAGGTATCTCCACGATAGTATTTTCTAGGGACCTTTAAAATACATTAAATTATACACACATATTATATTGACTACCTCGTTAGTATAGTGTTCGCATTTGCGTTTGTTTGTCATGAGGTTTCCCGTTTAAGTACCGGGTCAGGCCAAAAAAATCAGTTATTGGGTTTTCTGTCCAGAAATTCTCATTAGTAAAACGGAGTCAGTTAGTTGGTGGTATTTCACTTCCGTGTCTCGAAGAGCATATAAAGTGTTGTCCTGCGCCTAACCTCACTCCGGTCGTGTCCAATGACACGTAAGTGACACGTAATTTATATATATTAAGATATATATATATATATATATATATATATATATATATATATATATATATATATATATATATATATATATATATATATATATAATTAACCACTAACACTTAAATATAGCGATACAACATGACCGCGGGTTGAAATCCTGTGCGTAAGTGATTCCTTATGTTTAGGATCTAGGCAGTTTAAACTCATAATTTGAAGATAGTGGTGGTTAACTAATGACATTTGGATGTCGAACACTTCCGGTCCCCTGACCATGGGTGCTGTAAGGTACGGTAGTAGTAAAAACGTCGCGAATATAAAATAAGTTAATATAAAAACTGAAAGCGATAAAAACTAAATAAAACAAGTTTTTTTTTTAATTTAAACTTATACGCCAGTATTTGTTTGTCATAATTGTTTTATGGCTTTGGATATTTACTCTTATATAAGTTATGAAAGTTGTCTCAACAGAGACTAGCCATAATAATCCATCAAATCTCCAAACTAATGTGCAAAAACCAATAAATCCAATAAATATCCAAACGAATGTGCAAGAACAGGTGCATTCCGTATTCCCTCACTCTCATAGTCCGATGGAACGGCAATTGGACACGACCGGAGTGAAGTCAGGCGCAGGACAACACTTTATATGCTCTTCGAGACACGGGAGTGAAATACCACCAACTAACTGACTCCGTGTTACTAATGAGAATTTCTGGACAGAAAACCCAATAACTGATTTTTTTGGCCTGACCCGGTACTTAAACGGGAAACCTCAAGACAAACAAACGCAAATACGAACACTATACTAACGAGGTAGTCAATGTAATATGTGTGTATAATTTAATGTATTTTAAAGGTCCCTAGAAAATACTATCGTGGAGATAACTTTAAAAAATAAGTGAAAACCAGCATTTCTTATAACGTGAGGTCACGAATCGGATTTCTGAAGTCCTGTACCAACATGCTGGGCTAGCATGGGCAGGAGACAACAATTTTATCCCCCGAATATATCCCCGAATATACTGACAAGAGATAAAATTATCTTATCGCTATGCCAGAGTATTCTCCACCCTGCGAGTATGGGCCTATGGTGGATATAATATCCACAATAGATTAAATTGCAGATAAAATTAGCCCAGAAATTACCGCTATTATAAAAAAGTTACAAAAAACATCAAAATTAATGTCTACTCTAATTCACAAAATCATTATTTTTATCTATGCTTGTGATTTTGACAATTTAAAGTGTTTGTTTTTCAATAAAGAAATAAAATAACGTTTTCCGTTCTTAAATCGATTTATTTACATTAAAATGAGTGCCAAAGAGTAAGTATGTATTATCACATAAAGTGTTGTAAAGTAATTATTGTATTAAATGAAAGCGAAATGTAAACTTAACTAATTTTTGAGAACACTTTTTGAGAATATCAATTGTTCAAATCAATCTATATTTTAATCTTTTCATCGGTCACGTGGGAAGCCATGGAATGTAAATGGATGTTTAATTATTTTTTGTTTAGTTATAATGAATTTTTTCAGTTAAGAAATTCCGAAATGTTGCGAAACCTTGTAATAAAATACTTTACTAAATAAGATTCAACTCATTTTCGAATAGGTTCATGAAGACCTAGATGACTATGATGATATCACCTAGCTGATGGTGGCCTTCGAAGGTGAGTATAGGATCTCGGTGACGCCACTAGATAGGACGATGGGGTTTGAACTCATTTGAAAGGACTCATAAATACCTACGCGACTATTGCTGCTGACAGCTGTTGGCCCCTTGGGTTCCATAGGTCTATCCCAAATTTCCATTTCTTCACTCAACGTTCCCTCTAGTGCCTAGATTTGCGTTGAAGTCTCCCATTAACGCCGTACGAGTATAGTGAATTTTGGACGAAATCATGGCTTGACAAGTTGCACTGGCGTATTATAGGATTGTCCGAGGTCCGAAGAGAGGGGGAGGATGCGGTAATCCTTGAATCCGGCAACTTGTTCTATCACCGGGAACGCAACCACCTGTCCCAAGGAGGTGTCGGATTTACCATTCACAAGTCTCTTATCAATGACGGTGTATATAGATTGGGTGTGTCGACTAAGGTCACTACCAGATACTTAAATTCATTAAACGGTATTCGCTGAAGGTCATACAGGTTTACGCACCAACCTCATCACATCCCGATGAGAAGATGGAGGAAATACACGTGGAGAAATTGTATAAGGATATCTCTAGGACTACCTCTTTTCGGACCTCGGATAATCCTATAATACGCCAGTGCAACTTGACTATCTCTTCTTCCAGCTCCAGGATCTCGTCAGTCCACAGGGTCCGTGCATTATATATTGCTAGTTCAAGTCATCTTAGGTGGCAACCGAACTTCTTACGATTATTAGCGCCCCCTGTCCTGCCGTTACCATGTTCGCCACCGTACACAAGAATAGCGATGCCGCCGGGGACTGAGGGCCGTTTGTTTCTGTCGTTGCTCACAGATTAGCCATAGTTACCACGCTTGACGAGCGGTTTGGGAACCGCAGTTTTTTATTATGTAATTCCTGTTTTTAGGAAGATGCTTCTGTTCATCTTCTGCTTGTACTCCCTCTGTCGCCTCTTACGACACCCCCGTGAAAATATAGGGTGGTGAATAATCTAAATTGCCACTATACGGCACGCATGTTTAGTTTAAAGTCTTTATGTATTAATTCAGCCTTTTCGAAGACATCAAAGTGACAAAAAAACTTACAGTCCACATGATGGTAAGTTTCGTCTGCAGCCCATAGAAAATTGCAGATAGCTTTAAACATCTACGGCTACGATTACATTGGATCACTTCTTAGGACTAATATGAAATTCCTCGCTGCCCTTTTTGTACAATATATGTATTCGTCGTACATATTTATAGTCTATATATAGTCATCGAAAAGAGCAGAACAACGTCTGCCTGGCAAGCTAGTATATATATATATATATATATATATATATATATATATATATATATATATATATATATATATATGTGGATCTCAGTGATACTATTTGAAATTATAAATAAAATAAAAAAGCGGCCAAGAGCGTATCGGGCCACGCTCAGTGTAGGGTTCCGTAGTTTTCCGTCCATAAGTGTTCCCACTTATGAGTTTAAAGGTGGATATACATTATGTTCGCGCTCCAGCAGCGCTCCGCGCTCCTGCAACTGCTCCTGGTAGTGGGTACTGTTGTTTCCATCCAAGTTCAAAATTATTTTCCTAGAAAGTTTCCTTATAAAGTTCTCCTTTTCGGATTTTCAAATGATTTTCCTTATAAGGTTCTACTTTTCATTTTTAGATTTTTTTCATATTTTCTAAACTTATGGTTCAAAAGTTAGAGGGGGAGGGGGACACATTGTTTTTTACTTTTGGAGCGATTATTTCCGAAATTATTGACATTATCAAAAATGATTTTAGTAAACCCCTATACATTTTTAATACCTTGCCAACAATATATCACACGTTAGGGCTGAAATTAAAAAAAATCACTTCCCACTTTACATATAGGGGGGCTACCCTAAGAAAACATTTTTTATTTCACCACTTTGTCGGCGTGATTGATACACATATTGGTACCAAATTTGAGCTTTCTAGTGCTAACGGTCACAGAGATTAAGCGAGGACGGACAGACGGACAGACAGACGTGGCGAAACTATAAGGGTTCCTAGTTGACTACGGAACCCTAAAAATATGAGACTTATATAAATATGTAACATTTCTTTTGACACAAAAATTTGAATTTTCTTTAAAATAAAAAAAAACAAATCAATCAAAATCTAAACTTGATACCAAATATTTTTGGAATTCGAAATAAAATATTCACACAGAAATATAAATTTCTGATGTAGCAAATTTCACTTAATGAGATTCAGTTTTCAACGATACGAACGACGAAGGAAGTTTCTAAGTAAGAATCAAAGACAGCCTTGGTGAACGCCAGCTTTAATTTTTATTATAAGATTGGAGTAAGTTGATTTTATGTACGTGAAAGAAATCTTACAGTAATTTTTAATTAACATTCAAATAAAAACAATTTAGTTTATTTTGAGTTATTAAAAAATCTATCGTTTTTTAGTCAACTTAAAAAAAACCGAAAGTAAGAGAAGCATGGAAGTACAAGGATTAATTTAGATGTCTATGGGCCGCAACACCACACAGCAACATCACCGTTCGTAACAAATTTTTTGTTGCTATCTTAGCGCTTCCTCGAATGTCCTTTTTTGTTGATATTTTGGCACACGTAGTAATTATATATTGGTCTCTGCATCTCTTCGAGAAATTTAAAGATATTAAATATCTTGTCAGTCTTAAGATCTTCTAATCGGCGAATTTTATTTGGTATTACCAGTTCATACTGGTTCACAAAATGATTTCTTATATTTAAGCGAACACTACACATTGAATAAAAATATTTATACGGATTTTATCGCGTTTAATTAACCTATTTTTATTTCCGACGTTTCGGGTGTTTTACAGCACCCATGGTCACGGAGGGGCGAGGGGGAACAAAGATGTTTGACGTCCAATTTTCCCGCCGAGCCTTTTTAGAGTCGAGCGTATGACTGCTGTACTACCGTATGACAGAAGAGTTACAGACAAGGTTGGCTACATCTTGAAGCGAGTTTCCATTAAAACATACTGCAAACCACTGAATATGATTAGTCAATTTTTACAAAATAAAAATAAGTTTATTAAACGCGATAAAATCCGTATAAATAATTTTATTCAATTTTACTGGCATTACTTAATAGCATCCACTAACCACTAACTGAATTGAATGTTCTTTTTCCATCCTTACTTCAATTAAAAAAATAAGTGAGTACATATCTCCTTGACAAAACAAAATGAGCCAACCATTCAATAAAATTAGGTCCTATGATGCATTAAAAAGTTTAGTGTGCAGTCTTTTACTCAAAAGGCAGATCAGACAGACAAAGTGCAGTCTTTTACTCAGGAGACGTGATCAAATATATATGAGCTTCTCTTTTCCTCACTAGATGACACTAATGGGGTTGGAAATAGTTCTATGTGTCCCTTTATTAAATTTTTTGTTAAAATGCGAGGGTTACGATCATAATTTCAAAAAAACGGGGATTACCTTAGTCGTCATCTTGATTACTTTTTTATGGATTAAGAATGACAAACGAGCACACTGTATACCTGATGGTACGAGGAAGCTGTGATCCATAGATAATATACATATATACTCGATTAAGAATCGAACAGAAAACGTTAAGTTGATTAAAGATGGATCCGGTACCATGTTTTCATTCATCGCCTAGGACGTGATGAATCAGTTTGTAAATTGCAATTAACTGTTTCATAGGTGTTACATGCTACGAAATTAAATTCAAGTCTTTATCTACTGAGAAACCATTACTCTTATATTTGAGTAATTGAAAATTTTTGCTTTAACCGCGTTCTTACTCATTTCACTTTGACACTGATGGATAGCAAGAGTTTAAACTTGTTGTTACATACATTTTAGAGATTATTTAATTTGCAACTAGTGGCCCAACTCAGCTTTACATGGATGAGATCGATTAAGGTTTTGTTGTTGTTATTTATGATAATTAAAAACCATTAATTTTACCAATGTTTCGATTTTACAAAAAAGACTTCAAGATCTTTGGATAAAATCTAAATTTCTACTGCCAGTGCTCAATAACTGGTCGTAAAGTTCCATCACAATTGGTTCAGCAACTCCTGACATTATCCCGTACTTACAAACAGATAGATTAAAATTTTTAAAATGGTTATTTATTTTAACGTGGTAGAACCATGATGTATGCACAACTTTCTGAGAGAATATCAGCGTAAAAAGCATCTCATTGCTGCTGTTTCGTATGGTGAACGTAGAGAACCTGAGACTCGTTTTACTGGAAACGAGGCATTCTAAGTCCTCAGGGGTGACAACCCATCTGTATTTTGGTTCTAAATCGAGAATAGTTCCTCGTTTGTCACCATTGTTTTATAAAAAAAATATATATCTAAAGAGTAAACTGAACGTAGAATGTTAAATTATTTCGATATAACAGACGTACACTTCAATTTTGATTATGTGTGATAATTTGGTAATAATAGCATGAGACGAATTGGGTAATATTTTATAATAATGTCCTATATCTTAATATTTAACCAATTAACATATATCTAGTACATATATAAACATTAATATTTGTTAGTACGTATTTTATGCGCTGCCATACCGTTTAATGCAATCAATATATTGTTTGCATTTTCACGATGGCTATAAGTATAATTGGACCCGGTAGGTGGCGCTGTTGTAAAATAATATACATATCACTCGTGCGAAGCCAGGCCAGATCACTAGTATATAAAAAATATGTTTGTATGTTCGTATTTTCTACGCCGCCACGGTATGATCATCAGATTGCACCAAAAATTTGTGAACCAGTTTCAAAAACTTTGTAAACCAGTGCGGGCTAGTAATAGCAAATTAAATTTGCCGATTAGAAGATCTTAAAAACCAAGCGCGCAAGATATCAAACAGTCTTAAATTTCTTGAAGAGATGACGAGACCATAATCTACTGTTAGTGTCTATAATTTTCACTCCTGGGGAGAAGGAGGTACCTACGTTTAGCAGTGGACTTGTGATAGGCTGTGATGGTGATAATATATTTACGACTTATTTATCTATTTTATAATCTATTTACAGCGTATGATGGAATGAATCATCATGCTGGAAAGAAAGATGCTTGCAAATTTATCCACACCTTCTGAACGCATGACGAGAAATAAAGCAAACCGCTTATTGCAAACATGTGGTATGTCGAAAACAAATGGTTTGAGTCTGTTTGTAGTATTACCAATAATTTTTGCCGTGTAGTGTAGTGAAGGGTGGCTTAATATAATTCATTACCTCATCTCATCTCGTGGGCGTCGTAAAAGGTGTAGTAGAGTAGAAGTAGACAGCAGGAGTAGACAGAGTGTAATATTTCTTAAACAAGGGTATTCGCATTATGTTTATAGATCTTCCTGATATCAATAAATAATACCAAAGCGATGACTCCCAATTATCGGTGGACCTGATCTTTCTGACTGTGGCGGAGGTTTTGTCGCGCCACAAACGAAACGCGCTCAAGCCTAAATCTCACTAACAAAGTTGCGAAGTACTGCGGTATATATAAAATATCTCCGAACTACTACACAGAGTGTTTGCCGCTCCCCGGGCTGATCATTTTACCCATCGGGAGATCTGCTATTTTCCTGCCACGACCAAAGTAAGGTGACAAACCGACGCAATGTGAACCAACAACCCTTTGGAAACCCTATCCATTCACTTCCTAGAATCGTCTTATGCGGTCTCTAGCAGACTTCTGCCTCTTTTGACGCGTTTTCGAATACCTCATGGAAGAAGTAATTGTATGGACTACAAATATTTGTTCCGGGTATCGATATTTTTCCTTTTGCAATATATAATTGTGAGAGGTTTCTTCGGTACAAGACAAAATCTTACCGTGGAGACAACATTTTATTTTAACAAGGTTAACTGCTGTGTCACCAGAATTTGCCTCATAAGGAAAATATTTGCCATAGTAGCTACTCTTGGCAGGCAGGTTGGCAACTACAGTTTTTATTTTCTAGTTATTATAAGGAAAACGCTAATGCCTGTATCCTATTTCAAATTCCTTCTGTCGTCTCTTAGTATACTTACTGAACGACATGAGGTACTGGACATTTCTACATCACCACTACACGCTTAGTAATTAATGTTGCATTTACTCGCAATTAAGCGTAGTAAAGAATAATATTTAATGATTAAAACAAATATTTTGAAATTACCACAAACATACTGTGTTGAATAAAACGAAACCTAGAGCAATTATGTTATTGAGTTTCCATTGTTCAATTATTCGCACGCCGAAGTTTGCTGTATTGCAGTAATGAAATTGTTTTAACCGCTGTATATTGTACGTAATAGTTGTTCTATTGACACAGGTTTGTATATGACTGCCTCGTCCATCTAGTGGTCGTTAAATCGGTTATTAATCATGAGGTCCCGGATTCGAATCTAAAATAAAACTAAACGTATGGATTTTATCGCGTTTAATTAACTTTTTGTAAATTATTTTTAATTCCCAACGTTTCAGGTGCTTTACAGCACCCATGGTCACGTGGGAGACTGAGATGTTTGACATCTCAATGTCATAGTTAGTCCTTCAGTTTTTGAATATTAATTTTGGTCCGATCTACGCAGAACGAGCTTACAGTATCTTGAAGTCTTGCGGTGGTATGCATGGGTTGGGATGTGATTTTGTTAATTATAAGATCCCAGAATTATTATCGGGGGATAATGACTACAACCCTCCATTTACACTCTACATCACATAATCTCTACATCTGTACCTATAATGAAAAATCTCTACTATCAGATGAAAGATTACTCGATTCTAAGAGAGCGATTTCAAAAATAAAATACGATATTATTAGCCTTGCTGAAATAAGAAGAAGGCGATGTAATATCATGGAAAAAAAACGAATATATTTTCTACTATTTCGGGGAAACTAAAGGTCAATATGGAGTCGGATTTCTAATAAAAAAGGAATATAAGCTAAACACTGAGAGCTTCATTAAAGTATCTGAACGCATCTGCATTTTAAATCTCAATTTCGACAACACAAAACTCACCATTATACAAGTACACGCGCCAACTGTTGATGCAAGCAACCAAGAAATTAATAACTTCTACAACCAACTTCAGACTGCACACTGTCAATATAATAACCAGAAAATAATATTAGGCGATTTTAATGCCCGTGTTGGACAGCGAGTACCAGGCGAAGAAAGAATACTGGGCAAATACTGTTACGGAAAAAGAGACAAAAGGGGTGAAATTTTACTCCAATTTTGTTGGGAAAATAAACTATACATTACAAATAGTTTATTTAAAAAGAACAATAAAACTATGTGGACATGGCTCTCACCAAATAAAACAAGAAGTCAAATCGATTATATACGAACGAATAGAAAGAAAAACACCTCAAACTTAGAAATAATATCAAACCTAACGTTTCCCAGCGACCATCGACTCTTGAGAAGTACCCTATAGATTGCACCGATAAAGAAAAGTAGAGCAAATTTCAAAAATTATACAACCAAATTCAGTACTTTAGACAAACAAGAACAATTCATGCGAACCTTAAGTACAAACATAAACAAAATTGAATGAGAAGAAAATGAGAATATAATTCCAAATTATATTTTCCACCAATAATCACCAGTTTAAATTTAATTCGACAGAAACCAACAACAAAATGGGAGGCCATCCCTGTGCACATAAAATGTCTTATTGCAAGAAGAAGTGAATTGGTTCAGAAGAAGTCCTTAACAAAAGAAGAAAAAGACGAACGTACATACCTCTACAAAAACATACTCTACAGAACGCAGAATAAAAAAGTTAAAACGCACCTCAAATCAACAGGTAGTACGATGGATATCCTATATAAAAAATGACACTAATGATAAGAAAATATTGTCAACATCTGATATCATAGAAAAGGTAACAACATTCTATAAAAATTTATACACAGAGAAAATTTAAAGTCTAAAGTCCGACAAAAGCAACGGGCCAGATGGAATCCCAAAAGAAGCACTAAAATTGGGGAAAATTATACCAGCACTATACATAACAACACTATTTAACAAGATTATAAATGATAGAGCAATACCGAAAGAATGGGCACAATCGGACATAATTTTACTCTACAAGAAAGGAGACCCTGACATTATTGGAAACTACCGACCAATAAGCTTACAATCAAATATGTACAAACTATTTGCTTCATGTCTTGAGGATCGCTCAGAAACGTTCACAGAGAAATTTCAACCGCCGGAACAAGCAGGTTTCAGGAAAAACTTCTCAACAATAGATTACATCCACACTTTAAATTTGATTATAGAGAAATATATAGAGCACAATAGACCACTCTACCTGGCATTTATCGACTACGCAAAAGCCTTCGACTCTATATCACATACGAGCATGTGGAAAGCTCTACATGAGTGCGAAGTACCATCGGAGACTATAGATCTTATAAAAGACATCTACTATAAAAGCAAAAGTCGTGTAAAGTTGGAGAGATATGGCCCTAAAATAAACATTTGTAGAGGCGTCAGACAAGGTGACCCCCTGTCACCTAGAATTTTTATAATTGTGCTACAAAATACAATGAAAACTCTGAACTGGGAAAAGACAGGAATAAATATAAATATCAAACTCCTCACTAATCTTCGATTTGCGGATGACATCATACTCTTCTCCAAAACAGCATCTTAATTACAGAAAATGGTGAATGAACTAAATGATGTAAGCAATACGATTGGCTTAGAACTAAATGCTACCAAGACTAAAGTCATGACGAAGCACCATATTATACCAATAAGGGGCAAAAGAAATATATTAGAATACGTTCAAAGCTATGTTTACCTGAGACAAGAAGTATTTTTCTCTAAGACAAGACACGAAGATGAGGTTAAAAGACGAGTTAACATAACCTGGAATAAATTTTTGAGCAATAAAGAAACCTTAAAATCAAAACTCCCCATAAAACTCAAGAAAAAAATAATGGTTACAACATGTTTACTACCCTGTCTTACGTATGGCTGCCAAACACGGTTATATAATAATAAGCTATAAACAAAATACAAGTACGTCAGAGAGCAATGGATAGGAGTATACTAAATATACAAAGAAAACACAGAAAAAGAAAGAAAGACATAAAAAATGCAACAAAAATAATAGATGCTTTGGAACATTCACAAAAACAAAAATGGAAATGGGCGGGTCATATTGCGCGTATGGACAAAGAAAACTGACACAGAGAGTAACTAACTGGCAAGGACCACCAAACAAAAGGAAAAGAGGTAGACCGAGAGAAAAATGGGTTGATGAAATATTAAGAAAAGCCGGTGAAAATTGGATCACAAAGGCAAAGGACAGACAGACGTGGAAAAAAAATGAATTATGTTATGAATTTTGTACGTAAACTGATCTGAAAATTTAATTTATTTAATATTTTGAAATTTATAAAAAAAATTAGAAATTATTCGATTGTAAATTATTAATTCTGATAATTATGAATTGTATTATTTTGTTTTATGCATGCATAATTATGTAATTGTAATCTTAAGATATTATTGTTCTTTTTCTAAGTCATTCATTATGGAAATAAAGAGGCTATATTATTATTATATTATAAGATCCCAACCAGTTGACAGCACCCATCCATCTTCTCTATCGAAATTGGGATGTTTTTTTTTAAATTTCAATAGTCTTGAGTATCATCCTTGGTAGAAATCATTTTTCTTTTTCGAGGCTTTGTAGTTTATTAAATCTTATGTAATGGTGGGAATGATCTTGAGCATGTTTACAGACAGCAGACTTCACGGGCCGTCGGTGCTTGATGTCAGCTATATGTTCTTTCACTAAAACTACAAACGTTTCTAAAATAAAACAACGTATTCGCATTAACGAGTGGCACAGACTGACTTTTATTTAAAAAACCATAGAACATACATGGCTACCGTCAATGCACGACAGATGGCAGCACTAGTAACATATTGTGTAGATATTAGACCTTTAATACCCCCACTATATCTAAAAATATGGATATACAAAAATATTACAATCTTTGAATACCTAATACATCCAAAAACTTATAATGTTTCACAACACATAGATCCTTCGTGAATACATCAGCTGGCATCTCAGCTGTAGGTAAATACTTCACATTTACAATTTTATTAACTACGCATTCTCTACAAAAGTGAAACTTAATATATATGTGTTTTTTACGCTTGTGAAACATTGGATTTATAATTAGCTTTTGTGCACTCTGATTATCGTAGAACAAATCAATGGTATACAAATTTTATGTAATTTCATATAGTAAGTTTCTCAAATAAACAGCTTCTTTACATGCTTCTGTAATAGCCATATATTCGGCCTCACTACTAGGTAAGGCTACAGTAGTTATAGTAGTTAGTTTCCCAAGAAATTACACAACCAGATAAAGTGAAACAATATCCTGTATATGACTTCCTATCTATAACATTTGCACCCCAATCTGCATCTACATATCCTTCTAATATTGAATTTCCATCAGCAGTGTACTTCAAACCGTAATTTTTAGTAAATTTTATATATCTCAACAGACGCTTTACATATGCACAATGTTCTCTAGAATAGCAATTGTTAAATTAACTCAAAAATCCAATTGTGTAAGTAATATCAGGTCTGGTTAGAATAGCTAAGTACATTAGACAACCAATAACTTTTTGATATGGGAATTTTCCAACATAGTTTTCTCCCTTAGATACGTGCTACTTTGTTTCCATAGGAGTCTGAATGGGTATGCAATGACTCATGTTAAATTTTTGTAACACCAGATCAATATAATCAGACTAACTAATGTGATAGTTTTCTCAGATTTATTAACACTTTCATTGACACCAAGACACTTTCTGATTTCACCTAATTCTTTAAGTTTGAAATGGCTTGCTAATACATTTTTCAAATATTCTGTTTCTTTACAATAATTTAAAAAAATAAAAAAATCATCCACAAAAAGTGTGACAATAGTCCTGAAATTATTTCTAATTTTTGTGTACATACATGGTTCTATCTTAGATCTCCTATAACCAATATTTAACAACATTCATCCACTTTCCTGTACCAAGCTCTCGAAGTCTGTTTAAGCCCGTAGATTGCCTTTTTTTAATTTAAGTACTAGAACCTTATGAGTCTGCCCGGAAAATCCTTCTGGCAACTGCATAAAAATGGTTTCATCAAGAGCATCATTCAGGAAGGCTGTAGTAACATCAAGGTGAGTAATGTCAACAACTTAACTGACAATGCAAATAGTAACCTCAATGTAGTATGCCTCACAACAGGCGAAAATGTTTCGTTATAGTCTACACCCTCAATTTGTGAAAAACCTTTAGCAACTAAACGTGCACGGAACCGAACTTTGTTATCACTATCATATTTTTTACGAAGCACCCACTTACACTGTACAACCCTACCATCTTGTGGACTATCACATAATTCCCACGCATCACTTTCTCTGAAACACTGTAGTTCTTCTTGCATGGCCAACATCCTCTGTTCCTTTTCTGGTCCGTTTAAAGCATCACGCGGTGTCAAACCTACCCCATCAACATAGGTTTCAGCGCTTGTACAAAGATTCGACATACCATATCCCTCTGGTGGTTTCCGTGTTCGTCTGGTTCTGTCCATGAAATCTTCATTTTCACACTGAAGTGTACTCTCTGATGTTCATAATTACTTGGAACATATGTTTTATCATTGTTATCATCATAGGAATAATAATTTTCACTGTTGGAGTTATCTTCAAGACTAGATGTTGATTCAAAACGTGTTACCTTCTGACCTTGTTGTTCCGATTTAACCTCATCCCCCACTAAACCAACATTCTGGTATTGCACTTGAATCATACATTCAGAATTGATTTCTGGCTCAATAACGACCATATCTCTACTTGTAAACACAGTCCTCGTTTCTGCATTATAGACTCTATATCCCTTTATATTATCTGGGTATCCTGTAAGAATACATTTCACAGATTTCTTATTCCATTTCTTTTGCTTTTGTTTAGCAACATGTACCATGACAGTGCTACCAAATATCCTAATATGACTGATATCTGGTTTTGTGCCAGTCCATAGTTCATATGGCGTTCTATTATCCAACGCAGCAGCCACAGTTCGATTCTGCAGGTACACTGCTGTATTGGTGGCCTCACCCCAAAACCCTTTTCCCAGGTTTGCATCAAAAAGTAGACATCTCGCTTTTTCTACGACTGCGCGATTGAATCTTTCACGTAAACCATTTTGTTCTGGGGCGTATGGGTTGCTTTTCTGGAGGATAATATCATCACTGTTTAGGTAATCTTCAAATTCCTTATTGCAATACTCTAAACCGTTATCGCTTCTTATCACTTTTATTGTTCTTTTTGTTTGATTTTCCACTTGTACTTTAAATATCTTGAAATACTTCAGAGCCTCATTTTTGTGCTTCAGAAAATAAACAAATGTTACACGACTGTAATCATCGACAAATAACAAGAAATACCTTGCTCCTTCTATAAATGTAGTCTCCATAGGGCTACAAATGTCTGTGTGCACTATATCTAGCAAGTTACTGCTTCCCTGATTACTTTGAATGGTAAGCGACACTGTTTACCTTCACAACATGTTGTAAAAGAAGCCTTGCTTATTTCTAATTTTTCATCAAATGACATTCCAAAGACAGCATTTTCCATTTTATTTAAGTATTCATTATTGACATGTCCTTATCTGCGATGCCATGTTACTCCTGATACAGCTGATGCAGCCAAACACTCCTGGGATACCAAGTTTACTTTGTATACTCCATTGACCAATACTGCTGTAGCGACTAACTGTTGCTTTTTATTGTAAACACAACAGTCTTTATATGTGAAAGACACGCTGTTACTTTTTTATTTAGTTGACTGACTGATAGTAGGTTAGTAGTCAGAGATAGTATACAGCATACGTCTTCTATCACGATGTCGTACTCGCAATCATCAGTTGAAGTCGTTATTTTAACATTGCCTGAACAGAACACTGTCATCTTCACACTATTAGCTACGACAATTCCTTTATTTTGTTCATATCTGGCATTCATAACCCAACTTTCGTTTGCTGTTAGGTGTACACTTGCACCGGAGTCGATAAACCAATCATTTTTGTTAAAATTCGCACTTAAAAATACTGAACTAAATGCCTTTGATTGCATTCTTTCTTTATTTTTCTTATTTGCTGAATTATTATCGTTATTCATCACTGATTTTTGTAATGGCCGACTTGTTTACACCGGTAGCATTTCACCGCCTTGGTGTTTGACTTCGACGGAACAGTAGTACTACTAACATTACAATTTTTCTTGGCCATAGACAAATTATTCTTGCATGATTTGAATGACTGACGAAAGCACCGTTCATTTCACTCTCGTTGTAATCTACCGGCTCCATGTCTAATAATTTTGTCTTGATTTGTCTGCCGTAATGGAAATGCCCGAATGTTCGATTGCCATGACCATTGCAACAAAACGATCAGGCAATCCAGTCAACAACAATGACCCTATCCATTGATCATTTATTTCTAATCCCGTTTCACTTAATTTCTGCGCTGTATCGATAATCTGAGTCACATATGACGTCATCGAACTACAATTATCACGCCGGATTGAAATCATATTTCTTAACAGACTTATTCTCCGTGAAAAGCCACTATCATCAAATAATTGCTGTAGTTTATTCCACAATTTTTTCGACGACTTAACGGTTTTGACGTGGACATACAACGACGGGTCGATGGTCATAATCAATTTGGCTTTAGTTTTTTCGTCATCCGCGCTTGCTATTTCTTTTCCCGGTTATGGCTTGATACAATGCTTCATGCCCTCGAGAACTAAGAAATTTTCTGCAGCGAAACACCACTCCGAATAATTATCGCGTCCCTTTGGTTTCGGCACATTGATAAGGTTGGTAGCCATTACGACGTACAGTTCCTACGCTTATAAACTGCGATAATTAATACGATCAGTCAGTTTATAGCTAAATCGCACTGAATACTGTCTTTTAACACTGGCTTTACTTCAAAATCCTTGTTAAAACGACTCAATACTGCGATTTTAATTATCGTATGGCCCATAACCTTAAATAAAAGAACGTATTCGCATTGACGATTGGCACAGACTGACTTTTATTTAAAAACCATAGAAAAAACATGTCTACCGAAAATGCACGACAGATGTCAGAAATACTAACATATTGTGTAGATATTAGACCTTTAACATCAGAATCTAGCTTGTAAAGTCCTGCATCCTGTACTCAAATATAGATTGTGGAAGGAGGAATTCTACAAGCATGTGGACGGTGTGCTGATAGGCTCACCTTTATCTCCACCAAAATATTTGTAGAGGACTTTGAGGAGAAAGCCTTTATTACTCTTCCTGTAATTCCAAGATTCTACAAGTAGTACCTAGATGACATTTTCACCATCTGACAAATTAGTAGAATTTTTAGTTCACCTTAATTCCTTAAACTCTAAAATATATTTCATAATGGAGTTAGAGGTCTATTCCTACCAAGGAAGATACGCGAGGATATTGATATAAAAACCATCCTAATTTCAATAGAAAAGATAGATGGGTGCTGTTATCTGTATGTGATCCTAAAAATAACAAAATTAAATCCAAATACAAGCGTACTACTGCAAGAATTCAAGATAAGATAAGCTGTGTGGATCGGAACAAAAATTAATATTTAAAAACTGAAGATAGCCGGGCTAACTAGGATATTGGGACGTCAAACATCTCTATACCCCCCGTGACCATGGGTGCTGTAAAGCAACCGAAACGTTTAGAATTAAAAATAATTTCGTCGTTATCATCATTACAACCTTTCACAAGTCCACTGCTGAATATAGGCCTCCCCCAAGTACTGCCACAAAGCACGGTCCTGAGCCACCTGCATCCATCGATTTCCTGCATGTCCTACCAGGTCGTCACTCCATCTAGTGGAAGGTCGCCGTACACTTCGCCTACCGGTACGAGGCTGCCAATCGAGAACCTTTTTTCCCCAGCGTTTGTCGGTTCTTCGAGCTATATGGCCTGCCCATTGCCACTTCAGCTTACTAATACGTTGGGCTATGTTGGTCACTCTGGTTCTACTGCGGATATCCTCATTTTTAAGTTTATCACGCCAAGAAACTCCGAGCATAGCCCTATCCATAGCTCATTGAGCGACTTTAAGCGTCCTCACACGGCCAACTGTGAAGGACCACGTCTCGGTTCCGTAGGTCATCACTAGCAACACGCACTGGTTGTACAACTTAGTTTTCAGGTTTTGAGGTATACCTGACGAGAAGATGCTTCGTAATTTCCCGAATTGCCCATCCGAGTTGAATCCGTCGATTGACCTCTCGGTCAAAGTTGGACTTACCTATTCGGACTATTTATCCCAAGTAGACGTACTCGTCAATATCAAATGTGAGTGATGTACTCGCCATTGATGTTAATACCGTATCCTTTCCAGTCCAGTAGCTTAAAAACGTCTTTTAATACAGCAGTGAAGAGTTTCGGGGAAATAATATCACCCTGTCTTACACCTGTCTGCAGCTGGATAGGTTTCTTACTCTGGTTCTGTACTAGGATAGCCATCGTAGCCTTACTGTATAAACATTTCAGCACTTCGATATACCGACATTCAACTTGGTATCGCTGAAGAGACTGTAGCACCGCCCAAATTTCAACGGAATCAAAGGCTTTCTCATAGTCCATATACGCCAGGCAAAATGGCAGATTGTACTCTTCGGACTTTTGTATAACTTGCCGAAGGGTATGTATGTGGTCTATGGTACTAAAGCCTTTTCGGAAACCGGCTTGTTCGGGAGACTGGAAGTCGTCAAGTCTGCGTGTGAGACAATTCGTAATGACTCTTGAAAACGGCACGTAGACGCGGCTCAGAAGGGATATCGGTCTGTAGTTTTTCAAGAGGGCATTGTCGCCTTTCTTTAAGAACGAGACCACCTCACTTCTGCTCCACGCCTCCGGAGTAGTGCCACCATGGAGAATGGAATTAAAGAGCCTCTGAAGGACTTCAAGTACCAGTCGCTTTCAGAAGCTCCGCTATAATTCCATCTTTGCCTGGGGACTTTTTAAGGTGCTGGAGAGCCATTCCAAACTCGCTCAGACTGACGTCCGGGATATCATCAGAATAGTGTCGTATAAGAGTTGCTCTTGGATCGTTACTCACACTTGCGTGTGGCTTCAACGATGATGTGTACAGTTGCCCACAGAACCCCTCAATCTCACCCAGAATCTCAGGTGTACCGGAAACGATGCTGCTACAATCAGTTTTCAGTTTTGATAGTTGTCTCTTACTAGCAGACAGATCTCTGGCAAAGACATTGGAGCCCTGGTTCCGCTCAATCGTTTCTTCAATACGTGCAGTATTGTAGTTGCTCAAATCTCGCCGCATGCATTTGGAGATCTGTCTGTTCCTGTCAGTTGCCTGTATGCTGTCAAATCTGTTGACGATTGCAGCCTCATCTCCCATCTAACAGCCCTGAGATAAAGAGTGTGATCGAGAGGTTTTGTGTTCTTCTGCGGCGGGTCTTTCAAAACTTAGCTCCGACCTCGTGGACAGTTTCCACGAGCTTGTCATTCATATTGTCTACTGCACCGCAATCTTCTAGGCACTGAAAGCGGTTAGGTAACTCAAGCTGAAAGGTTTCGGGATTCTGGATTAGAGCAGGAGGGAGACGGAGCGTTGACTTCATTAGACGAGACGTCTCCAACTTAGCGTTTAGGTTTAGTGTGCCTCTAACAATTCTGACATCACTGAGACATCACTGAACAGTTGGCGTCTGGTCGTCATAATGAACTCAATCTCATCTTTTGTCGAACCGTCTGGGCCCGAGCAGGTCCACTTCCTGTGGGGCCGCTACTGAAAGAAGGAGTTCATCATAAAGAGTCCCTCTTTCTCCATTTCCTTGTGTGTGTCCTCAGTCCATATTTCTCCAAGTCGGCCAGCTGCTGGCCCCTATGTTTCCGTTGCCCTACTCCAAATTTCCCTACCTAGTTTTGCGTTGAAGTCTCCCATCAACATCGTGTAGAGGGTTTTGGAGGAATGCATGGCTCTGGAAATATCCTCATACATTTCCTCCACCTCTTCATCGGGAGGTGCCGAGGTGCGTAAACCTGCATGACCTTCAGCGAATACCGTTTGGTGATTCTGAGTATCAGGTACGCGACCCTCGTTGACACACTCCCAATCTTGACAACGTTGTTGACGAGAGACTTGTGGACGATAAATCCGACACCTCCCTGGGACAGACCGCCCTCCCGGTGATAGAACAAGTTGCCGGACTCGAGGATTACCGTGTCCTCCCCCTCTCTTCGGACCTCTGATAATCCAATAATATGCCAACGCAACTTATCTACCTCTTCTTCTAGCTCCGGTATCTTCTCGTCAGTCCTCAGAGTGCGTGCGTTATATGTTGCCAGGTCGTGTCGTCGTAGGTGGCAACCGAACCTCTACCGGAGATTCTTGGCACCTCTTGTCTCGCTGTTACCATGGTCGCCACCGTAGACAGGAATAGCGGGGCTGCCGGGGACTGCGGGCCGTTTGTTTGCGTCGATTCTCATGGGTGGATATTTGCCATAGTTGCCGCGTTTGGCGAGCGAGTTTGCAACCGCAGTTTTTTATTATATCACAGTTGTTATCAGGAAAATGCTGTTACCCATTTCCTGCCTGTCTCCCTCTGTCGCCTCTTACGTCACCCACGGGAAGATATGGGGTAGTGGATATTCTCAATCTGTATACATAGTTTTATTCATTATCAGTTATTAGGTTTTTCTGATAAGAAATTCTCAATAGCTGCTCGGAGTCAGGTAGTTGCGGTATCGCATTCCTAAGAAAGCACGTTAAGCCATAGGCCCCGGTCCGATCTCTCTCTGGTAGTTGGATTACTATCTCATCGGACTAAGAGAGTAAGGGATATAGGGTGCACCTGTGCCTGCGCGTGCATTTGGGCACTTCAATACTGTACTGCGTAGATGACTAGACTGTTGAGACTAGCCGGCATGATCGAAATTCGGTCTAGATTATTATTATAAATGTTTGTATTAGTAATATAAAGTCAATTATGTTCGTGTAAAATATTTATTTAATATCACTTATTGTCGTGGATGTATTCTTAAAGATTTTCGGGTGTTATTGCAAATGAAATGTTAAAAAAGAAAACAACTGTGTTGAGTTGTTTGCTAAATGCTAACCGATTTTGCCTCTACCAATTAGTAATTACATGGCTATTTGAGTTATATTTACGTTGTTGTAACTTGAAGCTTGTTTTTTTTTTTACTTTCATCAAAGATCGAAGCCAATCATACCACTCTCGAGTACAGGGGGGTATAACTAGGTTTTCGGTGTTCTAAAAGATACATTAGAGTAGTTTGTACAGGAATCACAAAATTAAATTTCTACTCCCTTTAACTAACAGACAACTAGGCTAGGCCAGTTTCAGTTCACCCCTTTGTTATCGACATTCCACACATACGAAACAAACGGTTTGGTTATTCGTACGTAACGTGTGGCAATGTAGTGGAACAAATAACCAGCATCTTTTTTTCCGTCCGATTAGATAGAGTTAAGTGTAAATAAACTTTAGTTAAACTATGCCAGTACACTTAACCATATTTCACAACATTGCCCTTATCATCATATTTAAAATAAGTCAAGCACGGAGTTATAATGGTTTGAAATTCGAAGTTCGATATTTTAATGAATGTTTCTGAAATATCAAATGTTCAACTTTGCTTTTTTTTTTCGAAACAGTGATAAATAAAGAAGTTGATTATTCAGAAATTATTATGTTATAATTTATATTGAATGCCATATTTTTGTTCTAATTCATTATTTATACACCGAGACTACACGGTAGCGAGCACCGTATGGCTGTGGGGTAAGATTATCCACTAATTACCTTTAATCTTCCCCTGGGTTCCATATAATGTGTCATATGCATATGCCGTACGAATATCAGGGGGCATCAGCATCTTCTTGATAATAATTCAAAATTATAAAAAAATTATGGTACCCGCATACCAAGCGTGGCAGTTATTATAAAATCCTATCTGTGAATCGACCTATTAAGGAGCCCTGTGTTCAGCAGTGGATATTTTATCGTATTCCATCTACTTATTGATATTAAAATGAGTTATGATAATAAAAAAACTTAAAAATTAAAAAGAGGAAAATTATTATTCTGACTAAATATTGTTTGAGTGTACATACGAGTTTAGACTTACAAACAATATTAATGAAGGAAACTTGTGCAGCGGTACGACCAACACCTTTCATTTAATTTAAATAATATATTCTCATTTTATCAAAACTCATTTACTGTGTGTTTAAACTTAGCAATGTAAATTGAATGTAATACTACATATATAATATTATATTCAATTTGCATTGGTATAATATAACATACAATCTACAATAGTAATACATATTATAATATAAAATAATTAGTGGTAATGTCTTTGACCAATCGAGGCCGTTTTCTCACTATATGTGTTTTATCGAGAAAATGGTTCATAACACTGCTGATATCGAATAAATGTTACTGTAGTGAAGTTAACAAATTGTCTGAGTATGTAAAATAACTAACAACTTATATTGTGATTATGAGTTCAATATTCGCAATACATGTTTTGTGATTATGATTTTCATATCTCATATTGACATTATAAATGGACATTTAACTTCAGGAACGAACTCACCGAAAAAGTTAGAACATTGTCTACTAGAACAAATACGACATTAGTTACAACATTGACTACCGCATAATTTAATTAATTATTAATTTTATCTAAATGTGTCTCTTTCCCACACCTTTATAGACACATCGCTATCGATCTTTTTTGTATGTATATTTTTAAGTAGAGTTCGATTTGTTATCCCTGTTACATATCACTATTTTATTGGATTTTATTACGATATACACATTTTCTTGATATTTCATATTATTTATTTATTGTAGTGTAAGTGACCAACAAACGAATTTCTTTCCCTAACATTTTTATGGTCATTCAGTTAAAGGAGAGAGGAAGGCCTTTCTTAATTTGACTTTGATTTTTAGGAGTGTGGTCACCAGTCGATTATACTAAAATATAACTTAGCGTTAATACAAAAATACACAAACTTATAAGCTATTTTCAAAAATGTGGTTTTATGAATTAATTTGATTGATTTATTGTAAGAATACCTACGCAAGGGAAAAAATAATAACTTTCTCTTTAATATATTAACCACATCGATACATAATCGATCACCCTATTAACTAACGAATAAATTATTGCGACCATCAAATGCTGCTAAATATTAAAGCGATAAAATTGTCCTACGCGATATGAGAGTATCGATTTCGTGCTCAAATGTCTCTTTCTATTGTAGATTGGTGAAAACAGAAGCTACATAAAGCATTTGTATTTTTCCTAAATTGGCATTCATTTTTATGATTAAGGCCGTGATTAATTTCTTTTGGATCATATGACAACCGTTACGATGTAAATAAACGCTATTTGATGAAATTATTGAAATTAATCATGCCAATTTTGATATTCAAAGTTCGAACTCAACAAAATAAATGCATTCCTGAAATGTATGATTTACGACAGCAATTTTAATATATTATGAAATTGTATTGGTGACATCACCTCGTCCGTCAGCATTCACGCGAACTGCACACAGACCATAATTGGTGTGCTCTGGCCCATAAGTTTAATCACTGACTGTTTTTCTAATTATGTACCATTTCAACTCAATTCATTTTCAACTAATTATTTTGAATGATAAGAACGCATTCTTAACTGAATCACTAAATAATTTTTTACGAGTACCGGGAATAAAAGTAATTAAGGGCATTTAAAATTATCGATAAAATTCATTTAATTATACCACCCGAACAAAACCAGAATCGTTCAATAAAATGAATCCACAACTAATTGTGGTTGTTCTTGCAAGTTTTCTCTGCAATAAGGTTCATTATAAAATATTAAGAGTTCACGACCAATTTACCTCATTATTGGCAATCGAAGTTAATTACGGGTATCTTTCCATTTTCGTTCGACATTCATCAAATATGAATATTTATAGTAAAGCAGCTGGGTAAAAAGGAAAGGAAGAATATTATTTTAGGTTTTTTTTTCTTACTTTATTACGTGAACGTTGTACACCATGATTAGCAGATGAGTTTCTAAAAATGATACGTAAACTTCGACTAAAGAAATAAGGGAGAAGTATGCCAGTATTTTACCACTCTTTTATTATCTTCACGTGTATCTATCTATCAATGTAACGGAATATCATAATGAAATTTTCACACTGTGGTAGTCATGAATACATAACTAGAAATACAAAAACTTTTGTCGGATCTAAGCACTTATAAAAAGGATTGATTGGATTTGATAACGCAAAAATCCTCGCTAAAAACACCGTTTCCCTCAAAGACGAATCATTCGCGAGGAGTTTGAAATAAAAAAAATCCAAATTTCAATAAAGAAGCTGGCTGGGTTTTTTCATCTGCTTGGAATCCTTTAATAAGTAAAATTAAATCACAACCCTAATATATAACTGCAAGACTTCAAGATACAATAAGTTCATACTGCGAAGATCGTAACAAGTAATTTATAATTTTAATCTTGAAGAAGCCATGGATAACTATGAGAATGAGACCTCGTACACCTCAATCCAGTAAACATCAAGATTTAAATAGTTACGAGTAGATGCGCCTTCACCTTGAAAAACTGTTGCGTTATTTTCGAATGTGTGCGTTTGCAAGACACTGACGCGCGCACACTAATGCAATAGTGTCATCTCCTATTATCTTACGGAAATTTTGTATATTAATTTATCTGTCTACCACGGCATTTCCGTCTGTTTATGTATATTTATAGACGATCCCTTTGCAAACCGCTTCCTTGGTACATCCGAGTATCTAACTGAATTGGTTATTAGAAGAGTACTGAAACAATCAATGTCATCTGTTATTATCTTACGGAAATTGTGCATGATACTCGTGCTTTCTCTGTCCCACAGTTTCCGTTTTGCCGGTAATTATTTCGTGGTATTTTCTGACTTCAGAATAAAATAAATTTAATACCGTAGATTTTATTATAAATTAAATTAGGTGGGTGATGTTTTAAATAATAAGAATGCTTAGATATAAAGATCTTTCTTAGACTTTCTTAATTAAGCTATGGTTTAGAAAGTCATTACATTTAACATAACGTAAATACAAGACAAGAATAAAAAATAGGACAAAAGTCCTGCGTTGTTATCGAATACTTTTCGTTCTTTATTGTTATCATTATTGTCCTTGTCATCTCTTTCCATTCTTTCTAAACTTGATTTTTATATTATTTACTCAATATCTTTTCCCTAAGTCTTGTTGTTTTCTACATTATTGTCGAAATTTCCTTTTTATTGTATTTATTTTGCTTTCAAATATGGTATCTTAGTTTTTTCCAATTTATTAACCTTTTTCTTGTTAGGTTCTATTTTATTGGGTCAGTTAAGTTTTTCTTCATTTTCTTTTATGTTCAAGTTGGTCATTTAATTTTTTACCTTCCTTATTTTTATTATTTAAACCTGATGATCCACTAGTACTTCTATCGTATTTTTTTAGGATCTTAAATACTGCAGTAAACATCAGTTTCTGCATAATCTTCAATTTATTCTGTAGTGACACTTTTACCTGGGAGTATATAGATTTTTCTCTTTTTTTTAGGTTCCATGATATTCATCGAACCATATCTCATTTCTTTGAGTAGTGTTACAACAAAATTTTCTAGAGCACTTTGATGGTCCGCACTTGAGTCTCCGCCGGGAAGTCTGGCTAGTATTTTATAAACATTTAAAGGGTAATTCTCTGTTTTCTTTAACTCAGCAATAGTATTCTTTGTTATATTCATATTAATCTCATCAATTAACAATTTTCATAGTCTTGGAAAGCAACCTTTTGTAATTGTCGGTAATTGTCGACCAAATATTTTTTTGGATGAAAAAATGCCACATCTAGCGGTTGCGTCAGGTGGGTTAAGTAGGCTGGTAAGAATGAAAATCGATGTTGTGCGCTTTACATATTTGGATCAAATCTGCTGATAAATATGAAGACAGATTGTCTTCAATTAAGCGCTTTTTCCTGGTAAATCCTTAAAATAATTAACCACCATATTTTGCACACAATCCTTAAAAGTTGTTTCATAAAACTATCCAGATTTCAACCTGTTATATCAAGTACCGTCAGAAACTTGTTGTACCTAGGAATCATGTAAATGCGGTAGCATTTTGCCATTTAATTTAACATTTCGAGAAGTTACATACTTTTCCACAGCTATTTTTATTATTTCCGTGTTTTTTATACCGTTTCCTTGTGGGGTTGGGTCTCCCGGCATGGTGAATATACCTACGGCGGTGTGTACCTGCGAATGAAAACTATCACTTTAAAACGATTTTTTATAAATCACAAAATCCACAGCTTTCAGATACTACCTATATATTAAAGACTTACTATTTCTTAATACAAAAACTATGAAAGTAGTCAATTAGTTATGCTAACAGTTTTTGACAACCATATTTATTTATTTCTATTCACCCCTCATTAGTTTTTTTTTCGCACATTAAGCGTTTCCATTATTCCCTACTATGTTTCCATAAAACCTATACCACTGTTCTATTCTCCTTTCAATAGATTCTATTAACCCCTTTTAAACAACAAATTTACACGTTCTGAGCTTTTAGCAAATTTTTTGAATTTTAATAACGAATTATCACTTACGGTCACTGAATTTTAATAGTTTATTACACTTGAAATAATACTAGTTTTTACGGAATTTATCGCGTATATTTAACTTTTTAATTACCCGACGTTTCGAGAGCTTTACAGCACCCATGGTCACGGGAAGGACTGAGATGTTCAACGTCCAGCTGTCATAGTTAACCGCGGTTACCATAGATTAAAATTTAACTTTCGTTCCGATCTACACAGTATGAACTTATGGTATCATGGAGTCTTGCAGTTGTATGCTTGGGTTGGGATTTAATTTTATTTATTATAGGATCCCAAGCAGATGGTAGCACCCAGCCATCTTCTCTATTGAAATTAGGATGTTTTTTGATTTCAATAGCCTCGCGAATCATCCTTGGAAGGAATCGGTGTTCTTTAGCAAGGATTTGTGGTCTATCAAATCTGATGTAGTGACGGGTGCGATCCTGTACATGTTCACAGACTGCAGACTTCCCGGAGCGTCGATTCTTCACATCAGCTATATGTTCTTTGACGCGGGTTTTAATTGATCTTTTAGTTTGTCCTATGTAGGAGAGACCACATTCACAATCAAGCTTGTACACTCCTGCATCTTGCAGAGGGACGTTACACTTGACTGATGGTAAAAACTGACCAATCTTCTTCGGCGGCTTGAAGTATGTTTTGATGGAAGCGCGCTTCAAGATGTAGCCAATCTTGTCAGTGACTCCTCTAACATATGGCAGTACAGCAGGTACACGCTCGACTGTGGCCGCCTTCAATCGTTCTCTGTGACGTAGGCGCGGGACCCGAAGCTTGTTGTCATGCAAAACTTGCTTGACATGTTGGAGCTCGGCAGCCAGGTGTTTACTGTCACAGATCCCTCGTGCTCTCTGAAACAAAGATTTACCCACGGTAGCTAACTGTGAAGGATGGTGGTGAGAATCACCGTTTAAATATCTATCTGTATGGGATTAGGACAATTCTGCACTACTACGAGAGGGATACGTGTCCAGTAGTAGACTTCCACGTACTGATAAATGATAATGAAGAAGAGTTTCCTGTATTGATGATAATCGTCACCAGCCTGTTCAAAGTCTTGTAAGAGATATTTTGGCTTTTCTTTAACTGCCCTGGATTAATCTTAATCATTATGGCTTCGTAGACCTTCCACCTCGATCATAGTCTCAGACTTCTTACGTGGTAGCATGGGTCGGACCGATCGGGGCAGAACCACGGGCTAAGCTTTCCATTGACGTACGTCGAGTTGGGGGTTGATATATTTTTACGGAAAGGTTACATTTACGTAAGCACGCAAGCAAAGTTTCAACATTACTTTTTGAGAAAAAAAGTTATTGAAAATCTATTATTTTTGCAATATTTATATCAATCCCTACCTCAGATTATATCTAATTCTCGCCATTGAAAGTTCGTTTAACGTATGGTTAAGTTGTCATACGTTCGGTAACATTTGATTTTATATAAATTTACGTAAATAATTATATTTTGTACTCGTTTCAATAGTTTTCATGCATATAATATCTAACAGTTTATATTTAAATTACAGAATTATTATCATTACGAGCTATTAAAATTAAAATGTGTAGTGTTCTACCGTCTTTTGCCGGCTTGTGGGACGAAACGTAAAACTGATGATTTCTAAGAATTAATTAAAGCAATATGTGTATAAAATTGTATAAAACATGTGTATAAAAATATGTATAAAATCCACCCACCTATAAGGGCAGATAACAAATAAAATAGATTAGGTTCAACTTATGTCAAGGAACAGAATTAATTGACCCCGACCCCACGTTCACGAGTCTGTCCCACCCCTAGAGTGTTTTTATAGAGCCGGAGGCGCGTAGGATGAGCAGCCTCCACCTGCTGTAATAAATCGTAGGCATCGGACGAGCCGGAGCGGTTGAGGCTGTTCGCGGCGACCAACAAGACGAAGCTGCGGAGGCGAGGCTGGATGCTTGCGATTTGTTACACAAAGGCGTAGAGCCTTCTCTTCCCGCAGCACCGGAGACGTTGCAGTCTCAAAAAAGATACAGAAATCCCTCTATTTATTTGGTGAAGGAGGTTCCCCCTTTCTTAGGGTTTTTAACACTTAATATTTATACATAAAAAGAGGAAAATTTCCTCAGAATTAAAAATGAAAAAACTCGAAAAAGGGGGGGGAGGCTCCAACACTCTTCCTTTTAAGGAGGAGTAGTACACCTCTCCCCGCCTTCTTCGCACCCCCCCTCCCACCTTCAATTTGACGGACGTCAATGGAAAGTCGTACCGAACCACGCTCCCAGAGCGTGGTTAACTGCTATGTTTCGTATGGTGAGTGTAAAGAACCAGAGACCCTTTTTACTGGTGTAGGTTGCGTTGGCGAAATAAAATAAAGTTATTCATTGTCTTTCATATATTTTAAATTACACGCAACACTTACAAGTTCAGAAGGAGAATAGCTCAAGTACAGATACTTTGCAATAGTTTATACAGTACAGAAAGGAAATAAACAGTAGAAAGAATAGGCAGAGAAAATTCACAGCAAAATTAACAGTTTAAACAACATACATAAAATACATAGTATGTACAGTACGTAAGCGAGCAATTTTAACATCGAGCGATCGAGCGACATGCACTTAGCATCAGGAGCAGGTTCCGACTGGCGGGAGGTCCGTAGAAGTAGAACTCGGACGATGCGCATGAGTTGAAGGAGGCTACGAAAACAAAGAACCGGTCTCGGTATAGAAGTTTCTATTCGTGATATGTGTCACGACACGACGGCACGCTGGCTGTTGCTATGTGTTTTAATATGATATTAATTTATGAATACATATACATAATATTTTACATAAATATAAAAGACATAAAACTCTTTTATGTTAATAGATAAATATAATATGTGTGATACTATAAATAAACATATAATGTGTTATAAATGTAGGAGAATAGCCTACGCTGGAAAAGAGGCATTTCATCTTAGCCTTCAGCAGTGACAACGATTCTGCATTTTGATTTGTATTCGATGATAAATGTAGAAGTCTATGGGCCATAGCATCCACTTACCATCAGATGCTCGTTTGTCATCCTATTCTATAAAAAACACTTAATTCCGTAAACCAGGTTTTGGTATTGCCACGAACAAGCGCTTTTATTGTGTCAGTACGTCATATTATCGAGCAGTTGTCGCAAATATCTATGCTATTATAAATAGGGACTAAGTAAAATAAAACAAATATAAGTGGTGTAGCCACGCTGCAGCTACATTACGGTTGCAGCGAGAATGGGTCGACTCGATCGGGATAGGACCACCCTCTCACGGAATACCAGCGTAAAAAAGCAGCTTTGGAATAAAAAATATCCCAAGTTGAATAAATTACTTTACAAAATAAAGTAAAAGAAATTATGATGGTAAATTGCATTGCCTTATGCACATAGCTATTAGTGTTATTAATAAAAAGTTATGGTCTACTTATTAAAAATAGACCGTACCGCAGAATCCGATACTGTATATTCTGGCCATTGCCCGATGAAAACGTAATTCAGATTAATTTTACGCCGATGTTTTTATGGCTTTGGATTAACGAGAGTGAGTAGTTAACCGCAAATTGATTTCAGTTTATGTTTATTCATTAAATAAATCTCCTTTGTAATATATTTAATAATTATTAACTCAACGGTTGCACAACTGAAATGATTAAATGAAAAATTTTATAATTTAATTTGTGCCATCAATGGAGGCATACAAGTTGTGAAGGCTTATTTATTCATATTAATAAAAATGAAATATCTGTCTGTTTTATTGAAATAACTGGCTGTTATTGAGGTCAAAGTGTTATATGCATACTATTTGGACAAATTGTTACCGCCTTTCAAAATTCCACTGCTGAACATGGGCCTTTGCCATAGAGTGCCTTATAGGGAGGGGGGGTCTATTGTTGTCACTTAGGCTGGCAAACACATTTTTTTTATTTTTAAGTTATTATAGGGAAGATGCTGCTGCCCATCGTTTATTTCAGTTTTTCGCTGTCTCCTCCAACAATACTCACGGGACGATACAGGATAGTGGTTATTCTTTCATCGCCACTTCAACTTCTTATTTTTTTATCTGTCTGTCTCCAAACTAATATTCTAAATGGTTGAACCGATAGCGATGAAATTTTAATAACAGATAGAAAGCAATTATATTAGATATGTAGTCTATATTTGAACTGAAAAACTTATTTTTTTATTTCCTGTGAAATTGAAAGAATAATATTGATTTCAAACGAGACATGATCTTTATAAATGATAGCAGTATAATTAAAAATTGGTTGAAATGAGTTTTAAGGTTTTTCTTTCGGATAAACTATTTGCGAAAGCTGCTGGAAACAAAAATATTGTGAAATTTCATCAAATAAATTCTTATCTCTATACTTGAAAATAAGCACTTCTTTCTCGTGTCTGTGGGAAATGCAACCTCAGTAGGTGTATATTAGATGAGAATAACTCAATTATTTGAAGATATATAAATCGATGATATAAAGACGACTATTTTTAACGATTTTTTCGATATTATTCGAATCACTGGTGATTTTTTAATTAAAGTAATTAATCACCGCCGCCCAAGAACAACTGCAACACCAGTGAATTACAGGTGCGCTGCCAGTCTTGCAGAAAGGAGTAAGCTCTTTTCTTGAAAGTCCCTTAGTCGTATCGATGAGGAAAAATTGCCGGTTGTAAACAATTCTATAGAAAAGTTGTACAAGGAAGAAAACTCCTTGTAAAACGATCAGTAGTGGACTGCCAAGTAACCAGATGGTGGGCCAGAGAGGATGGTATCGTGAATTTTGACGCAATGTGCGCTCATGAACACTCCCCGTACTAAAAACGATAGAAAATGCAAAAGGATGCAACATCGACACAAAAAAAAGAAAAGAAAAAACTCGGTCGTTGACGATTCGAACCGCTCTGTGCTAGATGCGGTAAAGTGGAAGAAGCTGGCACTGGAGTGCCCCAGTCTAGAGATTAGAACAGTATTCCATGTGAGGCCGAACTTGTGCTTTGCAAAATTGCAATATGATGTGCTCGCCAATATTTTAGAGGCTAATTTGGTTTTCCCTTCGAAGTGACCACGAAACTGCACACTATTCGATATGTTGACACTGAAGATTCCAATGCTAGCTGATGCAGCAAGGGGATTGCCTAGAAATTGAGAAGATACGGCGGTGTGTTTCCTCGTCATCTAGAGTCGAGTTGGACGTAAAGAGAGAGCCTAACAGGTTGGCCTTCTTATTTACGGCATTGGCTAGTGAGTCGTATTCTCTGTGAGGAGATGGAAGAGAAGTTTGACACAAGTTTCCAAGGATACTCTTGGTGAGAGACCAGAATATACGGGTTCTCGAAGGAAGGCAAACTAGCTTCACGCCAATGCTGCCAATGCGCTCAGACCTTGCCTTGGAAATTACTTTTTTGAGGATCTCGATGCAAAATTATACTTCGTTTTAAAAGCGCTGGTGTTAACATCCTGAGGCGTTGATGCATCAGCCCAGGACCGGCAGCACTCCTGCTTATAGCGTGATGATATTTTACAGGAGTGACCAAACCATGGCTGGGATTTGTGTCCGAGTGGAACCACAGAAGATGGAGTAAGCATTTCCATACCTTGAAGTACCACATGATTGACAGAATCATAATCAACGCTGAGTTCGTCCGGTGAGAAAAAAGAGACAGTTAGAGCCAACAGATAGAAACTAATAAAGAAATAGGTAGCAGTGTCATCCAAAAAACTTTGTTTTTGTATTTACTGAGATTCAGCGTTGTAGTTTTGCCACTAATATTGCTGAGTAATGACCTTTTTTGACGTGCCTTTGACATACAAAACCAAATTTTTAAGCCTTTGTATTATTGTTACAAATAAGTATATTATTGCGTACATCAATGGACAGTGGCAAAATAAAGTGGCACTTTCCTTCTTACTTCTATTTGAAAAAAAAACTGCGATTACCAACTCACCTGCCAAGCGTGGCACCTATGGCAAAAATGTAATATTGAGGCATTCTATGGAAATGCCTGTGTTCAGCAATGGACTTTGATTAGTTTTTAAACGGTTTAATGTTACAAACATAACAATTCCACCATTTGAAATTATTGTTTATTCGTAAGAGCCTTATTTTATCCGAACAGCCATTTCAACTAATTTGGTTTTAAATATACTAACGCCCATTACTTTTTCTATAAATTATTCGTCATTATTCCCTGTATGGCAGATCACCAACCCTACAACTATAAACCAAACTATAATCTAGGAAATATTAGGTGTATAATATTCAATAAATATACAAAAAGCGAATGCGTGGGTGTGTGTGTATGTGTTTGCACGCGCGCGCACCCGTGTTTCTGTGCTTGCGTTTGTGCTTGTTCGTGTGCGTGTGTGTGTGAATTTGGCATTTATTTGATGTTTTTAGGCAGTTTCTCGGCAGTTTCTTAATTTTGACTTAATAGCCATAGAGTAACCTTTTTAAAATAGCAAATGGTAAAATTAATTTTGTACAGCCGTCATGAATATAAATAATATGAGAAAATTACCTATGTAGTCGAATATTTTTCTCGGCAGTTTTTTAATTTTGATTTAATAGCCATAGAGTTACCTTTTTAAAATAGCACATGGTAAAATTAATTGTAATTCATCAATATAAATAATATGAAAAACTACTATGTAGTAAAATAAACAAGGTCACGTCTTTATAAAATTTATATGGAACCACGTCAGAAGCACCAACTTTCAAATAAAATATAATCATAAAAATCGGTTCATCTAGAAAATTCTAAGGTAGCACTAATAAAAAAATACAGTCTAATTGAGAACTTCTCCCATTTTTTGAAGTTGGTTGACAACGTTAGAGGTTAATGCGTGTTAGAGTCAAGCTGCAGCTATAATATGGTTGTAGCGTGAATGGATCGTCTCGAACGTGAAATGACGACGCTCTTACAGTATACCAGAGTCAAATAGCAGTTTAAAGTTGTTGTGTTTTCTATGGCGAGCGCAAAGAACCGAAGACAAGTTTTACTGAAAACTAGGCATTCCATCATTCTCAGGAGTACCAACGCATCTGCATTTTTATTACTAACCGAGGATAAATGTATAAGTACATGTTTCACAGTATCCACTAACAATCATATGGACTGTGCTCTCACAACTTATTGTACTTCTATAAAAAATTAAATATTTAAAGTAAACATTTATTTAAGTATTTATTAAGATAGATAAACAAAAAATTTAATGAATTCAATTAAAGTTAACATTTGGCACGTCGCTAACGCCTCGATCATTTTTGTAAGCGCTTCGGATCCTACAAAAACACTTTAACATTGAAATCGTTGAAGCTTACGAATTTGAAAACATTTTAAAACTTCTCTAATGGTTAAGCATATAGGGAACGTTTTTTTATTTTTGTACTAAAAGGCTTTCCAAATAACTTGCTGAATACTACTTCTAGCTGCTGACCTATAGCTTAAAAGGTATAATTTAACTACATAAACTACTTATAGATTTAAGTTTACAGAATGAAACAGGAAAAGAAAATCTTCAATTCCCTGAATATGAGTGCTGCAAAGCATTTAAAATGTTGGAATTTAAAAATTAACATAATTGAATGCGATAAAATCAGTAATAGTTGTTTTATTAAATGTCCAGTGTACGCGAAAATATAAGAAATTAATTACTATGTGTTATTATTCTCATCTTAATACAAAAAGAGAAAAAACGATAAATAATTTGTCATTAAATGGGGTCGCTTAAAATTAGTTATGCTATATTGTTACGGGCTATTGATGATAAAGGTGAAAAGGTGTCTTAGCTTATTAAAAAAGATTGTTTGAAAGCAATAAACAAAAAAAATCATAACGATCTTTTATAGGTACATTTTTTATAGAACAAAGGTGACAAACCAGCACACAATGCATCTGATGGTATGTGGATGCTGTAGCCCATAGATATTTACATTTAACTACGGTTAAGAATCAAAATGCAGAGGCGTTATTCCCCCGTGATGACTAACATGGACATGGAATGCCTCTATTCCAGTAAAATGGGTCTCGGGTTCTCTAGACTCACCATACGAAACACAGCAGCATTAAGCTCCTATTTTACGCTGGTATTCGTGCTACAACCATAATATATGTAGCTGCAGCGTGGCACTACCACGTGTAAAACCTTGAAATACATATACCAATAATCGCACACTTAATGATTTAAGTAACATCTGATAATTTTAAAGCTCTGAAAATTGCAACTTGCTCTTGAGGATAGACATGGTTAACTATTCAGACCTTAGAGATATCACTTAGAGGTTAGACAGGTTTAAATTTAACAAATAAAGCAATACCACTTGAAGAAAGGCACTACAATGGGCTAGGACTCAGAATAAATTACTGCAAGCTTTAAACCGTTAGAACTATCACTTAGAGGATAGACATGGTTGACTATTCGTACCTAAGAGCTTATGGGTTAGACAGGTTTTAAATTAACTTTCGAGGGTTATCGCTATTAAGTAAATTATTGTGCGGTTCTGCCTACAGGAATTTAGAAGTAATCAAATAAAAATAATTAATGGTATAATTTTATTACAAAAGAGCTTAATATTATGAGTACAACATAACGTAAAAATGTTACAAATTATAGATATGAAAGAACCAGAATGTCTCATAGGTTTTCGGCAAAAGAAGTAAAAAATATCACCATAAGAGAACCTCCACATGATCACCGGACATCAAGACAGCAAAATATATACCAATTACCAACATACTAATAATTTAAACATTGGGACAGCTCATCCGCAAATCATATATTCTGAGATTACAACTAAACTTTCAATAGTTGTCAGAAAATTCTGACTAGAGAAAGAAATAAGTGCTATAAATAAACTTAACTTATGGTTTCATTAAGTTTATGTAAGCCTTTAAAGTGCTATGGACGGAAAATTGGCAGAACGAGTAAGAAATAATAACTGAATTCTGGGATAAAATTACACTGTGTTTAAGGTGAGATAAAATTTGGGTTTTAGTAGTTCATTGAGAGTAAATTGCATAGTTATTATTGGATATGAAAGTAGTATATGTTTGTAACTTTTAAAATTGTAGTACGTAATACAAAAACTTTCAGCAAAACAGTGTAGTTATTATGAAAACAACGGAATAATACTTATGGTGTACAATTTTACTCAGAAGTGAAAAAACCATTGCTTATATTAACATTCACATTGAGGATTCAATACTTTCAATTAAATAAAAAATATTGGAAATTAAATATCCAAACTAAAATTGAGCCAAGTAAACAAAGAAAAGTCTGAGGAAAATTATCAAGTCTATTCATCAAGATCCTAAACAGTGTCATAAACTAAAAATTGATCAATGGGGTCAAAACTATGGGTTTCTGTAGACACAACCCAGAAATCATGGCAGTTATTTTAGATTCATCATCATCATTACAGCCCTTCACAAGTCCACTGCTGAACATAGGCCTCCCCCAAGTAATGCCACAAAGCACGGTCCTGGGCCACCTGCATCCATCGACTTCCTGCATGTCTTACGAGTAAACTCGAGAACCTTTCTTCCCCATCGGTTATCGGTTCTTCGAGCTATATGGCCGGCCCATTGCCACTTCAGCTTACTAATCCGTTGGGCTATGTCGGTCACTCTGGTTTTACTGCAGATATCCTCATTTCTGAGTCTATCACGCAGAGAAACTCCGAGCATAGCCCTCTCCATAGCTCGCTGAGCGACCTTGAGCGTCCTCATACGGCCAGCAGTGAAAGACCACGTCTCTGCTCCGTAAGTCAACACTGGCAACACGCACTGGTTGTACACTTTAATTTTCAGAGATTGAGGTACACCTGACGAGAAGATGTATCGTAATTTCCAGAAAGCTGCCCAGCCGAGTTGAATCCGTTGATTAACCTCTCGGTCGAAGTTGGACTAACCTAGTCTAGTAGAGTAAACGTACTCGTCAACAACTTCGAGCATAGTGCTCCCAACAACTACCGGCATAGGTGTGACATGGACACTGAACATGATCTTTGTTTTGTCCATGTTCATCTTAAGACCTATCCGTAGGGAGACACCATTGAGGTCATTGAGCATAGTGCTAGGGGCCCTCCAGCGATTCTGCCATAAGGACTATATCGTCGGCAAATCGAGGGTGAGTGATGTACTCGCCATTGATGTTAATACCGTATCCTTTCCAGTCCAGTAGCTTGAAAACGTCATCCAACGCAGCGGTGAAGAGTTTCAGGGATATAACGTCACCCTGTCTTACATTTATATAGGTTACATATACATAGATAGGTTTCGAACTCTGGTTCTGTACTCGGATAGCCATCGTAGCCCTATTGTACAAACACTTCAGCACTTCGATATACCGACAGTCAACTTGGCACCGCTGAAGGGACTGTAGCACCGCCCAAATTTCGACGGAACCAAAGGCTTTCTCATAGTTCACATACGCCAGGCAAAGTGGCAGATTGTACTCTTCGGTCTTCTGTACAATCTGCCACAGGGTATGTATGTGGTCTATGGTACTAAGACTGAAGCCTTTTCGGAAATTGGCTTGTTCGGGAGGCTGGAAGTCGTCGAGTCTGCATGCGAGACGATTCGTAATGACTCTAGAAAACAGCACGTAGACGCGGCTCAGAAGGGAAATCGATCTGTAGTTCTTCATGAGAGCGTTGTCGCCTTTCTTGAAGAACAAGGCCACCGTACTTCTGATCCACGCCTCCAGAGTAGTGCCACCATGGAGGAGAAATGGAAGAGCTTCTGAAGGACTTCAGGTACCGCTGTTCCACCCGCTTTCAGAAGCTCCGCTGTAATTCCATCCTCGCCTGGGGCCTTGCCATTTTTAAGGTGCTGGAGAGCCATTCTAATCTCGCTCAGACTGACTTCCGTGATATCATGAGAATAGTGTCGGGTAAAATTTGCTCTTGGATCGTTACTCACACTTGCGTGTGGCTCCAACGATGATGTGTACAGCTGCCCATAGAACCTCTCACTCTCACTCAAAATCTCAGGTGTCCTGGAAACGATGCTGCCACACTCAGTCTTCAGCTTTGACAGTTGGCTCTTTCTGGCAGACAGATCTCTGGTGACTGAAAGCCTTTGGAGCCCTGGTTCCGCTCGATTGCTTCTTTAATACGAGCAATATTAAAGTTGCGTAAGTCCCGCCGCATGCATTTGGAGATCTGTCTGTTCAGTTGCCTGTAAGCTGTCAAATCTGTTGACGATTGCAGTCTCATCTCCCGTCTAACATCCATGAGATTAAGAGTGTGATCGGAGAGTTTTTGTGTTCTTCTGCGGCGGGTCTTGCAGAACTTAGCTCCGACCGCATGGACAGTTTCCACGAGCTTGTCATTCATATCGTCCACTGCATTGCAATCTTCTATGCACTGAAAGCGGTTACGTAACTCGAGGTGAATAGTTTCGGGATTCTGGATTTGAGCACGAGCGGGACGGAGCGTTGACTTTATTAGACGAGACCTCTCCAACTTAACGTTTAGGTTCAGTGTGCCTCTAACCATTCGGTGATCGCTGCCGGTTTTCACCCTTGCAATCACTGAGACATCACTGAACAGTTGGCGTCTGGTCGTCATAATGAAGTCAATCTCATTTTTTGTCAAACCGTCGGGGCTCGACCAGGTCCACTTACTGTGGGACCGCTTCTGGAAGACAGATTTCATCATAAAGAGTCCCTCTTTCTCCATAAAGTCGGCCAGCTCTGCTGGCCCCTTCGGTTCCGTTGCGCTACTCCAAATTTCCCTACCTTCAGCTGACCGTCTTCTCTTGTGCCTAGTTTTGCGTTGAAGTCTCCCATCAACACCGTGTAGTGGGTTTTGGAGGAATGCATGGCTCCAGAAATATCCTCATACGGTTCCTCCACCTCCTCATCGGGATGTGCCGAGGTTGGTACGGAGACCTGACCTTCAGCGAATACCGTTTGGTGATTCTAAGTATCATGTACGTGACCCTCGTCGACACACTCCCAATCTTTACAACGTTGTGGATGAGAGACTTGTGGACGATAAATCCGACACCTCCTTGGGACAGATGGTCGCCCTCCCGGTAGTAGAACAAGTTGCCGGACTCGAGGATTACCGTGTCCTCCCCCTCACTTCGGACCTCAGATAATCCAATAATATGCCAGCGCAACTTGTCTACCTCTTCTTCCAGCTCCAGTATCTTCTCGTCAGTCCTCAGGGTGCGTGCGTTATACATTGCCAGGTCGAGTCGTCGTAGGTGGCAACCGAACCTCCATCGGAGATTCTTAGCACCCCCTGTCCGCCGTTACCATGGTCGCCACCGTAGCCAGGAATAGCGGGGCCACCAGAAACTGGGGGCCATTTATTTGCGTCGTTGCTCGTGGGGGGATATTTGCCATAGTTGCCACGCTTGCCGACCGGGTTGGCAACCGCAGTTTTTTATTATGTTATTGTTGTTTTTAGGAAGATGCTGCTGCCCATCTCCTTTCTGTGTCCCTCTGTCGCCTCTTACGACACCCACGGGAAGATATGGGGTAGTGGATATTCTCAACCGCCACTACACGCCTTAGAGTTAGATTGGGGGACGATTATTTTTTTTCCTCCGATTTTTATGCTGTCAAAATTGAGTTATAGAACCATAGGTTTTTGTTTTGACACATAGGCGGTAAATAATGTTTAATTTGTTTACTTAAAAATTTGAATTATTCATTTTGAATAAAGTAACAAATTATTATTAAAACACTTTAATTTTATATTTTTCAAAAAAAACCAAAAAAATTTTTTAAAATGCCTTACTTTAAAACGGCAAAAACATCTCAGACACGTCATAGGCTACTGTTAGGGAAGCATTTTGTAAAAGTATGTCACTCCGAATTTCATACTAAAAAGTATAGGGTACTCTCCTTTGTCAAATACTATAAATTATAAAATAATAAAATTATTATTTATCTGTAGTACCAAATTCGTTGTAAATGTAATGAAATTCTTTACTGGGCTTTTGTGTTTTTTACTTAGGTTTGGGTTATAAAAATAGACTTAATACCAAGTTACTTTTAGGTTATTTAACAATAGAATATTACGAGGTTGTTTCATTCGATAAATTCTTACACATAAACAGAATTAGATTCTGGAATTTCAGTCGAGTAAAATTATCCAGCTCTGGAAGATTACCATCAACTACTCACTCTATTATATAAATTGTGCATTGTTTCATAGGAGACTAAATTATTTGGAGTGTTTAATTTGGCTTGAGCAATTGCCAATATCTCTACAGCATTAATACCGTTAGTAATATGTCTAAAACTAAAACGAATAATTAAAGCGTCGACTTCATAAGTTATTAAATTATGAACACAAAGTCGATTTTTACTGTCTTAACTTTATTTATTTGTCTCTTTTGAATAGACAACTAAAAACTATAATTTCGTACACGTAGTTATATTGAAAATTGCATACCAATTTTTACCTCTACAGATATAAGTTAAGTCCTCTTGAGGTAGCCTATTTTAATAAAAATAATACTCAAAATCAGTTTATTATGGGTAAAGATATCACGTAAAATACCTACACGAAAGACGAACTAAGTACATAATATATGCTCTTAGTTTAAAGTCGATGAATTGATTTCCAGCAGATGGTGCATACAATACGCGCAAGTTGTAGTCTGTAATTAGAGCTAACGACATATACGTTTATAATTAACTCATCAAAGCACTGTTAACATCTTACTCTCACATTATGGACGCTTAAATGACAACAGTCTCGCATATTAGGTAGTGATGTAGTAATTATAATCCTCTGCACAACTTTAATTACTTGGAATTTGTTAGATAAATAAGCAATAAAACATAAAATACAATGAAACACTTGTGCAAGATTGATTTTAACTACGTGTCACAGATAAGGCTCACGCCATTTAATCCAAAGGCATTAGTTGATATTTTGTAGCACCAACCCATTTCTGGCAGCAATACATCTTGCATGTCCGGGCTAACGCTTTAAATGATGTAAATTAGAGATGACTTATATACGCAATCATGTTTATAACAAAGATTTCACTTCAAAGTAGGAAGCCCTGATACGAGCAGGAATACTTGCAAGTGTAAATGTTGAATAATAATAATGATAATTTATTGGTAATGAAGCTGTGCTTAACGCGGAAGTATGGTAGGCATGGCTTATTAAGCGCGCCTATCATGCTTATTTCCGAAAAGTGCAGCCTCCGTTATTACTTCCTGCCGAGGTCGAATGATCCATTTTATTTGGACGTCATTTTTTGTAATAAAGGGCTTATCCCCTATATTTAGCCAACGAGCAATGGCAAAAACCCGGCAGTACAGAGCATTTCTGTTCATGAGACCGTGTGGAAGGAGAGGGAGCTCCATGTATTCGGTGACCTCTACCGATGTTCGATCAGGATCAGATTATTAAGACCCACAACTCTCGGAGATACAACCTGAAGATGCCTCGAGTAGAGGCAAAACTGGTATCGTATTATCGTCGAGGGTGTGTCTTTCCTAGAGTAGTGGTGTTGGGAGTAGTGGTGCTCGGATTAGTGGTGACGAGATTAGTGCATGCAATTGAGAGAGGGTGGGAGTTACTCTTCAAACTAGGTAAGATACATCATTTTATTTAATTGAGCGGATGGTAGACAAGTAACTATTAATATTTTTAGTTCAATGGATTTCCGCAAGTTAAGGCCTTATTCTATTGTTGCGCGCCTAACTTGACGTCTGGCACTAGCACCATTTAGTGTCAGGTAACAGAGCGAGGAGAGCTTTCCAGAAAATGACATGACTAATCTTTTAACCAACAAATATTAACATATGTTTTTAGGTTATTTAATAATTGCAAACACAAAAGTGAAGATAGCATTTTGGAAAGTTTGTCACCTATTGAGCTTGAAAATGCAATGAATATTATAATAAAATATGATCATTATCAAGGTTAAGCAAAGGAGTTTGCATCTTTGAGATTTTATAAGTCAGTTTAGGGTAAATAAATCATACTATTTAAATACATTTCTGGATAGTAATGGTCTATTGCAAGTGAAAGGCAGGTTACCAAGTGTCTCACAACGGATAGGTCTTAAGATGAATATGGATAAAACAAAGGTCATGTTTAATGTCCATGTCACAGCTACGCCGGTAGTTGTTGGGAGAACTAAGCTCGAAGAGATTGAAGAAGAACTTCTTGGCGAGTACGTTTACCTGGGTAACAGTCCGACTAGGTAAGTCCAACTTCGGCTGAGAGGTCAATCGACGGATTCAACTCGGCTGGACAGCGTTGGGAAAATTATGACACATCTCGTCAGGTGTACCCCAAAATCTGAAAAATGGGTTGTACAACCAGTCCGTATCGCTAGCGATGACTTACGGATCTGAGACCTGGTCTTTAACCGCTGGCCGTATGAGGACGTTCAAGGTCACTCAGCATGCTATGAGGAGGGCTATGCTCGGAGTTTCTATGCATGATAAACTTAGAAATGAGAATATCTGCAGTAGAACTAGAGTGACCGACATATGCTAACGGATTAGTCAGCTGAAGTGGCAATGGGCCGCATATAGCACAAAGAACTGACAACCGATGGGGAGAAAAATGTCTCGAGTGGCCTCGTACCTGTAGGCGTAGTGTAAGGCAATCCCCTTAAAGATGGAGTGACGACCTGGTAAGAGATGAAGTAAGTCGATGAATGCATTTAGCTCAGGACCGTTCCTTGTGGCATTTCTTGGCGGAGGCCTATGTTCATGTTCATTAATGGTCTTATGAAGACCTGTATTGGTAATGATAACAAGAAATGGAGTTAAATCGGTGGAACTTTCTTAAATTATAAAAAATGCATTCCAAATTTATATTCTGAAAAAGAATACTATTTTAAATTATTTTTGCAAGAGTATTTATGGCCTGATAGGTTAGTAAAAATTTTGACATCTTTTTTTAGAAATTCGTCTGGATTTAATTATTTATTTCTTCTATCAAGGAATATAGCTTTTGCTAATGAGTTTTGATTCAAAAAAGATTCCCTAAATACTCAAACGTTACTTACTTTTAAGATGCTCTTAAGTCCCGTGCAGTCTCTACTAATTTAATTCAATGTGACTGTAACACCACGAGACTTAACGACATTTTAAAATTGATTAGTGTCTGAGTATTTGGCCATAAGAGAGTTAGTATAATTAAAGGCACTGAGCTATTTTATTTCAGTTTAGATATGACAACAAGTCTGACCACATCTACGATTTACCAGGTTTTGAGAATGTTTTTGGTGACCCAATTCCTTTATACATATATTGAAGTTGTTTGCAGACATCTATAACAAGTGCATCGGAAGTGTATTTTTTAATTTCAATTTTATAAAAATATTATAATTTACATAGTACATAGTTATAAATGTATAGTAGTTTAAAAAGTAATAAAAAAAATATGATAAAATAAAAAAAACACAATACTTATTTTATGAAATTACCACAAGGTAAGCTATATAGCTTAGCTCCACCTGTTTCAAACTATTTTTGGGAGAAACAGTTCGAAACAGTATAGTTGTAGCGCGATAGGTCGACTCGACCGGGGAAGGAACAAGCTCTCACAAAATACCGGCGTAAAATAATAGCTTAATGCTGCTGGGTTTCGTATGGTGACTGTAAAGAACCGGAGACCCTTTTTACTGGAAATTAGGTCGTCTTAGCCTTTACGGGTGACAACGTATCTGCATTTTGATTCGTAATCGAGGATAGATGTAGATGTCTATAGGCTACAGCAACCATTTACCATCAGGTGGACTGTGTGCTTGTTTGTCGCCCTATCCTATAAAAAAAACAAGTTTACTAAATACTGCTAAATATAGGCTTCCTGCATCCATCCACTTCCTGCATATCTTACCAAGTAATTTCTTTATCTAGTGTTAAAATATAAAAACATTAAAATATCGTCTTTGAAATTAGTCCATTATGTAGCTCCACTAATGGCTTCCTCAATCACCTCGTATTGTGCATAAATTGCGAGTTGGTCCGACTAAGCATTGATTAGCAATTGAATTAAATGCACACAGTAATGCACTTACTGAAGCTAGCTGTATACAAAAGAAGCGAATACATATTGCACTTATTGGAGCGAAGTGTTCTGAAACTATTTCAGTATTTGTTATTCTTTAGCCGGCGAAATCTCACGGCTGGACATGGGTCTTTACTGTTGTGAGTATTTGCAGTTGTCGCTAATTGAAACTGTGGTGAACTTATTTGTTACGCTGTCCAGACGAGTTGAATCCGTCGATTATATCGAAGTTGATTTACCTAGTCGGACTGTTTTTCCTAGGTAAACTTACTCGCCAACAAGTTCTTCTTCAATCTCTTCGAGCTTAGTGCTCCCAACAACTAGTGATTTCATAATCTTAAGTTATATTTTTGAAGTCGGTTTAAATTTTTTAACTAAGTGATTTTTTCTTAAAATTGTGTTTTTGTATACGAGCAGAGTAGAAGATTTATTAAAGTTTAGAAATTACGGATTATCATATAATCTGAACAACTTTTAGTATGGAACCAACCTTGAAATCGTGAAAAAATAGTTACTGGTTCATACATTTGGTCAAGTTTAAAAAACATAAATGAATGGAACAGCTGTTTTTCTTTCGCGTATTCGATGTGGGGAAAAAACATGGTGTAAGTAAGTTTAAGATAAAAAATAATTTTATTATTTAACTTGATTTGCCTATAGAATTGATTTTACTCATGAAAATGAACAAATTTTACTGAGGAACCTACTGTCTCAGAGTAAAAATTATATACAGCTATTTCCATCAACATTAAAAATAAAATGGAACAAGCGATTTTATTTTGCTCGGACACATAGGTAGGTTTCTTAGAAAAAACTGTTCATATGTAAAGTACAAATAATCTTGATAGTAGGTTGGTGTCCTGTTTTCTAGAAGACCCTGTACCTATTGGTAATTAAAATATTTTTCTTAATAAAAATGGCTGTAAAGATTGAAATATCTATAAGATTCATTAATCTTTTACGACCCATTTCCAATATTTGTAACTAAGTGTAGTTAGATTAAACTTTAAAAAATAAATAAATATAAGTAATATTTATATAAGTATATGTTTTTCATACGTGGTAGAGCCATACTGCAGTTATATTAGTAGTATACACGTAGCACGAATGGGTCGGCTCGACCGGGGAAAGACCACGCTCTCACAGAATACTAGCGTAAAATAGTAGCTTAATGCTACTGTGATTCGTATGGTGAGTGTTAAGAATCGGATACCCTTTTTACTGGAAACGAGGCATTCTATCTTAGTCCTCACGGGTAACAACGCATCTGAATTTTGATTCGTAATCGAGGATAGATGTTGATGTCTATGGGCCACAGCAACCACTTACCGTCAGGTGGACTGTGTGCTCGTTTGTTACCCTATCCCATAAAAATATGATATTTATCCAAATATAATTATTAGATAATACGTCGTAAATCGCAAATCGCAAGCAGTTGATAATTTAAGCTTTTGAAAATCAATAGGTTTGGCAACGTCGCGTATTTATCATTATTATAACGTTAACTTGCCTGTCACAATTTCATTCTGTTAATTTTAAAACGTTATACTTAATATTGAAAACGATAGGCTTGCTGAAGTAACGATAACATTATAACTTTATTATAACGTTAAAAATTGTGTTATTTATAACGTTTTAAGTCCCTGATTATATTTTACCTTGGCCCTAGTTTTGTACGATTCTCGTACATAAAACGGAACGACGTTTTTGTTATGTAGCAACATTTCCTTTTCTGTTACTTAAATTCCTTTTTTTTTTTTGTATTACTGGGATAAAGGTTCAAGTTGAGTGTGTTAACTTGTAACCACAGCTATTGTGGGGTATTAATAGTTGTACAGTGTGTAACAAATGTAACATAAATAAATGCAGTCCATTAAATTAACTTCTTTGTATCTCATTTAAACAAGGCACCTAATAGAGCTGAAATGTAAAAAAGTTAATTCAATGATATTGGTCATTTTATTGACCATGTATGTACGAGAGCCGTTTACTTAAAATAATGACACAATTGTCTAACAAAGAATAGCTAGAATGTTATGAAGTAAAATGAAAAATAAATTACGGTTAGCCAAATATAAAATTATGTAATAAATAAAGATAAAGTAATAAAAATGTGAAGAATAATTATGAATTATAATATTAAGAATAATTATAAATAAATAAATAAGAGAAGACTATTTTAAAAAATAAAAGCCTGTACAATTAAACAATTAGAAAATTTGAACATATTGTTACGAGCTTGAGGTTCGTGACAATAAAAATTGCCGATAAAATTACCTAAATTAACACTTTAATTTACTTTACACAAATTAAAACTTAAAACACTAATAATTAAACACACTAATTCACTTTATTCCGCTCCGAAGCTTCGCTTGTCTCGACAAATCCAATACTGCCCCGATCGCATCTTGCAGCGCCTATATATACAAATTAGCAATGAAGCATCCGGAATATTCAAGTAAACGCGCGCAAAGCGACGAGTGTTCGAGTGTAGATTTTCTAGAAACTTAGTTCTTCGGATGGCGCTGTCGGTTGAAAGATTTGTGATGTCATTTTCTGCAAAGCTCCCCTCGCTCTCGTTCCTGACACTAGATGGCGCTAGTGTATGACGTTGACTTATTCACGCAACAATATTATGTATTAACTAATAACGTCAAATATGTATGTTTCATATATGCATCTTACCAATACTGTTTACCGAAATTTTAATGAGACGAGGAGATCTGGTCATCCGACTAACCCATAAAATATACCTATTTTGATTTTTGTAATTTATATTCTTATTAGACTTAAGTTTTATATTTCTAAGCTAAAAAAACATATGTATTCATTTCTTTTTTTTCATTTTGTCAATGAGAGCTCTAGTTTAGCCCCCATGACAGTTCGAGAATATAATATAGTTAAGGTAAATAGTCTTGGATTGGGCGACTATATCTAGTCCTTTGCCTTGTAGTGGCAATTAAGAATATCCACTACCCCATACTTTCCTGTAGGTGGCGTAAAAGGCAACAGAGGGAAACAGGCAGCAGATAGGCAGCAGCATCTTTCTGATAGCAGAAACTGTATTAAAAACTGAGGTTGTTAACCCGCTCACCAAGCCTGGTACCCAGAGCAATATACCCCCCACGATAGTTACGAAGAAACGAGCCCCAGTCCCCGGCGGCTCCGCTATTCCTGGTTACGGTGGTGACCAAGGTAACGGCGGGGCAGGGGGTGCTAAGAATCTCCGGTGGAGGTTCGGTTGCCATCTACGACGACTCGACTTGGTAACATATAACGCACGCAGCCTGAGGACTGACGAGAAGACCTTGGAGCTGGAAGAAGAGTTAGACAAATTGCGCTGGAATATATAGGATTATGCGAGGTTCAAAAAGAAATAGAAACAGAAACTTTTTTATTCAAAATTATAACAATACTTATTGAAAGTCACTTTTTTCATTTACCACTCAAATACCCTAAAACCAATAATAGCTTACAATCATGTTTACAATTAGCAACACAAGACAAATTAGAAATAGCTTGGTAGCAATCACCCTTCCCAGGGGTTATAATCATTCATATATTCCTTAATATTATAATAACCCTTTTTATACAAACTTAGTTTAATAACATTTTTGAACTTTGTGTATGACAAATTTTGTATATTTTCTGGGATTTTGTCGTAAAAGCCTATACATCGCCCCAAGAATGAATTACTGACTCGGTGAAGTCGAGTAACTAGCTTGTGTCTGTTCCAAGTATTTACAGAATGAATATCACTTATTCTCGCAAAAGTACTTTTATTTTTGTGTACGTACATTACATTTTCATAAATGTATTGAGAGGCCGGAATTAATATATTAATTTCCTTAATTTTTTGTCTCAGTGACTCTTTTGGTTTTGAATTATATATTTCTTTAATGGCCCTCTTCTGGAAAATAAATATAATTTCAGTGTCAGTCGCGTGTCTCCATAGCAAAATACCGTACGACATAATGCTATGGAAATTAACTATTCTAGCCTTTTCAACACTGGTAAGAGTTCTAATCTTTTTTACAGCGTATGCTGCAGAACTAAGTCTGCTAGCTAGTTTTTATATATGGGAGAGCCATTGAAGCTTTACGTCCAGTGTGATTCCAAGTAAAATGTTGGTATCAACAGGACTCAGTTCCTTCTCATTTAAAATTATATTAGTATTGACATTTTTAACATTAGGAGTTACGAATTTCATACATTTAGTTTTAGTTCCATTCAAATGCAAATTATTAACATTAAACCTATTAACTAACTTAGCTATAGCATTATTTACTTCGTCGTAATTTAATAACTGTCGTTTAAATTTGAAAATTAATGAAATATCATCAGCAAATAATACTATATCATGGTTATCCCCTACTATGTAAGGTAAGTCATTAATATATACAAGAAAGAGAAAGGGGCCGAGAATTGAGCCCTGAGGCACGCCCATTTGTACAATCAACCCGGAAGAACTCATACTATTAATGACAACCTTTTGCGTTCTATCACTTAAAAATGAAATAATTAATTTAAGAGCATCGCTTCTTACACCGTAGTGTTGAAGTTTATTGATCAATGTTTCGTGGTGAACACAATCGAAAGCTTTAGATAGGTCACAAAACACACACAAAGCATCATGTGAATTCTCCCATGCATTAAATATATATTTAATTAGCTCAACACTAGCATCAGTTGTCGAGCGACCCCTCGTGAAACCAAATTGATTTTCATGAAGTAAATTATTAACATTAAAAAAAAATTAACATTTGATCAAGAATAATTTTTCGCAAAATTTTACTAAGTGTTGGCAGTACAGAAATAGGTTAAAATTAGCGGGGTCCAATGTAGTACCAGATTTAAATAAAGGTATTACTTTACTATGCTTCATTAAATCAGGAAATACACCAGATTCGATACTAGTATTGAAAATAATAGATAGTTGAGGTGCGATTGTGTCTAATATAGACTCAATACTCGTAACTTTAACAGAAATCCCCCACAGATCGGCGGTTCTCTTAATATCAATAATCTTACAATATTTTACAATATCTTTTGATGACACTTTATGAAATATAAAATTCTTTGTACACACATTTACATTTTGTTTAAGTAATGATTCGGCGACTGCAGGAGAAGAATTTAGTGAATTAGTGGTTAAGATCGGAATATCAGTAAAATATTGCTTAATAACTGTTGCAACATCCTGATCTGGTTTAGTTAATTAGTTGTTAAAAATTAACAGGTAGTTGGAATTAGGAGAGTTCACCTTACCAGTTTTACTATTAATTATACTCCATGTCACTTTAATTTTATTAGAAGCAGTCTTTATTTTGTTGCTCAAATACAATGACTTGGCTAAGGAGCAGACTCTTTTAAATATTTTGGAATATTTTTCTACATATTCTCTAAATTCGACGCTAAGATTATATGACCTTTCATTGTAAAGTTCATATAAACTTTGTCTACTCTTATGGACTCCTTCTATCGTCCATTCATTAAATGCCTTGCGATTGTTCAAGGAGAAAGTTTTAGAAGTAAAAATTGTAGTGTTAACATGCTAACTTACATATCATTTATACACTATTTTAAATTTATTTTTCCATTCTGTTTTTGATTTTCTGCATTAGCCTCAAAACTGGATATTTTGACATCACCTTTATTTTCATAGGATCCTGTAACGTTTTTAAACCATAAGAACACAATAACAAATCATTTTCACATCGTATTTTCACGTTATCAGCACTTTTTAAATCGGTGTCAATGGAGTCTACCTTTTTTCGGTATTTTATTTAGTTCTACGTAACTCTGCAATTTCGGGCTTCGTGCGCACTGTTGCGCTACCTTGCTGCTTGCTTTTCCTATGTCAATAATATCTCATTTTTCACTTAAATCTTGCCGTTTCTCTATTACGAGCCTAAAACCAAAATTTGACATATTTTGACATCGTTGTTTATCTGGTTGTCATGGCAATTTTTATTCAAATATCGTTACCGGCCTGATGTTTTTACTTCAAAAACACTCTTTTCTTCTTGGTCATTTACAAAAATTTGCTTTTAATTTAAATAATTTCAAATAATTTCTCGTTCTTATCCCAGATCCGTCAAAAAGTATAAAAGCCGAAGAATCGGCCAATAGAGGTTCTCACTTCAGCTTTGACACGAGAAGCACCTCTTAAAGGCTTTATCCGCACTGCCTCGGGATCTTGCAAGCCTCTGCCTTCTCCTGAAGTCGTCGCCTAGCCACGCCTACGCCTCCACCTATTAGTGCCCGCGCTATCTTCGGCCGCTGAGCGTGCTTGTCTCAAGCGCTGCGTGTTCCTACTCCATACGCTGCGTGTCTCCGGCGCTCCGGGCGCTGTGTGTGTCTACTCCGGGCACTGTGTGTGTCTACTTCGGGCGTTGTGTGTGCTTACTCCGAGCGGTGTGTGTGTGTGCCTAAAGTGCTGCGTGTACCTGCTCAATACGCTGTGTGTACCTACTCCAGACGCTGCGTGGACCTACTCCAGACGCTGCGTGTCCACTCCAGGCGCTGTGTGTGTCTACTCCGGGTGTTGTGTGTGCTCATTCTGGTCGCTGTGTGTGCCTACTTCAAGCGCTGCGTGTACCTAGATTAGGCGCTGTGCATCTACCACAGGCATAGCCTGTACATACATTGTTTCCGTACTCATTTATCTTTATTAAGTTTTATTTTTTTTAAAAATTGTAATTCACTATCATCACTACAGCCCATCATCACCCTCATACCTTTTTTTTTATAAAAAATAATATTTTTTTATAAAATAATAGCTGTAAATATCTTTACAATTTTTTTTAAATAAATTATTTTCTTTTTGGTTGTTTCGTTGTTAGGTTAGGTTCTATAGTTTTTAATTGTGGCTTTACATTTTATAAAAGAAACTGTAAATATCTTTACAAATTTTAAATAAATTATTTTCTTTTTGGTTGTTTCGTTGTTAGGTTAGGTTCTTTAGTTTTTAACTGTCGCTTCACGACAAAATATTATTAAATTCATTGCAAATGAGCTTAAATAATGTTCCATACAAAAATCTTGATTATTTTGGTATGAAAGTAATGGAAGTTTTTTTACTATGTTACTTTTAAACTTCTGTTCCAAACGATGTGCATTTACTTTTGTGAACATAAGGTAATGAAACTAATTTTTCACAGTGATCAGAGCTCAATTTTTGAATTAAACATTTATTTAACGGTTTAACATTCGTAAAAATGTTATCTGTACATGTTGCACTAGATTCAGCAATACGTGTTGGCTCCAAAAATAAATTAAAAAGACCATAAGATTTAAGCAATGATCTAAATTTAATGTTGGTGGAGGAAGCTTCTAGGAGATTGATACATATTACAACAGATTTATTCTGTTTATTAAGCTTAGCGAAAACTTCTTTCATAATTTTTTCAAAAGTATCATATAAAGAACATGGGGTCTGTAAACGCTCACAACAATGATGAGCTCAAACTCAACACATGCTATTTCTACAGTTCGCTCAAGAGAGAGGCTCACAATATCTTTACGTTCTTTAACCCACCTCTTACAGTTGTTTCTCTATTGAAAGAACTGACCACTGACTGGTGATTACTGATGTTAAAAATTAAATTATGAGCTTTTAGCCAATGTTCGGTAATACATAAAATATGAATATCTTTGATTTTTAAGAACAATTCAATATCTAGCTCTTTGCCTATCATGGCTTGTATATTCTGATGCACCAGGTGTAAACAATTATTATCATTTTGTGGAGTTATACAATTGCAGTTATTAAGGATTTGTAAGCTACATTCCAAATTATTTAAATTATTATAACTGATAGAGATTACCTCTATTGTCTCATTTTCTAATTTAAATTACTTGGAACGGATTCCAAATTGCATGTCAAATCATTATGCTGCTCAATAGGAGCAGATGCCTGGGTAGCCAAGTCCTTGACTGAGTTAATATATTATAAATAATAAGATAGCACATTTGCTATCTGTCTTAAATTATATTTGGATAGGTAATACCTATCTGTAGTCAAAAATTTCTTAATTAAATTATTGATATCTATTATATGACTTCTGTTGGTATAATTGTTACAATTAAATGTCAAATTTAAACTATTGTTACATGATAAATTATTTATTAATAAATTTAAATCATATCTTATTTCATTCTCCTGTGGCCAACCCTGTATATAAGGCAATGTAAGCAAGATAATTTTATGTACATTTAAAGTATTGAGGTAATCAATACATTTTAATAATTGATTTTTGTTTACATTGCCTCTTCTCCCACCAAGAATTATTAATGTGCTGTTAGGACAAAACTTACAAGTTAAAAGTTTATTCATTATATGACTAAAGGATGCTCCAGGCATACAATTATAACTAATCAATTGTCCTTTTAAATGGTTATTTAACATCATGCCCAAACTTTTATCTATGTCATCACAATACATAATAACTTTATGTTTTTTAATATTTAAACTACTTTTAAAGTTTTTATTCTTTGTTATGGCACCGTCATAGATTGTTGGTGAAAATAAGGAGTCATTTTTAAATCGACCCGACCTGATGAGTATGGCTGCTCGACGTACCCTCCACCTTACGTCATTGCTTTTTGGAGTTATAAAATATATATATATATATATATATATATATATATATATATATATATATATATATATATATATATCAATATCAGGGAACCATCATACTTATACCAAAAGCTTATTTTCTCGCAGCGTGCAGTTAGGACAGCATCACGATCTCTCACATACTTTAAGCATCACTCAGCTGCCTTCCGTGATAGTTTCGGTTTTGCTGCCAAGAATTGCTGGAATGATATACCACCACCGATTAGAAATAGTTAAACAGTTGCCACTTTTAAAACTTTATTAAAAAAAGTTTCTGATTTGGTATGTATGGTTCAAACAATCTCGATGCTAGCACCGCACAAACGAAGGCACTCACACACTCAAATACGCATGCACACATCCACATACACATACACAATTTTTTTTCTGTATGCATACCACCGTTTGTTCACCTCTACACTATCAATGTTGCACTGACACGTGGAATTTTGACAGTTTTTTTTTCATTTTATTTTATATTTTTGTTTATTTTTTTTTTCTCTTGCTGTTACTTGGCATTTGCCGCACACTCCTGGCTCCACTGAAAATTGGCATTACAAATTGATGTTTTATATCTTCAATTCGTGACTTATAGGTGAGTGGAGACCATTTTGGTGCATATTGTGTTATTCCTTTTTTTTAAATATTTTTATAAGATATAAAAATGTTTTATTTTTATTCTTTTTGATATAATGTATGTACCAAATAAACTTTTTCTTTCTTTTACCGCTGGTTCGGAGAACCCTCTGTTGTGGGAAAAATCTGCAAGAAACTTTAATTTTTTCAAGCATTAATTAAAAATTTTATATTTTATACAAATAAGTTTCAAAGTATTAACAACTTTTACAATTAAAAATAAGTTATAATTCTTAAACTAGTTTTATTCATAACGAAAGGAACAAAATTTTAAGAGGTTTTGGCTTTGGAGAACTGCTGCTTTTGGGATACCAGTGTTAAAATAAAAATAAAAAGCAAAGATAGGAGAGTCTGTCAACAAAAAAGAGTAGAATTGAACAACATAAATTGTCTACGATAGTTCAGAACATAAGTTAAGTCTGGTCTATATGCTAGAAGAAGTCTTAAACAAGTCTAAAACATTTCTTCGTTATCAAGAGTTGACACTTGACATACATTTATTCAGTCTATTAAAGTCTGACTGCTGAAAATAGATCTTCAGCACAGACTACCTCATAAGGGATGCATCTGCCATAATTGTCACGCCTGGCAGGTACTCCATCGCAGTTTTTTTATTATTTTATAATTGTTATTAGAAATACACTACTACCCGACACCCACTCCTTTTTGTTTGTCTCCCTCTGTCGCCTCCGATGACACCCACGGGAGTTTATGAGCTAGTGGATATTCTTACACCGCCGCTGCTGCTGCTCGAATATTTGACATATTATGTTCCTAAATCAAGACTTAAGCTCCAAGCCAAACACACACTTTTAATTTTATCTGTACACCATATTAACTGACTTATATTTAGCTGAGGGGGTTATTTGCATGCCATTAAGGTATAAGCAACCATTATAAAGTTTTATCTGTCTGTCTGTACGTCCGTCTGTCAAAATGGCTAAACTGATTGTAATACAACTTCAATAGATAGAGCGCCAGGCCAGGAGTTTTCTAGTCTATATCATATCCAAAAAATTTTAAATAAAATTGTATTCGATAGTTACCTTAAATGTAAATAATGCTTATTGTACGGTTTTATGGGTACTGTATTTAATTAATTAATTTACTTAAGTCCATTAAGGTGTACAATGAAGGTTGCAATAAATGAAGACACGTGTCCAGTAAACGGTGATATATTTGCGACTCCGCGTGGCGGACGCAGCCGCCACACCTATATCTATTATACACATACACATGCATTACACATACATAGGTATAGCTGTTAAATAAGTATGGGCATGATGTAGGTCACCGGACACGCAATCTAAAGAGCTAGTATATTATAGATACCTATACTGTGTCCCTAGACTTAGAATACAAACTAAACTTCTATTATAAGTGTCGTAAAGCTTTCTTTGTATTCCAGCGGAATGCTTAAAATCATGAAGGAAATGTACGCTTTCAACGTCTAATAAAGAGAAAGTTGTTACATTTTCTCATTAAACGTACTAGACTCTCATGTTATACGAGTGAAGCAAATAACGAAACAATGAGAACAAAGCATCATGTTCACTGGTGCTTATTTGAAGAGAGAATTTCTTTAACATCCACTTATCGGAATTTCTCCTACAATCAACGCATTCGGAGAAAATAAGGCTTGTAATGAAGCATATTTCCTTCCTTATATGGATGAAAACATAGATCCACTACTTTTATCCTCGACTAAAAATCAAAATGCAGAACGGTTTCCACACGAGGTAAAGCCACGCCGCAACTAAATTATGGTTGAAGTAAGAATAGATTGAATTGATCAGGGAAAGAGCACGGTCTCAAAACAAACCAGCGTAACATATCAGCTAAAAGTTGCTGTTTCGTATGGTGAGAGTAGAGAACCGGAGAACCTTTTTACTGGAAGCGAGGCATTCCATCTTAGTCCTCACGGGTGACAACGCATCTGCATTTTGATTTGTAATCGAGGATAGATGTAGATATCTATGGGCCGCAGCAACCACTTACCATCAGTTGCGACTGTGTGCTCGTTTGTCACCCTATCGTATAAAAATTACCACGCCATTGCAGAATACCGAGTTAAATAGCAGCTCAATGTTAATATGTTTCGTATGATTTGTGAAACGGAGATCATTGTTACTGGAAACCAGGCATTCCATCTAAGTCCTCAGGGGTGGCAACGCAGCTGCAGTTTGCTTAATCGAGGATAAATGTAAATGTCTACGTACCACAGCATCCACTTACTAACAGGAGGACTCTGCGCTCGCTTGTCACCCTTAATTAAAAAAAAATTACAAACGCAATTTGTTACTTACTATCAACCCGCCATGGCTTCGCCTTGTATTAATGTGATGTTATTTAGATTTTAGATAATCAAAATCATTAATAATCTTGTTTTTTTCGTTTTCTTAAAATAAATCTTCATGTTTATCAGATGAAATATGGAATTGCTCAATATACTGGTAAAGTTTAATCACAATCGTTTCAGACATTCCGAAGAGTCGCCCGGACAGATAGACACACAAAAATATAGCATTGCTCAATATACTGGTAAAGTTTAATCACAATCGTTTCAGCTATTGCGAAGAGAAGCCCGGACAGACAGACACAAAAAAAAATTAAAAATGGTTATCTGTGTCCTAATATCACAGCAAATACGAGTAACCCTCTGTGCTTAATAAAAACCAGTTATTTTAAATATAACTGATAGACACTTCAACTTTATATATACGTACAATGTATACGTAACGTTTTATCTTTGAGTTTCAACCCTTTGACAACATAATGTGATCGATACCAGGCGACTGTATGAAAACCGCAGACACGAGCGGTCTGTGGGTGTGTAAAATAGATTGGGTAGCACACCCCGCTCACCCCACTTTCTATGCTCACCCTTCTCCCTGTCATATAAATTGATTAACTTCAAATTAGAAAAGAAGTAACATAAAGTTTTTGAGTTGAAACATTCAACGCCATCTGGCCTTTTAATCCACAGATCGAAAAAGACTTTATTATCAAATCGAATTGACAAGCGAACTAACAGTCTATTTGATGGTAAGTGGCTACTGCCACCCATGGACACCTGCAACCATCTTCAAACTAAGAAGGCTAGGCTCTGAGGTAACACATATAAAAACCCAGTCGTATTGAGAACCTCCTCCTTTTTTGAAGTTGTTTGAGATTTAATAAAACTATATATACGGGTTCTATTGCGTTTAATTTACTTATTTTAACTTATTTTTAATTCCCGACGTTTCAGATGCTTTACAGCACCAATGGTCATAGGGGGACTGAGATGTTTGACGTCCCAATGTCTTGGTTAGTACCTTCAGTTTTTTATATTAATTTTCGATCAAATCTACGCAGAACCAGCTAACAGTACCTTGAAGTTTTGCAGTGGTATGCTCGAGTTTGGGATTAATTTTGTTATTTATAGGCTCCCAAGCAGATGGCAGTACCCATCTATTTTCTCTATTAAAATTAGAATGTTTTTTTTTTAATTTCAATAGCCTCGCGTATCACCCTTGGTAGGAATCGGTGTTCTTTTGCGAGGATTTGTGGTTTATCGAATCTGATGTAATGGTGGTGATGATCTTAAACATGTTCACATACTGCAGACTTCCTGGAGCGTCGGTGCTTACCAAAGAGAACACAAGAAAAAACAAGAAAAATTTAAAGCAAAAACACACGGCAGCCACATGTTTTCTGTCACAGATCCATTATGCTTTCTGAAACGAAGATTTACCTACAGTGGCTAACTGTAAAGAATGATGGTGAGACTCACCATTTAAATGCACGAGTATATTAAAATAAAAAAACACCCTAATTTAAATAGAGAAGATGGATGGATGCTGCCCTCTGCTTTGTAGCCTATATTTAACAAAATAAACCAAAACTCAAGCATACCACTGCAAGACTTCAAGATATTTTAAGCTGGTTCTGCGTTGATCGGATCGTAAATTAATATAAAAAAAACTGAAGGTACTAACTGTGACAATGGGACGTCAAACATCTCAGTCGCTGCTGTGACCATGGGTGCTGTAAAGCACCCGAAACGTCGGGAAATAAAAATAAGTTAAAATAAGTAAAGTAAACGCGATAGAATCCGTATATATAGTTTTATTAAATGTGGGGCGTTCGCGTAAATTTAAGAAGTCGTTTGAAGGAATAACTGAAATCTCGTTGTATTACGTACGGAGTACGCGAAATTCTTCTAATGATCATGGAGATAAGTTAAATTTGTTGACATCACGTACACGTTGCGTTCTACTTCATTAAAATTAATGTAGTCTTTAAGTTTTAGCATATATTTTATTATCCTTCACCAAAAACCTAGTGTTATTTTTCATAGGTACATTTTTATACACATAAATACGAATTAAATACGCACGATAGAGCGGTATAAATGAGAGTATAGAAACAATATCAATTTACTATTAAGTACGCAATAAAATAAACTTCAGCATACTTATTTAAATCACACTGTGAGTGTGTGAGTATATAAACATTACTAGCACTATGCTTACATAAGGGCCCTACTAAATCTAAATAAACTCTATGAAAAGTGGAATATCCCATAAATCGGTTATAACCATTGGTTCCTTTTATATATTTAGGTGTTTATATCGCAAACACTTGTCTCATCGATTTACATAATTAGTAGTATGTTACTAATTATGTATATTATATAGTCTCTAACTCTGGTCAAAAGAACCTTTTCTTTATATTGTTTATCATTCACCTATACGCGCGTGACCGTTAGTTGGCGAAAAAATGATAGTTTAATATTACATGTTTAGTCACACGGCGGTCCTAGTGCAACATAATCAGAATTATTAACATAACAACAGGGATCAAATACAATCTCGGCCGCGTAAGCGGTTTGTGACACCTTTGTTTTAATTTCTAAGTATGTTCATGGGAACGTTTTTTCGATTACATTGTATAATGGTACCTAGTTTTAACCAAGCATTAAAATTATATCGTAAATGAAATGAATTTAACTTGTCCAATGGTTTGTACCTCTGAATATAGATTGTTACATTCAATTTTAAACTCATTTTGTAAAAGTATTTTTAATAGGTACATTAACAAAAAATCATTAATTAAGTTATTTATAATTTCGAAAACTCATTTTTTTTTCATGACATGAAATTTATATAAAAAAAGAAAATAAACTACTTTTCATTCCAATAACTAGCAAAATTTTGATATTAAAATTGCATAGTTTCTAATAATTTATCTAAGCATCACATAAATCATTCTACATATACAACATATATTACAAAATTAAAAATCCATACTTATTATATTCCTTTCTTTGCCGTAGTCTGTTTTCAACTTTCACACATCCATACCAAAACCTCAACATTCTTCAAGAGAAAAAAAAATTAACACAACAATAGTTGTTAATCGGTTGATCTAGCCGATTACAACTTACTGGTTAAGTTAATATTTTTTTTTTTTTTTTGCGCTCGAAGCAATTAAAGGGCTACCCTGTACGTAGGGAGGCGGAAAATGCATTACGCATACCACGATAGCCGGTCTATCGTGGTTATGGGGGACTCACTGTCCTACCGGGGACCCTAAGTGATACCCCCTAAAAACCGCCTTTGGGGACAGGCAACCGGCTGGTTAAGCTCTATTGTGCCTTATCATGAGCGACCCTCTTTTGGGAAAAGAGGGCGCAGGCGGCTAAGTGCCGCTGAGGGAGTGCCTACGAAGGCAAATTAATGTCAGATATTACAATAATTTTTTTTTTAATTAGAGTTGGCCTGAGCCGCCAGGAGACAGTTCAGGTCGTTTGAAAGTTTATTAGGCGGGTCCGAGAGAGAGTTTCTCGGCCTGCGGACACGATAGCGAGAGGGGGGTAGGGCTGCATAAGAAGCTGCCTCACGAATTAAATGGTTTGGGTGCGACTCTGAGGCTTTGAAGAAGTTCTCAGAGAGTTTTTTAAGAAATTGTTGAATTGTTGGGAGCTCTAAGTCCCGATGAAGGTCGGCATTACGAACGTACCACGGTGCGTTCGCAGCTCGACGACAGAATAGGTTCTGAACTATTTGGAGTTCATTTAAAATGTTAGGGTTTGCGTGGGCAAAGACGGGGCCCGCGTAGGACATGACTGGTCGTATACATACCTTGTAGAGGGTACGCTTGTTTCGAAGGGACATTTTACTGTGTCGGCCCAACATACTGTTGAGCCTACTCAGATAAAATCGTGCGTGACGGGTTACTCTTTTGACGTGGGGCTTGAAAGTAAGCCCTGTGTCTACGAGTGACACCTAAATATTTGGCGGACGTATGCCAGGGGACAGGGGTCCCTAGCATACGTATTGGAGGAGTGTTTTTGAGACGGCGTCGTTTATAATCGAAGTGAACGGCGGAGCTCTTCTCCGGGTTCACATCGATGCGCCATTTTTTGAACCAAGCTCCTAGGTCATCAACTGACTTTTGGATCTTGTTCCGTATGAAGGGTAGTGAGACACCTTTGCAGTAGATGGCAGTGTCGTCTGCAAAGAGGGAGAGTTGAACACCTTTCGACGGGATGGGAATGTCGTTGGTGAACAGGATGTACAGCAGAGGAGCAAGTACTGAGCCCTGAGGGACACCAGCCTTGATAGTTCGCTGTGAAGAAAGCGTGCCTTCGTGTCTAAAACGAAAGGTACGATGTTTTAAATAGGAGGCCACGAGACGAACTAGACGATCGGGGAGACCTATTTTATAGAGCTTGTAGATGAGGCCTGTGTGCCAGACTCTATCGAAAGCTTTGGCTATATCGAAGAAGACCGCGATGGTTTTATGACGTCGAGGGTAGAAACCGCTGAGGATATATTCCACAATGCGGTGAACTTGTTGGGGACATGAGTGTTTGGCTCGGAAGCCGAATTGGTGGGGAATGATGAGAGGGTCGCCGTCTGTGGGAAACAGAAAGCGCCTCATACGCGTTTGAATGACTCTTTCGAAGAGCTTGCCCATTGCCTTGAGGAGGCTAATGGGGCGATGGCTGGAGGGGGAGGTTGAGAGGCTTACCTGGCTTGGGAATTCCAATCACAGTTGCCTCTTTCCACGTAGTGGGAAAATAACTAAGGTTGAAGCAGGCGTTGAAGATAATAGATAAAAAGGTTAACACCTGCTCGGGAAAGTGTTTAAGGGCTTGGTTGGAGATGCCATCCGCGCCCGGAGCCTTTTTGGGCTTAAGTCCTTTGATGAGAGATGAAATCTCATCATTGGACACAGAGATAGGTTCGGAGGCCGTGGGGGGTGAGTTCCGGCGGCGGACCTCATCCTCCACTGCCTGGACGTGTGAGGGGTCGACAGGTTGAGAACTAGGGGAGCATTGAGCGGCAATGCTATCCGCAAAGCACTCAGCCTTTTCCTCGTCCTCGAAGGCAACCGTGCCGTCGGGACGGGAGAGAGGGGGAGTGTGGGTGATAGCGTCTATGCAGAGGGCTCTAGCCATCTGATAGTACGCTGTGTGAGATGGAGAGATATTCTCCATGAGCTTACGCTTTTCGAGATCTTGAAATTCAGAGAGGCGGAAGCGGAGTTTTCGTTGAAGACGATTGGCCGCGCGCCTATATTCGGGGGGTGGGATATTTTGCTGCTCTCCGGAAAGCAGCTGTTTTGGCTTTTAATAGGTTGCTAATATGTAGGGGAAGCCCACTATTGTTAGCAACCGGGACGACCCTTTCGTTCTCCTTAAGGGAGGATTTAATAAGGGTGGAGAGTGAATCGACCGCGGTGTCGATTTTTTCGGGACTGTCTAAGTCCGTCGGTATGGAGATGGTAGAATCCTGTGAGTCCAGGGCTTCCCGTTAGTGAAGCCCTGGACTCACAGGGAATCCCTTCCAGTTAGTGAAGGTTTTCGTGTGTGTTGGGGGAGGTGGCTGATGGCCAAGAATGAGGGAGACCGGTCGGTGATCTGATCCTAGATCGTCTAGTGTCTCGATTGCTCTGAGGTTGAGAGAAACTCCTTGGAGTAACGCAAAATCTAACACATCAGGTGAGTGATCGGTGTTATCGGGAAAGTGAGTAACACCGAGAGGACTATGGATGGTGATATCAAGAGACTGCGTGATATCGAGCAGTATCTTGCCACTAGGGGACGTAGTGCGGCATGTCCATTCAGTATGCTTTGAGTTAAAATCTCCAAACATAATGACTGAATTGCCCAAGGATAAAATGGCCTCAAAATCTTTTTTGAAGGGATAGGTTCCTGAAGGGATGTAACAGGAGGCTATGAGGATGGACTGATGTCCAGTCATAGCTAGCCTGCATACCGTGGCTTCCATGTTGGTAAGCTGCGGAGTAGAAATGGGCGAGCAGTGAAGTGTCTTCTTGTAATAGATGGCCGTTCCGCCGCCTCGGCGGTCGGGTCTGTCATTACGAAGAAGAGAGAAGTTTTTAATAGAAAGGCCTCTAGTGTCCTTAGCTTTGAGATTAGTTTCCTGTAGGAGGAGGAAATCGACTTCACGATTTCGAAGAAAGAGCTTAAGCTCTGGGAGGTTATTTCGCAAGCCGCGAATATTAAATGATACAAGCGATAAACCCTTAGGTTTGATACGACCATGGGATCTTGGTAGGTTAGTTTGCTCAGGCATTGGAGTTAAGTTAATTACGTTAACTTAACTTACAACGCTAGCAGAAGATCGTTATGTTCGGCAAGAGCGAGGAGACGCTCTTGGGGGGGACTTCGCCGCGCGCAGTTTGCGTGCTATAACTGTAATCTCTCTAACATCTATATTCCTAATCGCGGAGTATAGCGTGTTGTAGTCGTCTGTTGTGGGCTCTGCCCCGTGTGCGTACGAGGTTGTCCGCGGAGGGTCTGCCCTTTTTGGGCCCCCAGGGAAAGACTGGAGGCTGCATTGGCTTTGAGAAGCCCGGAGGGGGGCCGAATTATGCCCTGAGGGGGCCTAGGGGGACCCTGAGGGGGCCTAGGGGGACCCTGAGGGGGCCTAGGGGGACCCTGAGAGGGTCGAGAGAAGCCCTGGATAGGCTGAGAGGGGCCCTGACGGGGCTGTTGTTGGAGGGCCGGGAATGAGCGGTCATTCACCGGCGGTGGAGCTTTCCTACTGGGGCGAGGTTGAGGTGCGCGTGGGCAACCCTTGTAGTTCGCCGGGTGTCCTGTCTGGTTGCACAGGACACAGGCGGGCGGGGATTCGGCGTCTTTGGGCTGGGGACACTCTTTAGTGTTGTGTGGCTCCAGGCACTTCACGCACCTGGGTGGGGCGGAGCAGTTGGCCGCCGCGTGACCATAAATTTGGCAGCGGTGGCACTGCGCCGGGAAACCGGGCCTATGTGGGGGCTCTACCTTCACCCTTGACAGGCCGCACACTGTGCGCACCTGCCGAAAGATGGCTTTAGCCTCCGGCACGTTGGACAAGATTACTAGGGCAAGGTTGTATCTCTTGCCCGTACGGTTGTGCATTTTGTGCACTGCTTCTACTGGGAAACCTTGGGACTTAAGGTCCTCGAGGATTTCCTCGTTGGAGAACTCAAAGGGGACGCCTCGGATGACGGCCCTGACTTTACGCTCTTCAGGGAGAGCGTAGGTGTGGTAAGAGACCCTTTCGGCTGTGAATAGCCGGGTGATGGCGCGGAAGTCCTCGATCGAGGTTGGGATGATTTTAATCGCCTCCCCGAGGTTGACGGCATGGTCGTATTTAATCCCTGCGTCGTAGCAGGTCTTGGACAGTTGGGTGAACTTGGCCTTGTCTCTTAGGAAGACAGGGGGCGGGACTTGCTTCTTCGCCAGCTCACAGCAGGAGCACAACGAGAGGCTGGTTTAGATGGAGTGGGGATGTCTAGTGACATCAGTGGGACGGGGGCAGCGTCAAGGGCTGCGGAGGTTGAAGGAGCGGCAGGGGCCGCTGAAGTAGGGGGGTGCGTTTCAACGCTGCGCGCTTTCCGTTGCGCTTGGAGGTGACGGTGGTGAAGTTTGACTCACCGGTTCCGTCAGAGTCAGAGGACTCCGATGAAGCAGAGCCTGAGGTAGTGGCGGGCCTCTTCCGGGAGATAGACGCCGAGGATTCGGAGCATGCGTACTCCATTTCTAAGGGGGCTGCTTGTAGCGGGGCAAAGGAGTTCCTCGTTTCGAGGTATGCCGCTAGTACTGGCGGCGGGAGGTGTGCCTGAGGGGCAGGGATGGGAGCCTGGGCGGCGATGGTGGCGATGGCGGCGAGGACCGTCTCATTGCCATTTAACCCATAATGGGTAATGAGGGCGGCTAGGGACTCAGTAAGACTGGAGTTGGCCATTTTAGGTTGAGTGAGCTAAGGATGAGAAGCTAAAGATGAGAAAGTAAAGATGAGGACGGGTCCCTGCTCTCGGTAGAACAGGGACTAGAACGCGGGACGTACTACAACACACTATGCACGTAATAGTAAAAGTAAAATGCAAGAAAACACAAGAAAATAGAAGAGACAGTAAAAAAAAAAAGTTATTTTCAAATATATACACCATCCAAATATATTTGAACACAACCTTAGTGTCATCACATCTATCAATACTACCATTCTCATACAGTTTCTTTTCTATACTTTGACTTAAGACTTTTTTTTATTCTATTCTTTTTTTTTACTCTTTTGTGCAAATAGTTTATACTTTTAAGGCACAAACAATTGTTTTTCCATACTACATAAACTTTATGTTTTGACATAATTAGTCCTATTTCGCATTTTTTTCTGTTATATAAGTTGTTTAACATTTGTTTTAGCTTCAATAGATCATAAGTCATTAGAGTTTAGAGCCATTACCTAAATTCAATAATCATATTATCTCAAAAAAAAGTATCGAACTACTATACAGTTTTGTATTACAAAATAATAGTTTATTTTATCAAGTCTTTTGTTATCAATTGAATACTGGATTTTAATCGCAGATAAAGTAAATGAAAATGTATAAAGTCAATATTTTGAAGGCAAGTCAGGAGACAACAGTAGTGTATATTAGTGCATCATTCTGTATCAACTACGTGTAATATTCCGATGCCTTATATGCAAAAGATCACGTCAGCATTGTTTAGAATTTGATGCGCAATGTTAATACAAAGAAATCATGATATTACATTTCGATGAATTCTTAAATAATATCTGTATAAAATATTGCAATTTTCATTATTAATAAAATATATCAGTTAATATTCTTTTGAGTTATTAAGTTAAGCTGCGTTTCAAATTAATATTATTCATCGATCAATTTATCTTTTACAAAATTTATTCATTGAGTTGTCGTTTATCTGATAGCAATATAATGAAGTTCCAATTTTTTTCTCATTCATTATTTTAAATATTTTAGAATAAAATAGATAATTAAAATAATCACGCCATAATAATAAGGATATGAATATACAAGTAGCACTTACTTTCTATTGAGAGTGTTCCGTCTATTAAATGAACAAAATGAGTAAACAAAATTGGTAAAAAACATTTCTAAATACGATTGGTGACTAAAGTTATTATATTTTTAATTTTATGAAATTAGAATTTTAAAAGAGATACATATTTAAAATCACTTAAAAATATAATAATATTATTTGCATTTTATACAGTAATTGTTTTGCAGATACATCAAGCATATTTTTCACATTATAGTCTCTATTAATTTTTTTTATGTTTCTTGAATATAACATACTTTCCGTTTCCTTGTAGATGGAATACACAAAAATTTCAGCCCTCCTAAAAACTGGCCACTCAATTAAATTCTTGATAATTTTATGTTTTGATAAATATCTCCTTTTTGTTTTGCTTGGCTGTTACGAGTTTTCGAAAATTGTGTATATATCTTGATAATGTAAAATTTCCTATGTGAACACCATTGCGTATTTCAATTTAGATCTTCTCAACCAATATTCTTCTTATCCGGAGTGAAAAAGTTATTTCTCTCATCTTCTTTTATCCTTTTTGATGCCTCTTTGCCTTTTGATTTTATACTTATAATGTTTAAATATTTATTCAAAATGATATAACTTTTTGATGGCTGGCTCTACACGACTTCAATTAATTTTCTCAATCCGGGAATGTGTCATAATTTTTAATTAACAATTTCTTAATAAATATATTATAATTTTACTATCGGTGACCAGCCGGTGCACGCGGCGAGCAGAGTCGCGCGCGCACCGTCTGGCAGGGTCGCCATGTATTGTCGGGAGGTTCGGGGAATAAATAATACGTCTACTGGTCTTGAATGTAGGTTTATTACTGACTGAATGTTTATTAGGCTATCATATATATATATATATATATATATATATATACATGAGCATACACTACACACACACTACAATATTTATTTTTTATTACAAGGGAGAAAAATTGAACTTCTATGAAGAAGAAAACTAATTACAGTAACATCTGTCTGACTATTAACTTAATTGATGATAATTGCTATTTTAAACCAACAGGGGTTAAGACGAAATTAAAGAACTTCTAAATAATAACTATATTGTAAACCATTTACAATTAAATTGCGGCAGTTAATACTAAAACACTATTTCATTATTGTATGAACCTAATAGGGGGCTTGAGGGGCTTCTTTCTTGCTTATTCTTTCTGTCTTGAGAGCTGTAGCTGCACAAATGACAAAATCTCGCTAGAAGCGCTTGTTTTATTTTTACGGTCGGTGTTAGGTAGGCACAGAGTTAATGCAAGCGCTTGTCCTTGCGGGGCCCTGTTCTGATGCGGGGTGCGGGAAACGTATCGACTCTGGTGCGGTGCGGGGTGACGGACGATTGCGTCTTCGCCGCCCGTAACATCCACCCCCGGCGTAGTTCACGAGCCATCTTCTCCCGGGAGGACGGCAATCTTCCTGATCATCTTCCTTTCCTCAGCAAGATGCCTCTCGTTCTGATTTCGACGTTTCGCACCACTTCATCTGGTCCGGGGAAGGTCCTCATGACGACTCCTCTTGGCCACACGTTCCTCGGGAGGCTGCCGTCGGCTATAATAACGAGGTCGTCTTCCTTAATTTGTGGCTGCTGGGCGTTCCTGGATTAAACCAAATGTTCCACCGGGACAGTCCTGTGTCGCGCTTACGCCCTTGGGCTTACATGCTAATAGCACTACTGGTTTATCGTTCAATATAGCTACATGATTTGAATCCTAACTTGCTAACATAAAGTCTGCCCTGCCGTGTAACTCGGTGACCTGCCTAGCCATCTCGATTGCCTCGTGTAACGTCGCGTAGCTGTCTAAGTAGTCGTCCATGTAATGACTGTTGACAATAGTGTTTAGTGCACGCGGATGTTTTTCGGCGTAAATGCACGCGTTGTGGTCCCTAACATTACGCGCGAGTAAACGTGAACTACTACGATCGTTACCTCGCTATAAAAATAATTACGCAGGTTGGTCGCGGCAGTAGATCTTAACATACAAAAATGTCTCTCTAATATCCGCTGACATCGCTATCTCGTTTTCAAGAAACCGGCAAATTACGTAACAAGTCGGGGCCGTATAACAAATAATCAACTAGTCAGCTTTCCCGGCTTGTTCGGATTCCGTACAGCGAAGTGCGGCTGGTACCAACTCTTCGGATCCTCTCCTTCTGATCCGTGAGCTTCTTTAGCATAGCCCTTCTCCATAAGGTCGTTCACTTGCTTCGTGTACGATTCGATAAACTCCGGCGACTGATCCTTCTTCCTCTCGATGGCTCGGAGTCTTCGTGCTGCGATATCATAATTCGGTGGCAGATTGACGTCGTCGTCCCGTGGCAATCCGACTTGGTAGTGCTCGCCAACCTTCTTGACGGTGCCTGGAATATGTCGACAGCGCCCTTATCGTCCTATCGTGGTCTGCTCTTGACCGAAATAACTATCGAGTCGATTTTATATTGCTTCTTGAGGAGGTCGGTAAACTCCTCGTCTGGACTGACATATGTCTTGACGTCTTCTTCATGCCGCGTATTAACATACGATATATGTAGAACCGTTTCACTCTCTTTCCTACATTTAACATGGGGCGCGGTTCCCTGTACAACACATCCTAACAACGTCCTAGCGGTAATGGGCTGCTTACGACGCCCTATTCGTAAGTCTCGCGATACAATTAAACGCCAATTCTGATCTGAACCTATAAGCACTTTGGGTTTAGCATTATTATAACAAACTGCGTTCGGTAAGCATGGTAAATGTTTCAACCGTAGACATTCCTTACCGACGGATTGCGAACCTACGTTTAAGTTACTAATCGTACGAGTGGTTATCACATACGACTCGTTTCTCGTTTTACCGCGTATACCTATTTTCCCTACGCGACTATTAGCCTCTCGTTGGCTATCCGATAAACCTTGTAGTCAGTGGCCTCGTTGGCCCTTCCGTACTCAGTTCACAAGCTTACTCACTGTCGATTAATGAGACCGTAGACCTTTCGTGGAGGAGTGCATAGGTTTCGATCTCTTTACCTTGCGGTCGACGCACTATTATAGGACACACTTTTAACAACAGTGTTTTGTCGTTAGCCGTATTAGACGCGATGAGCACTGCTTCATATGGGGCGGCAGATACATCTGGGGCTTGGGTCTTCTTTACGTGAAACAACGCGTGATGAGGGGTGGTTCAGCTATCGATGCCGCATGTCTTCTACTTGCACTTAAGACGCTTATACTTAAACACTTGAAACACACTCCCTCTTCCTTCACCCATTTCCAACGGTTATCACTATTCATCTCCGCTAACTATTAACACTTCGCTATCACTTGCTCACCACCACAGCACAGACACTTTTTATCACTTTTACTGTCACTGTTTGCGCGTGCAATGAACGTCTTCACGTTGCGGGGCCTTTCCTCCGCGCGGCGTGTTACTACTATTTTTCTCGACGGCGGCGTCTTTTTTCTTGCGGGCACCTCCCTAACCGGCGTGACGGATGTATAAGTGTGACTTAAAGATCGGTCAGCAAAAGAGGCAGCAAGGGAGTTTTGTCGTGATGTTCGTTCATAAAATTTGGCGGCTGGGGTTAATTCAAACAATTTCTCGCACCACTCTCCGTGGTAGATGCGGTGTACGATGTCGGTGTATAGAGCATAACCAGTGCTGTCATCCGCATAGCAATGAATGTTACCGGTTTGCAAAATATCATTAGTATTCAGAAGACATTGCGTTCGTGATAGCACGCAGCCTTATAGAACACCAGCATTAATAGGCTTGTAATCTACAACGAGCTTGATGGTCCGATCTGCAAGTAAAGTGGTGATCCAATTGCACAATTTCTCGGTAAGCCTATAGGAATGGAGCTTCAAACGAAGCACTTTGTGCCAATCCACATCAAAGGCCTTCGTCTAATGATGCCTGCCTTTTGGACTCTACTGCCTCGGCCCATCTATGAGTCAGGTAGACCAGAAGATCACCAGCTGCCAGACCCCGACGAAAACCTTATTAACGGTCACTAATCAGTTGGCGATCCTCTAGGTATCCATTATTTTGGAGAAGGAGGTGATGGCTATACGCCTGTAGTTAGATTGAAACCGGCACCAACTCCAGAGCAAATGTCCTCACCACAATTGGGGGGATTTCGTCAAAGTCGCAGGCGGCTTGGTCAGCAAACGATGAAGATATGAAGCCTGAAAGGTGGAAAAAGAGCCTCCGAACGAAGCTGTCTATCATGAGTGTCGCCCAGAAACTAAAACTCATTTTTTAGATGTATGGATGAATAGTGTTTATACAAATAAACTAGAAAAGACTGTGTTAAGTGTCCTAATGTGTCTTCGCTTTTATAAATAGGTCCTATATTCTACACCACAATACATGAGAAATTAAGGATAAGTGAAGATGAAAAATACACAAGGTAAATAATATTATAATCAAACATTTATTTATCTGTTTTTACAATAGCTCCGCCTACCTGGTCCAAATGTAAATCTAAACGATCCAGGGATCCACTCAAATACACACAAAAATTTCATAAAAATCATACCGTTGTTCAATGGTACATTTTAGGAGTTCAGTGACAAACACACGTATAAAGGAATTATATTATATGAAGATAGATGCAAAGTATAAATCTTGTATTCTTAAAAGGAAGCGTGTTGACTTTTCAAGTATTAAGCTCTTCTTAAGTCAATAGATTGACTATCGACCTGGTGACTCTCGGTTGACAACTAATTTGTCCTATAAATAACGGTTACTAACCGGTAATCTCAGTCTATTAAAGATTTTAAAAATAAATTAGCTAAGACCCGCGTAATAAAATAAAACTATGTATCTTAGTATCTTAGTATTACTTATTTTATTTATGTATTTATTCTTTATTGCATCCTTAAAACAAAAGAATACAAAGGGCGGACTTAATGCCTTGAGACATTCTCTACCAGTCAACCCATGGAGTGGTGAGGATTGGAAGTAGGTGTGACAATATAGAATAAAAGTACACAAAACAAATTATGAACTATATAATATATACATACTACTAATAAATAAACTATACATATAATATGAACTATCCATACAAATATACATATTTAAAACATACATAACTAGTACATACAGATGACTATGAATATAAACGTATGTTTAGCAATACATATTAAATGGATGAGTCTTGTAAAATGCGTTGTCTTTACTAGATGATTGAAGACCATTAATTGGGTTGGGATGAGATATCTTTATTAATGTACAAAGACATTTTTCAAAGAATGAGCTACAAACGAGCACACGTCCAACATATGGTAAGTGGTTTCTGCGGCCCATAGACATTTACTACTATCCTCATTTAAAAATAAAAATGCATATGCGTTATCGGCCCTGAGGACTAATTCGGGATGCTTTAATTCCACTAAAGATGGTCTCTGGTTCTCTAAACTCACCAATTTTTGAACTATACGCAAACTCTTAATGTATTAGTACTTAATTTGGGGTCAAAGGCAAAAATATTGCTGCAAAATGTTCGAATATTGCTAAAGACTATCACGGTTTCATTTTCAATTACAGAACTTATCAATAATACTTTATTTTTCTAAGAGTAGAGTTTTTAAAGGTTGAATAGCAAGAGGTTATATAAAATCCTTCGCAAAACCGGAAGCAATCCCGCGGGATAAGTTTCCAGACGTGCTCTGAGGGAAGCGTTGAGGATTTTGCGTATTTCATTTTATATTTTCGTGTTGTTATATGCTGCTCTATTTTAATTACTACAGTAAATAAAAGGTCTCTTCGCATATATTTAAATATGTTTTACACTTGACTTTGGCAGTATAAACATTAACAATGCATGTTTTATATTATTTTATTTTATGTAGTTGTAACTCATATTAATAATAATTTTTAGCTTTTTGTACTCCTAAGAACTCATAAAAACTCGTATAAACTAATCTCACACTCCTCAGTGTGCTCAATGTGGGGATAACAAATTGCTTTAAAACATAATTCATTTCGGAACTAAAAATTAACATTCAACGTATTGTCAGATGCTGATGTTGTCGTTACTATAATATGTGAAATAAGAAATTAAATTTAAATTCATTTGACGATGAATTTTACTTTTGGTTTTTTCAACAAAGTCATTTAAATATATTAAATCCTTTTGTGTTTCAAAAATTTAACTGAAGTGCACACAGTATAAAAGAAATTTATAATTTTTACGTGATTTTCATTGCACTATATTACTTGAAATACTCCACGTATTTTCTGTTAAATTCGGTTTGCTCTTACTACTCAATCTAGAAAAAATTTCATTGAATTTTTGAGTTTTATAAATAAATCTATTGTAGTTGTTTTTTTATATTTAATGTTCTATTTTTTCCGCATTGATTGTCGAATTTTGGAGATATATATCAGGCCCGCTTCAGATTCGATAGGTTGTGCCTACTACTCAGATTCTACTGTGGATATCTTCATTTCGAATTCTATCACGCACGGAAATTCCGATAAACCTGAACCTAGCTCGCAGTGTAAATTTGAGATCTCTCATATGCCCAGTGGTGTAGAACCACGTCTGAGATCAGAGTGTCATCAAAGTCAACTGTTGTGCTTTGTACCGGCTAGTCAAGTGTAGGTGGCCCCTATCATAATATTCAGTGGTGCCTCTGAGTCATTTACCAACTTCTTATGCAGGAAATCCGGCCGACTTTCTATTCCATAGCTGCGTATGAGGTTATTACATAATATCCTGTTATAACTTATATAAATATATGTAATAGCTACGTGTGAGACGGCCTCAAATATTATAAACGTAATTAATTTTGATGTTCATGTATTTACCGTTATCGTTAAAGCCGCTTCGTATAGATTTTTTTTTATTTATAAAAGAGAGGCCAAACGAGCATAAGGTTCACCCGATGTTAAGTAACTACCACCGCCCATTAACATTCGCACACTAGAGGAACAACAGGAGCGTTGCCGACCCTTTAGAAAGGAGTAAGCTCTTTTCTTGAAGGTCCCCAAGACGTATCGGTCCGGAAAAATCTTCTGTGGTAAACTATTCCACAGAGAGGTCGTACGCGGAAGAAGTGTAAGTCTATTGAAACGTACAGTGATGGACCGTCAAGCATCCATATGGTGTGGATGATATCGAGATGTTTGCCGCGTAGTGCGTTCGTGAAATTTGGTGGCTGGGATTAATCAGAACAATTCTTCAGTGAACTCACCGTGATAAATGCGATAAAATGCGCAAAGAGATGCAACATCTCTTCGCAGCGCCAGTAAATCGAGCCGATCGGAAAGCACTCGGTCGTTGATGATCCGAGCCGCTCTGCACTGGATGTGGTCAAGTGGGAAGACCTGGAACTGGGGAGCCCCAGCCCAGAGATGGGAACAGTATTTCATGTGTGGCCGAACCTACGCCTTGTAAAGTTGCAAGCGGTGTGCTGGCATGAAATATTGTACCGCTCTGCAAAGCTCGCGAAGCTTTTTAGAGGCCAATTTGGCCTTCGCTTCCAAGTTACCACAAAACTACACTTTACTCGATACCGGCTAAGGCAACAAGGGGAGTGCCTTGAAACTGAAGAGATACGACAAAGGGGTTCTTTTTAGCGGTTAACGTGCCACCTTGTATCTTCTGAGGGTTAAATTATACTAGATTTCGCCCCCAATCCGAGACTTTGTTCAGCATAGACTTGACTTCAGACACAAGTTTGTCCCGGTACTCGGAAACGTTTACCCGTGAAATATTGGCAAGGCCGTTGTACAGAGCGTCACACGTGCTATCATCTGCATAGCAATGAATTTTCCAGTTTTGCAACATATCTTTGATGTGCAGAAGAAACAGCGTTGGTGATAGCACGCAGCCTTGTGGAACACCAGCATTAATAGGCTTGTAACTGGAGCTAGCACCGTCTACAATCACTTTGATGCTCCGATCTGCAAGAAGGGAGACTAGTGCTTTGCGAATCAAGCGCTGTGTGAACCGCATCTCCGGCACGGAGCACTCACACCGCGGGATGATCGGTGGCATACTCCCTCCGTCATCCCGCATGCCATAAAGGAGAAAGCCCGATCGGCTTTCTCCTTTGCGGCATGGGCCACTGAGCCATTCTCCCTGTGCTAAGATGGAAGATATGGCTGACAGAAATCCCCTTGGACAGCCTTGGCGAGGGACCAGAATGCACGTATTCCAGAAGGAAGGTGAACTAGTTTCTCGCCAATTCTGCCTATATGCTCTGACTTTGCCTTGGTAATGACTCTTTTGAAGGACCTGGAAGTGGAATTATGCTTCTTTTTTAGAGGGCTGGTGTTTACATCCCGGGACGTTATGCGTCAGCCCAGGCTCAGTAGCGCTGCTGCTTATATTATGATGCTATTTTACAGGAGCGGCCAAACCATGGCTGAGACTTACCTCCGATGGGCACCACAGATAAAGGAATAAAAAGTTCCATACCCTGAAGTAATACATCAGTGACAGAATCAGCAACAACGTTGGGATAGTCCAGCGGAAAGTAAACCCGCCTTCAAGGGAAGGATGCAAGGAAAGACCACATCCCATCCCAATCAGCTGACCTAAAATGCCAAACATGGCGGCATCCTGCAGAATGCAATCGCGATTTCAGCGTGAGTGGCACCACACTCCGGACAAGACAATGATCCGAGGAGCCTAAAGGGATACCGACGGAAACCCGATATCCGCCCGGATGAGAGGTCAGCAGAAGGTCCAACATGAAAGGTGCATGATCCTTCACATCTGGAATCCGCGTAGGCGAAGTAACCAGTTGCGCCAGAGCATATGCTAAGGCAAAATCATGAACAGATCTCCCCGCATGATCGGTTGTACGTGAACCAAGCCATTCGGCGTGGTGGGCGTTAAAATCGCCGAGGATCACGATCTCTACGGAGGGGATCTGCTGTAGCAACAAATCTATAGCCATTTGGATGTGGTCAAAGAGTTGGTCTGTTTTGGCATTACCGCTATGGGACCTATAGAGGCACCCGTGGACACGCGGATGATCGTCGCTGTCTATGCGTAGCCAAAGGATGGACAGGTCGAACCTTCAAGACTACTGAGGCGTCGAGAACAGATGTCCTCTCTTACGTATACGCAAACTCCAGCACTATGCACAAATAAGTGTTCCAGTTTGTACCCCGGGTAGGAGAGATACGAAGCATCAGCCGGAAAGGACACCTGCGTCCCGGTCAGAAAAAGCAGAGGCTGCCTCGCCGTCTCGAGATGGTAGTGGACGGCATTTAGGTTAGAATGAAGTCCCTGATATTGCAGAAATTCACGGTTAGCGTGGCAGTGATTGTCTTGGTCTTGTTGCTCAGCTTGCCCCGATCAGTTTTTATCTTGAGCGGAATTTTGCCCCCCCCCCCAATACGCGGGACAGCCTGAGCACCAACACCCTGAGCGGAGTAATTTGGTTGTGGATGCTCAACGAGGGATTCTGCATGGGTGCTGGTACCCTCCTGGGGTAGATCTTTACGCCGCTAACCGCTTACCGTTACCATGTCACGGGAGGTGGGGGATTGGGCCTCTGGCCACCTACAGTCTGGAGGTCGTGGTACCAACCCGGTTTGAGCCAGCCCAAACGTGCAACAGAAAAGCTGCCGCGTGGCTCCACCACTGTAAAAATATACTGTAAAAAGATTATAATAGATTGCTTCATATGGTGACATTTGCCAAGGTTAACTCCCCGTATTCCGATTTATTTCCCTCTGTTGCCTCTTACGGCACCCATGGGATGATATGAGGTAAAAGTTATTCTTACACCGCCACTTCTAGGTTCATGTAATTCGTATAATTCAATTAAATTACAGGAATCCGTACATAAAACCTATTTATTATTACTACAACACTATATTTGATTCGATAAAATATCACACCGAAACAATTAAACCTACGAAAAAAGTGGCGCTCTTAAACTATTGCATGAGATACGAGATTGAGCTGCAAATTAACAATCTCTTTGCTGAACAAAATTGGTTTCCTCAATTGAGAACGAAAGTTTTTATCTAAGTTCATAAATTTCGCATGTCTTTGTGATGGGGAGAGTGGGCATACATTAACGTTATATATGCAATGACTGCAATGTTGTCTGGATGTGATAATAGGCTATCTACCATAGTTTATAACTCCGTTATCGTGATACATTTGCGCAAAATTTTGACGGCTTCGTGGCGCAATGGCTTAGCAATAAGGGGCAGCGCAATGGGCCACTGGTCTGAATCCCGCAAGTATATTATTGCAAATAATTGTCTCGTGTCTGGACGTTTGTCCTTGTGAAATTTGTGTGTTTAAACTGCTCTCCACTATACAGGAGATATTCGTAGTGCGGAGGTACTGTTTTCACTTGCCAAAAAGTAAAAAATAAAAAATAACATAAATTGTTTGTGGAGATGAGTCAGAAATTACGACAATCACAGATCTGGAATGCCGTTATTGTTCTAGTGTACGACCTGCCTACACACAGATCGTTCGAAATATATATATATATATATATATCTCTAAGCTATCGGTTCCAAAATACAGTAGTATACTACAGTAGTATACTAGCAGCTTATTTTGGGTAGATTTATAACTATTTGTAAAAATGCTTCCTGTAATAGTGTTGATTTAGCTTTGCATAAATTCAAGGCATATGTCAAAAGTATTCTAATGAAGAAATGATGTTACAAATTCGATTTTTTCATTTCAAAATATTAGAATACATTGGAAAACTAAGTTTTTTTAGACTTTCTTGGTTAGTGGATGTACATATTATATGATTCTTCTGTTCTAGTGTATGTGATTGAACTCCTCCTAAAGAGATGAACCGATTTAGATGAAATTTTGTGTGTGTGATCAAGTTGATTCGAGATCGATTCCCAATTGGAACCGGTAGGTGCCTCTGTCGAGAACCAGAAATCACCCGGTGCGAAGCTAGGGCGGATCGCTTGTTATTATATATTTGATTTGTTTACAGGATATAGCTGGTGCCTGGCTGCTGCACTTCTCCGGTTTTCATTTCCCTCTGTCACCTCTTATGTAATCTCTAATGTATAATATGAAGAAACGGATACGCAACTACAAAAAGGCAAATAAAATTATTAAGCTGCTTAATAAACTATTTGTTTTCGGCCATAGATCTTAATAAATTTATTTTTTCATCTGTAATATTTCTAGCAAACTAAAGCTGATTCTTTTAATGGCTGATAAACTGAGTTCAGTAAGGTATTTTAACATTTCATTCCGTAGCACCCAGCCATCTTCTACCATCTGCTTGGGATCCTATAATAAATAAAATTAAATCCCAACCCAAGCATAAAACTGCAAGACTTCAAGATACCATAAGTTCATACTGTGTAGATCGGAACAAAAGTAAAATTTTAATATATGGTAACCGCGGTTAACTATGACATCTGGACGTTGAACATCTCAGTCCCGCGCGTGACCACGAGTGCTATAAAGCATTCGAAACGTCCGGTATTTAAAAAGTTAAATATACGCGATAAATTCCGCAAAAGTAAAAAAGTAGTAAAGTTACAGCCTATATACGTCCCACTGCTGGGCTCAGGCCTCCCCTCATTTCTGAGAGGGTTTAGGGCAAGGAAGTGTCCGCCGCGCTGCTCAAATGCGTGTTGACGAACTTCACATGTCTTCGAAATATTTTTTTTCTTATTCCTCAGACATGCAGGTTTCCTCACGATGTTTTTCCTTCACCGCCGACCTTAAATCAGCACTTAAAATTCCATTTACCATTTTCTTTGGTGCCGGCGGGGATCGAACCCGGTTACTCGCGTTCTGTTATATTTACAGTGAGCGTTAACCACTGAGCTACCACGGCTCTCCGCAAAAACTAGTATTATTTCAATGTGTAGTGTTCGCGTAAATATAAGAAATCATTATCTTTAATAATTTTATTGTCTTTTACTAAACTAATCAAGAGCAAATTTAAGCATTTCTTATATTGACGTCGATTATTACGCTTAAAGCTGCATATGCTTTGCTTTAGACAGTAATACTTTTTCTATTGCAGGCTACTCAAAGTGAGCGCCTTAGTCTATTGTAAAGAGCACGACACATGTGTTTCTGTTGTGTCATCTCTCACTAATAGTTGCTAGTTTAAAGCACGCGTAGTTTAGCTCCCATCCGGTTGCTTCAACGATTTTTGGTTAAACTAACTGAACATCAGCCAATTGGTTGGACTAGTTAATCATCCATTACTGACTATCAAAGCCCACTGCTAAAAATAGGCTTGAGAATAGATTTTATCATAAGGCCAAACTTACCATAGTTGTATTCTATGTTTTTATTTTCTAGTTGTTATTTAAATTACGCTACTGCCTATCTTCCCGTTTGTTTCCCTCTGTGTTTGTTTTCTTCTGAGGCCTCTTACGACACGCGCGGAACGATACGTGTTAAGAATGTAAATGACGATTATATACCGCCATCTGTAGGTAGCCGGATGATATTTCTAGACATTCCCATATAGAATTCATGAAATTTTTTTTAATATGTCCCATCATCGCTACATAAAAAATGGCCGAAAAAAGCACGCCGTTGATAACAATTGAAGTGATTGACCGACTGAGCAGCCAGTTAATTATCCGAAAGTATTCAAATTAATTTTTTTAAATACAATTTTTTTTAATATTTTGATTTGTTGACCATTTTTGGTATGGATAATAACAATTATACTGTTGAAAAATATATTTGGACATAATACAGAAATCGCCATCAACCTTATAATAAAAAATAACCAATGTAGAACTTAGCATATGCAGAACACTCGTGTCGCCTACAGTCGCCTCTTAGGATACCCACGAAACAGAATGGGAGTGATAAAATATCTTCTCTCTCCATTACGTAATCAGACTACTAGACCTCGCCTAGTCTCCATCCCTTAGTTGTCGACATACCTCGCGCTCAAACTAAACGGTTTACTTTTTCGTCCATAATGCGTACAGCAAAAGTGTGGAATAATCTGCCCTCATTTCCGTACGATTATATTGTGGGCGTCTCCAAGGTAAGAGTGAAGAAGTTTTAATCTAAGTGTGCTTTGTCATCTTCGGCTGCGTCAACACTTACCATTAGGCGGGATAGTAGTCAATCTCTGACTTCTACAATTAGAACATTTGACTATAAAATATAATATTTCGATAAAAAGTTTATGCAAATTTTAAGTTTGCTTGAAAGAGAATAGCTTAGTTTCGTTATATTTGCACTTTTAGTTTAAAACGTCTATATATGAAAACCTAATAAGCGTTGTTTCGTAAAAAAAACTCGCTTTAGAGAAAAAGCCTTAAAAAAACTGTGCAGCTGCCTTATTTCCGGACCATAATCATCAGAAAATTTTTTTTTACTTCAAGTGCATTTTTAAATGTCTCCTATTTTTTTGCATTGTTTATAACATAAACTCTTCAATTCAACATAAATACAAATATAATCAATGTGTAGTGTTCGCGTAAATTTAAGAAATTATTATAAATACAAATAGATTCATTTATTACAGACCCTATAGATTGCTTTGTAGAACATATTATAGTTGCCATGTTGGACAAGCGAATTGACAACTGCAGTTTTTATTAATTTTAGCTGTTATCGGGAAAATACTTCTGTCCATCTTCAGATATGTTATCTCTTATAACACTTATGGGATGATTAGGAGTACTGATTTCTCTTATGTTGCCCCTACACGTCACAAACTGCAGTTTAGAATTACTCATCTGCGAGTTTTTGACGATATAGTTTTTGTGACAGATTCGTTGGAAGACCTCAGTACTATTCTCGATGATCTCAATAGTGTTTCCTAACAAAATCGCCTTAATAAAGGAAGAGTCATAAATATCATCCACGCCACACATATGCCTGTAGTAGTTGGGAGCACTGCACTTATTTCTCAAAACTTTAAAACAATAACGCAGCCAGTGCCTGTTACAAACAGGTAAAATAAAACTATGCTAGATTTGTTATAAAATAATCCTTCGTTTAAAATATGTCATGTGGGTAGAATAATAAGTTTAATAATGTAAAATCTGCTATAAATATGTATTCCTATTTTTAAAAGAGAAAGAACAATATAAAAAAGTCACTTTAAATGGGATTATTATAATATTAGAGAATACAGACTGATAGTAAACCTAAGACTGTGGTATTTGCAACCATACATGTATAATTCAATTGTACTACATCGAAAATTATTTTATTTTTTATTTGAAAATATATCCCTCTTTTAGCCAGATACTTTTAGGTCTTTTGTTTATATGGGGCCTTAAAGTATCCGGGCAGCATGAGGGATAATATGTCGTAAGATGCGACCTGCGAATGGAATATTAGGTTTATGACTGTGAAGATGATGGACTGGGCACCTATCACTTTATAATTTTCCATCTTAATCCAATTTATTTAGATACAAGAGATCCAAGTTGTTGACTACTTTTTTTCTATGCCTACTGAGGATTATGGACGTTACCCTGTAAAAGTTCTACTCGGTTTTCTTGCTAATTCTTCCCAGGGCAGTGGATTTTTTAGCACACAGTGTTGCAACCAATGGTACAATCAAAAATGACTTGCAATAAATATTACCTTTCATCTAATTTGAATGAAAACCTTTCTATTCTATAAACTAAGATCCTCTTTACGACATGTAAAGAGAAATAATGTGCCTAATCTAATTGAAAGAGCCCCGCGCCCTACTTTAATTGCATACTATTAAGACCCTACAGTTGTGAATCACCTTTGATGTCCGGCGATGCCGTCGTCCACGTTTGTCACGAAATAAATTTGGATATTTTAATAGATATTTTCGGGTTACTTTGGTTTATAAAGGGAGGCAAAAACTTATTCAAAGGCATTTTGAACTGCCCCTCGGATATTGAATTTTTTTCCGTCAAAAAGTTTTACAATTTCCGGATAACAATAGAAGTGTAGGCCCAAAGTATGTTGAGTACGGTGGAAGACGGAGAGCTAGCAACCTCAGCTCTTGTAATTTAAATATCGTTTGTTGTGCAGCTATTTTAAAAAAAAAAACAATCTTATATATTATCCAATTAACACAAAAATAGCATGGCAGTGATCACTTTATTCCCGAGAGTTGTCCTATATTATATTTTTGTCGACAAGTACGGTCTGAAAAATTATTTTGAATACGATAGTCAAATTCATAAGGATTCAAGATTTATGATTCAACCTCTCAACTAGCTTAATTGTTATATTGTTTTTTGTTAAACAAGACTGAAGAAAAAGCGTCCCGAATTTCTTTATCCGCATGCACTGACGTAATGGTTAGTAATATGTAAATACAATTTTCTTCAAAAATTCCGATCTTGGCAGCATCTAAAAACAGTCGTTGATTCCATATACATATTTCTTATACATAAGTCACAATAAGGTATTTTATTACACAAAATAATTGAAAATAGTAAAGTGATTTATAAGCGTTATTATTAGGCATGGCACAATAATCAGAATGAAAGCTACTTCATCATCAAGACATTTATTTGGATTCAAAGTTTAAGAGATAATGGAAAATTAAAATAATTCAACACTCGACTCGGGGCGCGAACGAGGCACAACACTAATCGCCCTATCAGAACCTAGAAACTGATATATTTTTTTACCACATGAAAAATTTACTTAAAATATTATTTATAAAAATAAAAAGTAAAGTAGAGCCGTGGTAGCTCAGATGGTTAACGCTCGCTGTAAATGTAACAGAACGCGAGTAACTCGGGTTCAATCTACCAATCAAATTGTTAATTGCCGTTTTAAGTGCTGATTAACCACGTGCTCGGCGGTGAAGGAAAACATCAGTATGTCTGAGGAATAAGAAAAAGCATTTCGAAGACCTATGAAGTTCGCCAACTTGGAGCTCGCGAAATTAGGGCAGCGCGGCGAACACTTCCATGGCCTAAAATCCTCTCAGAAATGAGCCTGTGCCCAGCTGTGGGACGTATATAGGCTGTAACTTTACTTTTTTTTAATAAATCAACTATTAGCCTTCCTATACCCGCGTCAATTTTTGTAACGCCTATATCCACGCACAGTGTCTCAGACCGGAGATTCAGAACCCCAATGTAAAGAATTTTTCTGAAAAAGAGATATTGATATTTATTTCCAATGAAAGACTCCATTCTAAAACAAATTATACTATGAAATAATTTTATTTTTCATTATTTAACTGCCTTCTAAAAGCAGTATTCAAAATAGAGATTTTTTCTTAAGTTTTAAAAAAATAGTAAAAAAGTTACTTTTCTCTTCTAAAAAAGATATTGAACTTTTACAGATTAAAAAGCCCTTAATGTAGTACAATATAAATCACAGGTTGACTTAGTTATCAGCCTCACCATAATAATCAGAACATACCATAACAGAATGTTCTAAACAAATGTATTGTTTCAGGTGGCACAGTTGCGTGGTTTTACGACTTTTTTGAAGGGGTTATGTCCACAGCGAGCAATTGTATTACTGTTATATGTTTCTGAAGACTCGGGACCAACTATAAATGACATATTTCAGAAAGCCTCAGCTTGAAGATTCCGGGCAAAGATGTATTTATTGAAAGCTCATCGTCTGAGATGCGAATTAATGATCTTGTATGACAGAGCTTTAACAAAATTTCCTGCGTTCAAATTTTCTTCTTTCTTCATTTTAGGCTTCATGTCTTGGTCCTGAAAGTTATGAGTATTTTTCAAGCACTTATTTTGTTTATCACTTGATTTGTGGCAGGATTTTTATTGCATCTTTATTGTCCATTCTTCCCTGGACCTTCGTCATCGTTTTGCTTGGTATCATACATTTTTTCTTGGATTTAGATAGAATTTTCCACTTCGCTGTTATTTCCATCTTCGTAGTAAGAGCCAGAAATTACTTCATCCAACAGTGCTCTGATTTTCTCGTCATCCATCTTGTAGTAAACTAAAATCTATAAAAAAATAAAATTCGTCGAATCATTTATAAAGAAAGAGACCCAAGAGAAGCAATAGGCACATTATCTAATACTTACATAAATGTTGCACCTATACCTGCATAGGTCTCACAGACCGATTGGCGCCTAATACATCAACAAGTGTGTCTCGCCCAAACGCGCGATGCGTACTGAAATGAACATGAATGAAAATGCAGCCTAAGATGAAAAATAGCACTGTCTTAGCGTAACAAATGCCTACTCACTCTTGCCTTGAAGACTCCCAGATTGTATTCGGACGGAAAGATAGACGCCGGCAATTTATTCCACTCCTTTGCTGTACGCATTAAAAAAGTCGAAGTAAACCGTTAAGTTCTGATAATAATTATTCGAGACTAGGAATATTTGCGGACGACATAGCTTTAAAATCGAATATTTGATCTAAATATGAAGAAGCAAACATTCGTCTATCTTCGTATTTATTTTTTAACAATTCGAAAATTAATAAATAGTGGTCAGTGTGAGACCAGCATACATAGATTGCCACTTAATTGGCCAATTAAATAATATAATTTGTTAGCATCCGATAAAGAGGGATTATTATGTATAATATGCAGGAAACCAGCAATAAATAACGGCCAATTTGTAGTCGTCGCGTGAGTGTAATTGAATTGCTGGCTTTACGTCACTCTGAGCTACAAGTTGGAGCCACCTGGCAACTCGCTTCACTCGGGATCAATTTGCAGTTCAAGACTTTTAATTTTGTCAAACTAATTTTCAAAATCTGAGCACAACGAATCTATAGTGTTTTTTTCACACATAAATGTTTCCTGACCGGATCCGAAATGAATATTCTTTGCATGACACGATCACAAATATTCTGCATACGAGAAAATAACATGTCTGTTTTTGCGTAAAGACCTTGAAGTTGCATCTTATTCGAATTTACTACCATTTTGCAGTACAGTAATTAATATCAAACGTATTTATTATGTAAGATTGGATAACTATTAGTATTACTATTAGGCCAGACTGCAAACGCGGGCGTGGGGCACGGCGTGGGTGCGGGTACGGGTGCGATGTGTTCCATTCTTTAAAAAAGAAATCACAAATTTAAACTAATACTTCACACCTTTGTCAACAGTCAAAATAATCGATTTTAGCAAAACAATATATTTAGTATGTCTGAGACTTGGGTAGAAATAAAATTAATTTGCATATTCTCAATCAATTCCCGGGTACTTACTGTTTTTGTGCATTTTTTATGTGCCAAGGTATCTTTCTCAGAGCGGGATGTGGATGAACTGTAATCAATAAAGTCTGTTTTATTTGATCACACAGACGTACATAGATAACTTAGACACATCTTCGGCTACAATAATCGTCGTACTGTACGCTTATACTGCGACAAAATCTTCATATAAATACATTTTTGGAAACAATAATGGTTGAACTGATTTTTTTTTACTTATATATTGCTTTGGTCACCAGATGATTTTGTGTTCAAATTTGCTATATTCATGTTTTTTATTTTCGTTTTTAAAAGCACTCGGAGAGTATCTTAGAGAACTTGACACAGTTCCAACCTTAATTACGTAGCGGGACGCTAAGCGCGCGGCGCGTGCCTAAATGATAATCCACTAAATGATAGTGATGATGATGAAAGGGAATGGTATCGTGAAGAAGATGACGGAGAAGAAGAAATATGGACTCTAAATTATACATTTTCTGAACTAAATGAATCAACGGTGGAATTCATTGGATCATCTAATAAAACATAAATGGAATTTAATCAGTATTCAATAATAATGAAAATGCTCATGTTTTTACTTTTAAAATGTGGAAAATATATTTTTTCATATATATTTTTTACTCTTTTTTACACTTTTCGCTATAAGTGAATAAACTTTTTTACAATTTATTTTATGCCAATTATATTTTTAGCAAGCACGTTCTAAAAACGAAAAATTCCGCTAATCTACTTTTGAAGTTCTGTAATTGTTAAGCTTTCCAATTAATACATTATATTTGATTTATTTACTTTTATCGTTGAGTTAATTAAGTAGCAAAATTTGTACAAAAACAGGCCTTAAAATTTAAATTAAATTAGGATTTTCAATTAATTCAATTCAAGAAAACTTTGACGAATTGTATTAATAATATATATCTGAATCGATTTCAAGTTCCGAAATTCAAAAAGAATTACTTGATATGTCGGGATGATTTTTTTTTAATATGTAAACCAAATTTTTTAAAAAAATGTTTAGTTTTAAGATCATTTCAAATATTTTTTTCCGAATTTTGAAATTTGAAATCGATATGTGTTTGCTATATCAACTGGACAATTAAAAAAATCTTCAACTTATCTTTAATAAAAAAATTATTTAAAAATATTACTTCCTGGTCTCGGATTTAATCTCCTAGAAGGCAAGACCAACCATATCCATACCACGATCTATTTGAATAGACGGATAGTAAAATAGAGACAGTTAGAGAGTTATGATTCTCCGATGATGCCTTCTTATTCTTACGCGGAACACGTAATATCAGAGCATGCGCAATACTCATCGTACATACATGCGTACTCAAAATAAGCAATAATCTTCTCTTTTTAACTTGGACTTTATAAATTCACACCTGGAGAAATATAACAGGTTCTTTTTTCAATGGTAAAATTTAGGATATTTTGCACAAAATCTAAATATGGCAAATACTTAAGAAGTTAAAATTGTTGTATATTGGTTTTGTATTTATTATACATTATAATATCAAAAATGCAAAGCTATATGTCAAAATTTTAATTTCAGTCCTAACTTGACTGGACTATCTCTGGGTGCGCAGTTTTACTATTTTAGTTCTTAACTGTTAACAAAACTGTTGATTTTCAAGAAATTATCTATTAAAATTATTTTATAATACGACTACCTTTAAGAGTATGCAATTTTAATATATTTTCGTGCTATAATTACGATTTAAAACGAAAAAAGGTTGTAAAAGCGTATACATCGCCCTAAGAACGAATTACTGACTCGGTGGAGTCGAGTAACTGGTACTACTAGCTTGTGTCTGTTCGTACGAATATTATTTATTTTACGGAATGAATATGTCTAATGTTATTACTTCTTTTATTTTCGTATGAATTCATTACATTTTCGTGAATGTATTGAGAGGCCAAATTTAATTTATTAATTTCTTTACATTTTTATCTGAGATAATCTTTAGGTTTTAAATCATAGATTGTTCTCATAGCGCTATTGTGTAATAAAAATGTAATTTAAGTTTCAGTCGCGTGTCCCCATGGAAAAATACCATACGACATTATGCTATTGTATTTGTTAATGTAAGCTAATTAAACTGTTTCAACACTGGATAAAACAACTAAGAGTACATCCATTCATTACAGCCTATATAGGTCCACTGCTGAACATAGGCCTCCCCCGTAGATTGTCGACCGCAGTTTTTTATTATTTTTAGTTGTTATCAGGAAGATGCTGCTGCACATCACCTGTTTCAATTTCCCTCTGTCACATTTTACGACACCCACGGGAAGATATGGAGTAGTGGATATTCTTTCACCGCTACTTCACAGCACGAGAAAGAGGTGTATTAATTAAAATACTGTATTAAATCTAGTTATAATAAAAGTGTTTGTTAATGTTAAATACTTCATTACGAATAGATATTTTGAACTCGCTATTAGCTAAGCAATACAATTTAAACAATGTGAATGTTTTTTCGAGGGTAGGTGCAAAACAGATAACAGCTGAAATTATCTCTTGTGTTTTATTTACATTTAAAAATAAGTATAATTAACTTAGCTGTTTAATTTTTAACTCCAATTTGGAAGAATAAGTTTTAGCATTATTATCAATTATAGGAATGTGCATTTAATCTAGTTAAAATATTTATATTCATCTTCCCTCCATAACATCTGTCACACTAAATAAAAATTACTATTTTTCTATCTCTCCTTGGTTAATTCACTTTACTACAATGGCAAATGTCTCTGAAGTTGTGAATATCCAAAAGGAATTGGAAGGGAGCTTGACCAGGAAGATGATGGAGTTTGAGAAACGTCTGAAGGCTGCAACTACTCCAACTAACCCAACAGTTTTACAGCTTCGGGAGGAGTTAGATTCATTTAAGGTACTTGTTAGTTCCATGTTCAGCCTGCTGCAACAGCAAATTCAGGAATGCAACAAAAGTGTCGATGCAATCAGTATGTATCACCGGAGAAAAGTTCTGCTTTTTCATGGATTAGCTGAGGCTTCTGAAGTTGACCTAAAACAGCAAATTTTACAACTGTTGCACAAGTATCTGGGTCTAACTCATATTACTGATGACTCTCTCAAGAAATGCCACAGACTTGGTGTTCAATCCAGTACCCGTCCAAGGCCAATTCTTGTGCACTTTAATGATCATAGCACTAAGTCTGCGATTTGGAATTTAAAATCAAAGTTTAAAGGGTCTGCCATTTCAATGTGTGAATTCCTCACTAAATTTCGTCAGTCCATACATAAGAATGCCCGTAAGCATTTCGGAATTAGAAATGTCTGGACAATTGATGGTGCAATCTATGTAAAGCACTCGGGAGGCCGAACGAAGATTTCCTCTGAGGAGGAATTGGACGATCTAATAGCCAAGTACCCCATGGATGGTTCCTTTGAGAGTTCTAACAAGGCTCCTAATACAAAGGTCACTCCAATGCAGTAGAGCTCTTCGAATCGGCAAAATGATGCAGCACGTCACGCTCAGAATTCAGCGGTAACTCAAATTGATGACGTAAAGAGATCTAGACGACTGGTAGGCAAGAAGTAATTCCTACATTGCTATTAACTTTCCAAGATATCCTTGTTATTCTTGTTATCATATTTTGGTTATGTTCATCTCCTTTCGTATTTTTTTCCTTCTCTTATAGTTTACTTTGTCTGGTAACATAATAACTATTTTTAGTTTTACTAACCGGCAGCATTAGACAAGAATATAAATAGATTGTAGTCCAATTGTATGTAACTAATTTGCTATAACTTGTCTTTAGTATTTTCCTTTATTCATATTCCAATAGTTTATGTTATTAGCTAGTTTTATTATTTTATTTTTATACTGTAATAACTTTAATTATATTTGTAAACTTTAGTAAATTAGTTTGTGTTTATAATTTTTATCATGTAAAAGTGTTAAAATTTAACCAAATATCATAGATAAATGTTATTGTAGTCCGTAGATGCTAGAGCTAGGCATAGACAGTTGCAAAGACAAGGCAAAGACTGTTGACCATAGATAATAACTTTTACTGTCAACACAGTAATGGTAACATGGGCACAGATCCTTTTGCCACACAGTTGAATTATGTACTCTTGTGAGATTTAAATTTTCTGGATGTTTTTAACTAATTGGGTTTCAAAATCTTGAGATTAAGCTGATTTTATTGCTAATTTTTCGATTAATTCTGTAGTGCCCTGCTATTAAAATATTTAGTTGTCTTATTTTAATATTTATGTTATTTTTGTTTATAATTGAATCACTGTGTTGGCTCGCTATTTAATTACTTAGCTTATGTTTTTTTTTTCTAATTGATAGTTCAGTACAATTGTTTTATTTGTTATTTAGCACTGATTATATTATGTAAACAGTTAACTGGTGGGATGATGTTTAATGATTTATTACTATTTAAGTCATTGTTATTTTTATATCTTGGTAGTATTTTTGTTATATATATTATTGATAATTATTTTTATTTAATATCGTATTTTTATATATTTTTATTTTATTTATTTTTATATTGGGTATATTATGCTTTTAACTTATCATGTCTGACTCTGACCCTTTTTATTCTATTGAGTCAGGGAGTTCTTTTGAATCTTTTGACGATCAGACGTATTATAGTGTGCCCTCTTTAAGTAGCCAATTGAATAGCATTTTTCACTTTTTTGATAGAACGTTAAATGTGTGCCATATTAACGCACAAAGCATTCCCAGCCACTTTTCTGAGCTAGAAGCATCGTTCTCTAACAACAATATACATGCTATCTTAGTTTCAGAAACTTGGTTGAAACCGTCTTTAAATTCGGCATTGTATCCTCTTCCTGGGTTTGTGCTGATTAGGAATGATCGTATAGATAAAGGAGGAGGTGGAGTTGCAATATATCTCCACGCTACTATTTCTTACAAAATCATATTAGCATCCCCTTCTCCTTACACTGCTTCCGCAGAATTTCTTTTTATAGAACTTGATGTAAAGGGCTCAAGGATGATTCTTGGAGCAGTGTATTGTCCTCCTTCCACTGATTACTTCGCCAATTTAGAAGAGGCTCTTGATAACATTGGTTCTGAGTACACCCACTGCATAATCATGGGAGATTTCTACACGGATTTACTGAAAAATTCAGTCCGGTCTCAAAAGCTTCGTAAAATCATTGAGTCTGTCAATCTCAACATTCTTCCTTTAAAGGCAACTCATCATAATATCGACACTGATGACTCTCTGATTGATCTCATTATAACTGACTCCTCTGACAGGGTGTTGTCATATGGGCAACTTGAAGCGCCGGGATTTTCTCGCCATGATCTTATTTATGTATCATACAACCTTAAACCTCCCAAATATCGACCTACTGTACTATTCCTACGTAATTTTAGTATAATTAATATGGATAAGCTTTTGAAAGACGCATCGCTTATAGATTTTACGCCATTAGCAACTGCATCAACAGTAGATGATAAAGTAACTATTTTCAATAACATAATTCATGTTTTGTATGATATCCATGCTCCTGTACGTAAAGTGAAACTACGACGGCCACCAGCTCCCTGGATGACTGAAGAGGTACGGAAGGCCATGACTAGGCGAAATCGAGCATTTGCCCGGTTCAAGAGGAGCAGATCTGAGGAAAACTGGTTGTCTTTTAAGAAGGCCAGAAACAGATGCAATCAGATGGTACGTTCTGCAAAACGCCGATTTATCCATAGCAATATAAGTGATTCTTCGCCAGCTGATGCGTGGAAATTTCTTAGTTCTCTAGGTGTGGGCAAAACACCCTCTTTGGATTGTGGTTTATCGCTTTCTCACGATGCTTTAAATCTTCATTTTGCTTCTGCTTCTGCGTTGGACCTTTCAATCCGATCCCAAACAGTCGCTTACATAGCCTCAATTCCGTCTCCACACATACCAGTCTTTCTTTTTAACCCTGTAGATCAGGATTAAATCAGAAAGATCCTTTTGGCAATAAAATCCAAGGCTGTCGGTTGCGATGATATTAGCAGAGCCATGATTGTTAATATTCTAGAACACATTATCTCCGCAATCACACATATTGTTAATTTTTCGCTTGACTCGGGTCAGTTTCCGAGTCAGTGAAAAAACGCTTTCGTTAGACCCCTTCCTAAAGTATCCAATCCCACACTTCCCAATCACTTCCGTCCCATATCAGTTTTACCTTTCCTATCTAAAGTTTTGGAAGCCTGTGTTCATAAGCAAATTTCCAATTTCATATATAAACATAACCTGCTGAGTACTTTTCAGTCCGGCTTTCGTCCTGGTCACAGCACTACAACTGCCTTACTTAAAATAACTGAAGACATTAGAGAAGGAATGGAAAACAAGAAAGTTACAGTTGTGGTGCTCGTTGACTTTTCTAATGCTTTTAACACAGTTGACCATGATATCCTTCTTGCTATCCTTTCTTATTATAGGTTTGCACCGTCAGTCCTGGAATGGTTCTCTTCTTATCTTCGCGGACGTCAACAGTCTATCCACGTGGAGCAAATGAATTCACAGTGGGTTGACCTGATTTCTGGCGTACCGCAAGGCGGTATACTTTCTCCATTAATCTTCTCTATTTTTATTAATTCCATCACATCTAATATTGATTATTCGTACCATCTGTATGCTGATGACCTACAAATTTATGTACAGTCTGACATTTCTGACATCCATTATGCGATTAACAAATTGAATTCAAATCTCAAGTCAGTCTGTGATTGGTCTATATGCGTTTTGGAGTGTCTGTCAACCCTACGAAATGCCAAGCGATCATTGTGGGTAGCTCAAGGATGCTTGCTAAAATAGATGCCGCTAGTCTACCTCCCGTCTATTATAATGATCGTCTGATACCGTTCTCTCCCTCAGTTAAAAATCTAGGTCTCCATATCGATAGTACTCTGTCCTGGGGGGTTCATATCTCCGAAACATGTCGTAAAGTCTCTGGGTCTTTACGTTCACTTTATCGATTGAAAAATTTTCTCCCCTTTAAGACTAAAATTATGCTTGTACAGTCACTTATACTACCAATCATTGATTATGCAGACGTGTGTTACCCGGATTTAAGCCAAAATCTTCTCAACAAGCTAGAACGCCTTCTCAACAATTGCGTCAGATACATTTTCAATCTCCGTAAATTTGATCATATTTCTCACTATCGCTCTCGCCTAAAATGGCTTACTATTAAACAGAGGCGTGACTCTAGAATTTTGCTTGTTCTCTTCTCTATCTTAAATGGTCCATCCACTCCTTCTTATCTCAAGGAAAAATTTCAATATATTTCCCTAACACATGATAGAACTCTGCGTTCCTCATATAATAATAAACTAAGTATCCCTCTACATTTTACTAATTTTGTTGGTAAATCCTTCACAATTCAGGCTGCACTGCTCTGGAACTCCTTGCCCGATGACGTCAGAAAAACATCTAATAAGACTGCTTTTAAAAGATTGGTACATAATAATCCATTTTATGAAAGTATTAGATGATAGTTAATATGGTTAATTTTGGTTACCTTTGTTGTTATTTTATTTATAGGTTTATACTATATATCTATTTGTATTTAAAATATGTATATATTTATGTATCTATGAATATGTATGTATATATTATATATTATCTTTATTATATTTTGGAGTATATAAGTTTATTGAATTTGTATATATAATATTAGTTTGTTTTTAAGTTTATCAGTAGTTTTTTTTTCCTTCATTTACTCTATTGTTCATTTTATTTTGTCACCTATCACATAATTTCCACACGTCCCGGGTTGACTGGGAGAGAATGCCTAGTGGCATTAAGTCCGCCCTTTGTAATCTTTTTATGGTGCAATAAAGTGTAAATAAATAAATAAATAAATAAATGTGAACAAACTTTCAAGCTTAATGAAATGGGGCCTAAAGTTTGGTTAATAGTACCTAAGATATGGTTAATGTGGTGATACGTGGACTGTTTATAATTATACGCACTTAATAAGTTAAATAACAATCTGCTCATAATACTGTGCAGTGGTGGTAAGAATATTCACTACCACATATCATCTCCTGGGTGTGGTAAAAGATGAGAGAGGAAAACAATTAGGCCCATATCCATCTGTGGATATTTACAGGACTATGATGAATTGGTAGAGGATAGATGTCCTTGTCTTATAGAGATCTTTTTACACGTTCCCACAGCTTACCAGCGTAATATAGTAGCTTTACATTGATGAGTTTCGTATAGCGAGTGTAGAGAACCGGAAACCATTTTTACTGGAAAAGAGGCATTACATCTTAGTCCTTACGGGTGACAACGCATTTGCATTTTGATACTTAGTTGAGGATAGATGTAGATGTCTATGCGCCACAGCAACCACTTACCATCAGGTATGGTTGGTTGATGTAATAGATGATATACATATCGCCGTGTAGTGCCGGTTAAGAATATCCACTACCCCATATCTTCCCGTGGGTGTCGTAAGAGGCGACAGAGGGAGACAGGCAGGAGATGGGCAGCAGCATCTTCCTGATAACAGCAACTGTACGACAAAAAAAACTGCGGTTGCCAACCCGCTCGCCAAGCGTGGCAACTATGGCAATATACCCCCCATGAACAATTACACAAATAGACGGCCCCCAGTTCCCGGCGGCCCCGCTATTCCTGGCTACGGTGGCGACCATGGTAACGGCGGGGCAGGGGGTGCTAAGAATCTCCGGTGGAGGTTCGGTTGCCACCTACGACGACTCGACCTGGCAACATTTAACGCACGCACACTGAGGACTGACGAAAAGATCCTGGAGCTGGAAGAAGAGATAGACAAGTTGCGCTGGAGTATTATAGGATTATCCGAGGTCCGAAGAGAGGGGGAGGACACGGTGATTCTCGAATCCGGCAACTTGTTCTATCACCGGGAGGGTGACCATCTGTCCCAAGGAGGTGTCGGATTTATCGTCCACAAGTCTCTCGTCAACAACGTTGTACAGATTGAGAGTGTGTCGACGAGGGTCGCGTACCTGATACTCAGAATCACCAAACGGTATTCGCTGAAGGTCATACAGGTTTACGCACCAACGTCGGCACATTCCGATGAGGAGGTGGAGGAAATGTATGAGGATATTTCCAAAGCCATACATTCCTCCAAAACCCAATACACGGTGTTGATGGGAGACTTCAACGCAAAACTAGGCACAAGAGAAAGCGGTGAGCTGAAGTTAGGGAAATTTGGAGTAGGGCAACGGAACCGAAGGGGCCAGCAGCTGGCCGACTTTATGGAGAAAGAGGGACTCTTTATGATGAACTCTTTCTTCCAGAAGCGGCCCCACAGGAAGTGGACCTGGTCGAGCCCCGACGGTTCGACAAAAAATGAGATTGACTTCATTATGACGACCAGACGCCAACTGTTCAGTGATGTCTCAGTGATCGCAAGGGTGAAAACTGGCAGCGATCACCGAATGGTTAGAGGCACACTGAACCTAAACGTTAAGTTGGAGAGGTCTCGTCTAATGAAGTCAACGCTCCGTCCCCCTCGTGCTCTGATCCAAAATCCCGAAAACTTTCAGCTCGAGTTACACAACCGCTTTCAGTGCCTACAAGATTGCAATGCAGTGGACGATATGAATGACAAGCTCGTGGAAACTGTCCATGCGGTCGGAGCTAAGTTCTGCAAGACCCGCCGCAGAAGAACACAAAAACTCTCCGATCACACTCTTAATCTCATGGCTGTTAGACGGGAGATGAGGCTGCAATCGTTAACAGATTTGACAGCATACAGGCAACTGAACAGACAGATCTCCAAATGCATGCGGCGAGACTTACGCAACTTTAATACTGCTCGTATTAAAGAAGCGATCGAGCGGAACCAGGGCTCCAAAGTCTTTGCCAGAGATCTGTCTGCCAGAAAGAGCCAACTGTCAAGGCTGAAGACTGAGTGTGGCAGCATCGTTTCCGGGACACCTGAGATTTTGAGTGAGATTGAGAGGTTCTATGGGCAGCTGTACACATCATCGTTGGAGCCACACGCAAGTGTGAGTAACGATCCAAGAGCAAGTCTTATCCGACACTATTCCGATGATATTCCGGACGTCAGTCTAAGCGAGATTAGAATGGCTCTCCAGCACCTTAAAAACGGCAGGCCCCAGGCGAGGATGGAATTACAGCGGAGCTTCTGAAAGCGGGTGGAACACCGGTACTTGAAGTCCTTCAGAAGCTCTTCAATTCCGTCCTCCATGGTGGGTCTACTCCAGAGGCGTGGAGCAGAAGTGCGGTGGTCTTGTTCTTTAAGAAAGGCGACAACGCTCTCTTGAAGAACTACAGACCGATTTCCCTTCTGAGCCGCGTCTACGTGCTGTTTTCGAGAGTCATTACGAATCGTCTCGCACGCAGACTCGACGACTTCCAGCCTCCCGAACAAGCCGGTTTCCGAAAAGGCTTCAGTACCATAGACCACATACATACCCTGCGGCAGATTGTACAGAAGACTGAAGAGTACAATTTGCCACTTTGCCTGGCGTATGTGGACTATGAGAAAGCCTTTGATTCCGTCGAAATTTGGGCGGTGCTGCAGTCCCTTCAGCGGTGCCAAGTTGACTGTCGGTATATCGAAGTGCTGAAGTGTTTGTACAGTAGGGCTACGATGGCTATCCGAGTACAGAACCAGAGCTCGAAACCTATCCAACTGCAGAGACGTGTAAGACAGGGTGACGTTATATCCCCGAAACTCTTCACCGCTGCTTTGGAAGACGTTTTCAAGCTACTGGACTGGAAAGGATACGGTATTAACATCAATGGCGAGTACATCACTCACCTTCGATTTGCCGACGATATAGTCCTTATGGCAGAATCGCTGGAGGACTTAAGCACTATGCTCAATGACCTCAATAGTGCCTCCCAACGGATAGGTCTTAAGATGAACATGGACAAAACAAAGATTATGTTTAATGTCCATGTCACACCTATGCCGGTAGTTGTTGGGAGCACTATGCTCGAAGTTGTTGACGAGTACGTTTACCTGGGACAAATAGTCCGACTAGGTAAGTCCAACTTCGACCGAGAGGTCAATCGACGGATTCAACTCGGCTGGGCAGCGTTCGGGAAATTACGACATATCTTCTCGTCAGGTATACCTCAATCTCTGAAAACTAAAGTGTACAACCAGTGCGTGTTGCCAGTGATGACTTACGGATCAGAGACGTGGTCCTTCACTGCTGGCCGTATGAGGACGCTCAAGGTCGCTCAGCGAGCTATGGAGAGGGCTGTGCTCGGAGTTTCTCTGCGTGATAGACTCAGAAATGAGGATATCCGCAGTAAAACCAGATTGACCGACATAGCCCAACGGATTAGTAAGCTGAAGTGGCAATGGGCCGGCCATATAGCTCGAAGAACCGATAACCGATGGGGAAGAAAGGTTCTCGAGTGGCAGCCTCGTACCGGTAGGCGTAGTGTAGGGCGACCCCCCACTAGATGGAGTGACGACCTGGTAAGATATGCAGGAAGTCGATGGATGCAGGTGGCTCAGGACCGTGCTTTGTGGCATTACTTGGGGGAGGCCTATGTTCAGCAGTGGACTTGTGAAGGGCTGTGATGATGATGATGATGATGATTCCGGCTATGTGTCAAATATCTATTGTGCTTTTAATTTAGCCCATCTTCAATATGTCGCCAATTGAGTCGATAAAATTCAGTCCAGGCCGTCCCTTGGCTACTCTACCACCCACTGTATCAAAAATTTGTTATTCCACTCTTTCCTCATTCATGCGAGCAACGTTTTGAAAACATTGCATACCTTCATCCTGGTCACTAATTTTCTTTACAAACCACACTTTTTTATAACCATACAATTACTCTATCATTTAGGGCTACCACTAAAATACTTGTTGATGAACTTATCTCTACAGCAAAAGTTTCGCTTTTATTTTATCAAACAATGTATAATATAAATATGCAAGAACTTGAGTGATTAGTCACAAAATACCTTTCTATATTTATTGGTTTGGATTCCTATTTGTAGAAAAAAGAACGGAGAAAAACCCTTTTGGCATCCAACATCAGTTAGATTTCTAAAATGAATGGATCTATGGGGGAACTTTTTCTTCAGATTCAAAACAATTTAATAAAAGAAATGGGACCACACTTAAAGTCTACCATGATTTATTTAAAAAAAGAATCATTATAATAAATTCACAATTGACGAAGATGTTGCGTAGCATACCATATATCAAAAAAGAACATAGTCAAGTGGAAAACCTCTTTTTTCAAAATTAGGTAAAAATTTTAAAGTAACAAAAAATTACATTTATTTTATATGCTACATAATAACAACATTATAGTCAATCAAAAGTCCACTGATGAACATAGGCTTTCCTCAAAGTTTGGCCCACTAGGGAATACTTGCCATAGCTGCCACGCTTAGCAGCTGGGTTGGCAACTACGGTTTTTAGTTATTTTTAGTTATTATCACGAAAATGCTACTACTCGTCCTTTTCTCTAATTTCCTTCTGTCGCCTCTTACAACACTCACTACAAGACTACTCTTTTTAAAAGGGCAGCAACGCAGCTGCAATTCCCCTGGTGTTGCAGTAGTTCATGGGCGGCGGTAGTCACGTACAATCACGAGAACCGCATGCTCGTTTGTCCACTCTTATATTACCCACGGAATGATGTGGGGGCCGGAAACATTACGAGTTTCCATCTTTATCCAAAGGGTAGACTTAGCAGCTGCATTTTGTGCTTAGACTCTTAATCGATGACAAATTTAGGTGTCTATGAGTCATAACATCCACAACATCAGATAAACTGTGTGCTCGTTTGTTATCCGTATTTTGAAAAAAAAAACTGTCAACAGAATAAATGTACTAAATGTTTATAGTTCGTGATAAAGTTAGGGAAACTTACGAAATCTGCACTAGAATTCTTCTATATCTGGAACGAGTTTATGAGTTATTAGACGTTTGTAACAGGTTTAGCTGAGTCTGCTATATTATTTGAAATACCGTAATATAAAAATGATATAATATAGAAATATGTAGCATATGTACAAATCTTCACGAAGGCTGCCTTATAGCTTTTTCTTCAATACTATTAAAACTACTAATGTATAAATATTATAAAAAAATATAAATGCATAGTATGTAATTAAATATAATAGTAATAAAGCCGTGGTAGCTCAGATGGTAAATGCTCGCTGTAAATATGACAGAACGCGAGTAACCCGGGTTTGATTCCCGCCGGCACCAATTAAATTGTTAATTGTAATTTTAAGAGCTGATTTACCACATACTCGGCGGCGAAGGTAAACATCGTGAGGAAACCTACATGTCTGACGAATAAAAAAAATATTTCGAAGACATATGAAGTTCTTCAACACGCATTGGGGCAGCGAGGCGGACACTTCTTTGTCCTAAAACCCTCTCAGAAATGAGGGGAGGCCTTTGCCCAGCAGTGGGACGTATATAGGGTATAGCTTTACTTTGCTTATTTTTAATCATACGTGTTGATGTGCAAACAAGTGGTTTCCTTTCAAATAAATAGGTACTCCTTGTTGTAGTATATAATATCCATACCCAAGTAGACTACTAAAACTGTAAAATACCAGAACTCATCACGTGTCACTTAGCTTTACCATTCCGTTCCATAAATAAGTCTACTAGCACCTTCAAAAGTCCACTGCTAAAGATAGGCCTCCACAAGATTGTTTCATAGAGAGGATTTCGCCATAGTTTCCAAGCTTGGCAGGTGCCAAAAGTGGCTTGGCATATAAATCAAGGGTCAAAGATACCGGCGACCACAAAGAACGAAAGTGAACAACGTTTAGACACGAGATGAACTTTACTTAAAATGATGTAACGTAATATAAAATTTGCATTGAAATAACTAAAAAAGTAAACTCCTAAGGGTCGAAAAATATTAATAGTACATTTTAATTACTGGTACTTATATTAAATATTTTTTATAAAATCTACCATCTGAGGCTAATGCAGCGTATGGTCACTTGCAAGCAACTTCAAACAATAGGGCTACAGATGCGTAGTCACCTCCGAGGACCAAGATGGCATGATTCACATGTAGTTATACTGACTCTTTACCCTTCAGAGCGGAATATAGCAGTACAGGAATACTGCAGCTGCTTAGACGCAGAAACAGGGAAGATGGCATTACCTACTTCGTAAAATTAGTATAATATGTAGCTCTATAATCTAATTTAAATACAGCAAACAGTACAGCATTTCCCAAGTCCACATCTACTAACTAAGGCTCCTCTAGAAATACCAGAAATCACGGTCCTAAGTCATCTGAATCCGTTGAATTATGCATACTCTACGCATGACTACGCATCTCTTATCAGATGGTATGGTCAAAAATCCTCCATTCGGTTTGCTTACCGGTAAATGGCTGCTAATCGAATAACCCCCATCCCCGTCGGATTTATGTATTTGTACACCAAAAATTACAAATATTATGACGAATTTTTTGGTATTGTCCTTAAAAGGCCACCGTATACGAATAACGCACGCAAAGCTTTTTAATGCTGAGATGTGGGACATCTTGAACGTCTTGTAATAAGCTAAATTTGTTTGCATCACGTATACGCTACACGTTAAGATTTCTGTAAAGTATGTTTTCGTTCAGACCAGCAACAAAAAAAAATCACTTGTTTCTTATTTCATGTGGGTTATATACATTCTAAGCAATTTTACGACGGTAAAGAAAATTTCGCGGAGAAACCTGCATGGTTAGTGATTTAAAAAAAAACCAAAGACGTGTTAAGTACTAGCATTAGCGCAACTCGACGGAAGCTTTGTTTCTTTAAGCTTCTTTCAGATATGGGACAATACCTAATAGCTAGACGTATAAAGGTTTTTACTTTACGATAAAATTCTAAGCGTATTTTTAAAATTGTAATTTCGCCACCATCAGCGCCATTATCTATTCCAACCACATGGCTTAACAAAAACCTTCTTCGGGGATTTTAAGAAAGGCTCACACTGTACATGTGAATTACCCGAATCTTTTTATCAGTCTTGATGGAATCACGCTGCAGTTACATTATAGTTATAGCATGAATGGGTCGGCAGCTGAAAGACCATGCTAGAATACCAGCGTAAAATAGCAACTTAATGTTTTTTTCATTTTGTATGGTAAGTATAGAGATCGGAAGACCCTTTTTTACTGGCAACAAGGCATTTCATATTAGTACCCATTGGTGGTAGCGCATCAATATTTTGATTCTGAATCGAAGATAGATGCAGGTGTCTACGAATCATTGTATCCAGTAACCATCAAGTGTACTGAATATTCGTTTCTCAACGTTATTTCATATTAAATATCGTCGAATCTATGAGGTATTATGGCCATTATATCGTCAATTTAGTGTTTGGTTAAGGGTGTGTATAAAATATAGCAAGAACAAGCAATTATTATTGATCGTAGCTCTCTTCAAAGTTTGCTGTGCGATTTAAGTCATACGAAGAAATTAAAGATACCACTACTGATATATTGTCTTTAATTTGCAGTCCGTTTTCCAGTCAAGAGGGATCGTTATTATATCCAACTTTATATTAATAAAAATTTCCATAAAAAGCCTACTTCCATCAACCCTGTCTGTCTTACAGCAACAAATACCATTAAGTTAAAAGCAAGCGTTGTACGCAGTTAATACACGTCTATTATTCACAAGTTTTCGGATCATTGTCGAGACAACTGGCGAGAAAGACACGACTGAACCGATTGTGATGAAACTTTACCAATAGATAAAATGCAATAATAGGAAGAATCCGGACTATATTTTATCAGAAACTGGGAAAAAAAGGGAAAATGGGGCACTAATCGGTCCTTGACTATGTTATATTTTAATAACGCTACATTACGACCTACTTAAGCAAAGCTAGAGCCGAACGCTAGTTATTAAATAGTTAAAAAACACGGTTTAAGTGTTTTAACATTTTTGATGGTGGAGGAGTGGGATGGAGTATGAGTGGGATGGAGGATGATTTGAGGTGATTTAGATGGGAGGTATAGCTGTCAGAAGATATGCCGTAATTTCCCGAACGCTGTTGAATCCGTCGACCGACGTTGAATCTGTCCATTGGCCTCTCGTTTGAAGTTTGTCCTACGTAGTTGGACTATTTGTCCCAGGTAAACGTAATCGTCAACAAATTCCAGCCTAGCGGTCCCAACAACTAACGACATACGTGTGATATGCAAAATATTATTGAAGCGACAGTAGCCTAATGGCAGGGCGCGGACCACGAACTCAAAAACGTCGTGGGCTCGAATCCGCCGATCGACTATTGGCGTGAACCACTCGTAACACAAGCAATTTAAGCTTATAACGAGTGGTTAAGGGGAATATTAGTAATGTTTATAGCATTCTTAATTTTCTTTAAAAAAAAAACATGATCTTTGTTTTCTCAATGTTCACCTTAAAACCTTGGGAGACACTATTGAGGTCATTGAACGTAGTGCTTAGTTTCTCCAGTGATTCTGTCATAAGGGCTATATCGTAGTCAAATAGAAGTTGAATGATGTACCCGCCATTTATATTAATACCGTATCCTTTCCAGACCAGTAGCTTGAAAACGTCTTCCAATGCAGCGGTGAAGATATTCGGGGATATAACGTCACCCTGTCTTAAACCTTTTTATAGTTGAATAGGTTTCGTACTCTGATGCTGTACTCGGATTGCCATCGTAGCCCTACTGTACAAACTGTACTACATACTGACAGTCCACTTGGCACCGCTGAAGGCACCAAATATCGATGGAATCAACGGCTTTCTCATAGTCCACATACGCCAGGCAAAGTGGCAGATTGTACTTCTTTCTCTTAAAAAAGAAACGAAAAGTGGCAGATTGTTCTTCTTTCTTCTGTACAATTTGTCGAAGGGTATGTATGTGGTCTATGGTGTTAAAGCCTTTTGAGATACCGACTTGTTCGGGAGGCTGGACGTCGTCGAGTCTGCGTGCTAGACGATTCGTAATGACTCTCAGAATTGGTTCAGAAGGGATATCAGTCTATAATTCTTCAAGAGAGCGTTGTCAACTTTCTTGAGGAACAAGACCACTGCATTTCTACCCCACGCCTCGGGAGTAGTGCCAACATGGAGAACGGAATATAAAAGCTTCTGAAGGACTTCAAGTACTTCAAGTTTCCACCCAATCACAAAAACTCAGCTGTAATTCCATCCTCGCCCGGGGACTTGCTGTTTTTATGGTACTGGAGAGCCATTCTAATCTCAGACTGACGTCCAGGATATAATCGGAATAGTGTCGGATAAGACTTGCTCTTTGATCGTTACACTTGCGTGTGGCTCCAACGATGATGTGTACAGCTGTCCATAGAACCTCTCAATTTCATTCGGAATCTCAGGTGTCCCGGAAACGATGTCGCCACACTCGGTTTTCAGCTTCGACAGTTTACTCTTTCTGACAGACAGATCCCTTGCAAAGACTTTGGAGCCTTAGTTCCACTCGATCGTTTCTTCAATATGAACTGTACTGAATTTCAGTCGGTTCAGTTGCCTTATGCTGCTAAATCTGTTGAAGACTGCGCTTTCATCTCTGTTAAAACAGCCATGAGATTAAGAGTGTGATCGGAGAGTTTTTGTGTTCTTCTGCGGCGGGTCTTGCAGAATTTAGCTCCGATTGCATGGGCAGTTTCCACGAGCTGGTCAATCATATCGTACACTGCATTGCAATCTTCTAGGCACTGATAACGGTTTTGTACCTCAAGGTGACTGGACTTTGGATTAGAGCACGAGGGGGAGGAAGCATTGACTTCATCAGACGACACTCTCCAACTTAACGTTTGTGTTCAGTGTGCCTCTAACCATTTGGTGATCGCTACCAGTTTTCACCCTCGCGATCACTGAGACGTCACTGAATAATTAGCGTCTGGTCATCATAATGAAGTCAATGTTATTTTTTGTCGAACCGTCGGGCTCGACCAGGTCTACTTTCTGCCCCGCACCACCTGCTCCGCCGTTACCATGGTAATAGTATAATAGTGTAACAGCCTGTATGAAGTTAAGTAGTTTGCGCTACCCATAGAACCGGTTTGTCGAACTGTCCTAGGTGAGAATTGCAAATCGGTGCTTACCACTTACACAAAAAAGAAGGTGTATTTATATGTATATACATTTTTTTAACTTTTATTAAATTAATTAAATATTTATGTAAAGCAGTGAGTTAGTTGCGAATGTGAGTACCAACACAAACCATTATTGGTTTAATGGTACAAATCAAGCAAATATGTAAGAATACATTTTGATAAATAAAAAAAGATATTCTCAGCCGCCACTACACGACAAGGGTCCAAGTGATGTAAATGTTTTATTGCTATCGATTATATCGGGATAGGATTAAGCACGTACCAACACTACTATTTGAAGAAATAACCAGTGACATAGCAGCATTAAGCTACTGTTTCACGCAGATATTTTGTGTGTCTGGTTCTTCCCAATTAACGCTACAACCTATATGCAGCCCTCAGCTCCCCAGGCTCTACCCCACATATGATCGTTTGGTACTTTAGTCGTCAATTCGCTTGCCAAGCTTGACGATTTAGACAAAACCTCCTTAAATCGAGTGAGGCACTTATCTGACAGTGGATTTTTATGGTCCTTTGAGGAAGAAGACTCGGTATTCACGTTCTTTAATACCAACATATTTAGGTCCCTTAAGTACATATTATTGAAAGCATGTCTTTCCAAAATCAAGAGTTTCTCTTAGTTTATGTAATTTTCGTAAACAAATCAGCTCAATAAGGTTTCCTTTATGAAAAATAGCAGTTTAAAAGTTCGGAAAAATTCCCAGGAATGCTCCCGAGTAACCCCAGCTCAGTTAACTTTAACAAACAGATAAACTCATTTGTTCGTGACAAAATTCACTTGCACTATCTTTTAATTAATAATTGTAAACAATTTTCCATTTAGCAACACGAACGTGTGTTCATATTCATGCATTTTTAAAGTTGTCACAAACTACGGTACCCGCACTTCGTTTTAATTAAACCTCGCCAGAGATAACAGCATGAAGTTCAGACGGGACTCGCTGCTTGTTTTGTGTGACGGTGTTGGGCTTTTGAAGTGTTTAAAAACTATATTTAGTTAACCTGTTGGCTTTTGAAAAACAGACTTCATTCATTGATATTTCATCCATACTTAAATAAATTGAAAGCAATGATAAGAATAAAATGAGATCGTAAAAAGATAATTTCTTATTTTATATACCTACAGACTTTTTATAAAATAAGGATAACAAGCGATTAGATATTGTTGCCCATAGACTTTTATATCTACCCTCAATTTACGTTTAATATGTATACTCGTTGTCACCCCTAAGCACTAAGATATAAATCACCTCGTAACCAGTAAAAAGGGCTTATGATTTTCTATATTCACTATATCGACCCATTCGTTCTTCGGGTAGCCGCAGCGTTGCTTTACCATTTTGGATATACATATAAATTAAAAATGAAGTATTTATAAGTTACGACTAAAGTAACTGCCTCCTATTGAGATTAAGGAGTTATGAGCTAACGCTCCACTGGTGAGAGATCACTGCCTACTGCTTTAAAAATCTTTTAGATTCATTTAGGTGGTAGGATACATTGTCTGCCTAGCAGTTCATCTGAGTTGATCCATTCTTTTATTCCATTTCTGACGCCGAATAGCAGTTCTTCCACTGCTGTGTTCTGGTCTTTTCGAAATAGTGAATGCAATTCATTTATTTATAAATAGCTGATAAAAAGTCCGTTAAACATGGGCCACTCTTTAAGGTTCCTCATAGGAGGTATATTTGCCATAGTAGTTATTCTTAACAGGTGGGTGGACAACCGCAATTTTTATTATTTTGAGGTTGTAACACGAATGGGTTTTAGTGTCAGTTTGATTGGAGAAGAGCCACGCTCTTATAGAATACATGCAACAAAATAGCGGATAATAAATATGTGTGTACAGATTTTTACTGGTAACGAGGCATTTTGTCTTAATCCTCAGGGCTGACAACGCATCTACATTTTGCTTCTTCATCGAGGATAGAATGTAAGTGTCTATGATCACCAATTGGTTGTACTTAATCAAAGCCCCGTGATTCTCTTAAGAAGCAAGAATTTAAAATCCCAGAAATTATCTCGTAAAATATGTAACGAGTAGAATACCGCCAAAGAGTAGAATAGAAACATTTTGAAATATATTATTTATTTAACCAAATAGTCAATAGATAATTATACAATACAGTGGTTTCTGATATAAGTTTTAGCAGTGTAAGGTGCGAAACATTTGGTTATGCGGTTATGAATCCGTCTGCCACACATGACCATTTAGGAAATTCGTCTCCATGGCGAGGTCCAGGAATGTACTTTAACAGGCAGAATGCTGTAAAAATTACGTTTTCTAATGTCACCTCGTCTTGCAAACGGTGTCTCTAGCCGACGAGTTTCAAATGCCAGTATAGGTATCAATTAATGGATTCCAGACAAAATTTCGACGGTTATACGACATGACCGAAGAAAGGCCAGGCGCAGGATTAATGGCTTTACGAGGCATGGGGGTGAAACACCGCCAATTTTCTAACTCCGGACTACTACTGAAAATCGCTTAATAGAAAAAGCCAATAACAGATTTTGGTCCAACCACAATTTTGAATCTGAATCCAAACACTGAAACCGAATCTCACTCAAACTGGTGATAAAACCTAACCGTCAGTTTAGTATAGTGAGCAGAACTTCCTGCTATATATGCGACTTTATTAAGATCCCCGCTGGCACCAAAATTGTTAATTGCCGTTCTAGGTACTGATTGACCACATGCTCGCCAGTGAATGGAAACGTCGAGATTAAACCTGTATTTCAGAGGAATGAAATATTTTGAGGATATCTGAAGTTTCCCAACATGCATTACTCCATACCCCACTCAGAAATGGGAGATGACGGATGCCTAGCTGTATTACGTACAGGTTATATACCTGTAACTTTATTTATTTATACTTTATTTGCACATCAAGTACAAAAAGACTGACTTAATGCAACAGGGCATTCTCTACCAGTGTACCTCCGGGCTAAGCAAATGCATCTGTGAGTGGAAAGTGCAGCTGAGTTAAGATATCTATATCTACATAGTATTACAAAAACTGCTACTACTGATTAAGATACACATTATAAACATATTACACAAATATATTATAATAATATACAAGCAGTCTAGTTTGTAAAAGTTTATCTATCTTTAAAAAAATCCATGCTCTTTTCGATCTGAGCAATTGTATAGATGTCTATTTATAATATTGTCTTATATATAAATAAGCAAAATATTCAAAACACTTTGATTTAAATCCACGTGAAATGTGTAGTGGCGCACACGGAATGACACAAACTATTAACAGAGAAATTAAGCACAAAAAGTGTACAATATACACTATAAGCACGTGAAATATTTTTTAATAGTCAAAACTTAACCAAAGTTAACTCAATAGAAAAATATAAAATGAATAATATCAACTTCAATAACGTTCATACTTGCAATTCCAATCTATTATTATAGTTTTATAAAGTAATACGATAAATCAAGTAGTAGCTATATAAGAATAGCCACAACCCTATATAATCCAGTGGGTGTCGTAAGAGGCGACTGAGGGAAACAAATCAGGAGATGGGCATCAGCAATAACAATTTAAAATAAAATAAAAACTGCGGTTGCAAATCCGTTTACTAAACTTTCTAAAGCCTCTTACGACGCAGGTTATAAATACGATCAAGCCAATAAGTGATGAGCCGTGGTAGCTCAGATGGTTAACGCTCGCTGTAATATAACAGAATGCGAGTAACCCGGGTTCGTTCCCCGCCGGCACCAATGAAATTGTTAATTGCAATTTTAAGTGCTGATTTACCACGTGCTCGGCGGTGAAAGAAAACATCGTGAGGAAACCTGCATGTCTGAGGAATAAGATAAAAAATATTTCTAAGACATGTGAAGTTCGCCAACACGCATTGGGGCAGCGCGGCGGACACTTTCTTGCCCTAAAACCCTCTCAGAAATGAGGGGAGGCCAGTGCTCAGCAGTGGGACGTATATAGGCTGTAACATTACATTACATTACAACAACGTCGGTAAAGCCATAAAAATTATCCCGCAGTGTATCGAAGATTTCCGCAACATTGCCAGGCTTTTCACGTTCGAGCGTGTGTCCAGTCACACTTATGCTGTTCCAGAAGAGAAAAAGGTTAAGGCTGTCCTCCGCGGAGCAGCAGGGGCGAGAGGTTCAATCTTGCTCTGCTCGTATTCTCCGACATGCCGGAGGCAAAGGCCATATTCCGTCAGGTACGCACCGTATGCGACCTGTCGTGATTTAAGGTCGAAGCTCCCCATAGGTGCAGTTACCCGGCGCAGTGCTACCGCTGCTAATTTTATGGGCACGTGGCGCCCAACTGCTCAGCCCCACCCAGGTACAATAAGTGCCTTGAACCCCATCACTTGAAAGAGTGCCCTTGGCCCCAAAACTCTGAATCCCCACCCGCATGTGTCCTGTGCGGACAAATCGGCCACCCGGCGAATTACAGTGGCTACCTTCATGCTCCTCGCTCCCTTTTCAGTAATTTCAGCCACAAAGCTGCCAAATCAGCTCCACCATTTGTCAATAACCAATCTTTCCCGGCTCTCCCAAGCCGAATACCCCGTCAGGGCTTGCCCATGTCTCAGCCCCTCTGGGCTTATCTCAGCCCGCTCAGGGCATCTATTGGTCCCCTCAGGCCTCTATCGGGCACCTCAGGGCCCTCCTTGGTCCCTTATGGGCCTTTTTCAGCCCTCACCGCCCCCAGTTATTCCTTGGGGCCCCAAAAAGGCTAACCCCCGCGGCCTTCCGCCGCCCCACACCAGGCACAAGCCTCAACTACCGATTACCTGAATACGGTGTATACCTCTATTCGGAGCATCGAGTTAGGGGAGATTGACATCCTAGCGCACAAACTGCACGCTGCTTAGTCCACTCAGGACCATCTCTTAAAATTTGTTGTAGTAAAAACAACATAATGGCAGAGCCCTCTGCTCCCGCCATATCAGACGGTCGTAGCAAGCTAAAGGGTTTGTTTCTTGTATCCTTTAATATCCGCGGTTTGCATAATAACCTCCGTTAGTTTAGGCTCTTTCTACGAGATCGCTAAGCCAGGTCGGCTCTTTCAGGAGATCCACCTCAGTTCTAAGGTCCTCAAAGGCCTCTCCATCAAAAGAGTCAGTATTGAATTGGCAATACAAGTGACTACTGAATACTTCGAAGTGATATAGCTGCGAATTAAAGTGTTTAGTGTGATTAGTTATTAGTGTGTAATAAGTTGTAATTGGTGTTCGGTAAATAAAGAATCAATTTTGGAAATAAAATCGGCAGTTTTTATTGTCACGAACCCTTAACTGGTAACACTATGTTCGTAAAGTTTCTTCACAATCGGTTTAGCCGTTTTATAATATAATAATATTCTTTATTGCATCCTTAAACAAAAGAATACAAAGGGCGGACTTAATGCCTTGCGGCATTCTCTACCAGTCAACCCATGGTGTGGTGAGAATTTGATGTAGGTGTGGCAATAAGAGAACAATATACAAATGATAATTAACTACATAATATATACAAACTACTAATAAATAAACTATACATATATGGTCTATCCTTACATATATACAAATATATAAATAAATGGATAAACATACAAGTATATATATATATATATATATATATATATATATATATATATAAATACATACATAATTAGTATATACAAATGACTATGAATATATACGTCTGTTTGGCAATACATATTAAATAGATGAGTCATGTAAAATGCATTGTCTTTAAGAAATGATCACGGACCAACTTTTTAAATGTGTACTTATTGGGAGCTTTTCTGATGTCATCGGGCAAGGAGTTCCAAAGGCGTGTAGCCTGAATTGTGAAGGAGTTACCATAGAACTCGGTGAAGTGAACTGGAGTACAGATTTTGTTGTTAGAAGAAGAGCGAAGCGTTTTAAAGATTAGCCATTCGTTGGGATGAAAATAATATTATTTAATTAATATTTATTTCATAATTTATTATATTTTTGCGTACGATACATTGAATAAAACGAGTTTTGTGGACTTTATCACGTTTAATTTTATTTTTATTTTCGACATTTAAAATGCTTTACTGTATCCACCGTCACGGGGGGGTAGGTAGAGTAGGGTGAAGAATGAGAACGCTTACTTTTCCTGTTTTGTTTGTAAACTTATGAATTTAAGTTGTTTATATTGTTTAGTTACACACTTTAAGCTACAATCTCATATTTAATAAGTCGCTTGAACTTTTAACTGCCTTTAGTATAAAAATACAAAAGGGTCTCCTATTTGCTTAGCCCTTAAAGATGTTTGGCCCAAGCCCATGGTCACGGGGGAATGATGTCCCCCGTGACCATGGGTGCTGGAAAGCGCCCAAAACGTCGGGATTTAAAAATAAAAGTAATTAAAAACAAAAATAAACGCGATAAAATCCGTAAAAGTAGTTTTAATCATACTTCGTTTCTAGTTAAAAGGGTCTCCGGTTCTAAACTCTCGCCATAAGAAACACAGCAGAATTAAGCTAATATTTTACGCTGGTAATCTGTAGGAAGGTAGTCTTTTCCCGAACCGACAGATTCACGCTACAATCATAATATAGCCGCAGTGTGGCTCTAACACGTGTAAACATACTAAATTTGATCGAAAACCAGACGAAAACGTTTTAATCGAAATTGTTGTCATATATCAAGGCAAGGCATCGTTGGAGCCCACGCAAGTGTGAGTGACGGTACAAGAGCTACTTCCATTCGACACTATTCCTATAATATCCCGGACGTCAGTCTGCGCGAGATGAGAGTTGCTGTCCAGCACCATAAAATGCCAATGACCCAGGTGAGGATGGAATAACAGCAGAGCTTCTGAAAGCGGGATGAAATCCGGTACTTAGAATCTTATAGACTTTATAACTTCAGAAGCTCTTTTATTCCCTCCTACATGGTGGAACTACTCCAAAGGCGTAGAGCAAATGTATGGTGGCGTTGTTTTTCAAGAAAGGTGCCCGACGAAGAAATACAGACCGAGTTCTCTTCTGAGTCGCGTCTACGTGCTGTTTTCGAAAGTCATTGCGAAATGTCTTGCACGCAGACTCGACGAATTTCAGCCTCCCGAATACGCCGGTTTCCGAAAAGGCTTTAGTACCATAGAGCACATAGGTATGTTAATAATGAGATTCCTGAAGAGAATACGGGTACATAGACAACACTGCCAGGCTACTTCTTTTAGATGTACTATAAGGGAAGAATCGGACGTATATTTCCTGGAGAATTGGACGTATATTTCCGGGAGAATTGGACGTATATTTCCGGGAAAATTGGACGTATATTTACTGGGAGAATTGGGCTCTTTGATAGATTGTACAGAAGACCGAAGAGTACAATCTGTCACTTTACCTTGCGTATGTGGACTATAAGAATACATTTGATTCCATTGAAATTTGGGCAGTGCAGTTCCTTTAGCACTGCCAAGATTAATGTCGGTATATTAAAGTGCTGAGCTGTTGGTACAATATATCTGCGATGGCTATCCGAGTACAGAACCAGAGTACGAAACCTATTCAAACGTAGAGAGGTGTAAGACAGGGTTACATTATATCCCGAAACTCTTCACCGCTGCATTGGAAGACATTTTCAAGCTACTGGACTAAAAAATATACGGTATTGAAATCAATGGCGAGTACATCACTCACTCATTTGAATACGATATAGTTCTTATGGCAGAATCGCTGGAGGACCTAAGCACTTCGCTTAATGTAAATAGTTAAATAGTTTTTCTCATTGGATAGGTCTTAAGATGGACATAGACAAAACGAACATCATGTTTAACATGGACATTGGACACATATCAAACATCATGTTACACATGGTAGTTGTTTGGAGCACTTAACGTGGTCCTTCACTGTTGGCCGTACGAGAAAGCTCAGTGTCGCTCTTAATGGAGAGGGCTGTGCACGGAGTTTCTCTGCGTGTTAAACTTAAGAATGAGGGTATTGACAGTAGAACCAGAGTAACTATCATATCCCAACGGATTAGTCAGCTGCAGTGGCCAAAGATTCTCGAGTGGCAGCCTTATACTGGCAGGCAAAGAGTAGTTCCTCCACTAGATTGATTGACGACCTGGTAAAACATTCAGGAAATTGATGGATACAGGTGGCTCAGAACCGCGCTTTGCGGTATTCCTTGGGGGAGGCCTATGTTCAGCAGCGAACTTTGGAAGGGCTGTAATAATGATGCTGATGATGATATCAAGGTATTACACAAATATGTACTAAATATATAATATTATTCAGCATTATAAGTTTTCACTATCACAATCGAGTATTATCACAAATGTTGTAATCGTTATGTTTGAGACATTAAATTGTTTCAAAAAACAATCAAAGTCCGCTGCTGAACATATGCTGTACTCAGCACCTGCAAGTATCCATTCGATAGATAAGAAAACTCCTAGGTTTTCCTGTTTGCCGTGAGTTGAATGTTTCTATATACAAATGGTGCGTACCATTAACAAAAAAAATGTATGTAAAAATGTATGTATATAAAAACAACTATGAATGTGTTTTATATTAAATGCCTTAATTAAAAGAATAGTTAATCTACCGTGAAATGACTATTAATCCAACTTTAAATGTTGTGAACGAGAGGATTACTACTATTCTCCTTGAATTGGGAATTGTAAGTTATTTTGCATGGAAAAACAATTCGAGTTTAAAATTCGTAAAATAAATGGTTTAAATTAGACTACTTGATAACCAATACAAGTAGTCAAACGGGAATATGCGTGAGTTCAATTATCAATTTACATATTACGTACCTTCGATTTTTTTTAAATATATGAGAGTAAATAATCTAAGAAATTTATATATTATTTGCAATTTGATTCTCAGTCAAAGATATATGGTGTCTACGGGCCACAGCATTCACTTACCGTCAGGTTGACTATGTGCTCGTTTAACATCCTCAACGATGTAGAATAAAATGTTTATGTTTAAAACATAAATAAATTTTGTTTTTGAAATTCAAATTAAGTATCAATTTTATGCAAAAATTATGTTGAGTCTTTGTTATTATACACCGTAAAAAGCAGCGAAAATTATTTATATTCCGTTAACGCTTCAGATATTTCTCCTAACATGAAGAGTTCAAGCAGAAAAGGCATGATAACCATACGCCTCTATAAATAAGACTATAAAATAAAGTCGTAAAGTGGTCCATATTCTAGAATAGGCATAAAAATTATGCGTATTACGCATGTAATATATAAGCATAGCGCATATTATGCGCTATAACACTAATGTATTTAGTCTTTACCTATGAAATTGCCGTCTTCTATTAAAAAGTTTACGTAATATCTTTTTCATATCTTTTATTTAATGTAATCACCCATGTAATCGAAGCTTTTTTTTTTCAATGCAATGGCAGTTTATTGATGTACTTTTTTGAAAGCCCTCCTTAAAGAAATTAGCTGAACGGGAGGCAACAATTTCTTCAAAGGCATTTTGTTCTGCCTGTCGGATATTAAATGTTTTACTCCAAAAATTATCCAAGTTTTGGAAAGAGTTGAAGTCTGTATGCGCAAGGTCTGCTGTGTACAGCAGGTGACGGAGAGCCTTCAATTCCAACTCTTGTAATTTGGAGACCATCTGTTGTGCAGTATGAGATCGCGCTTTATCGTGTAGGAGCTGCGGTGACGAGCGATTGCCAAAGCTGTTCGGAGACGTTCGAACTTCTACATCGATATGTTCAGTTCTTCACAGTATATATCTGCAGTAATGCTTGTCCCATTGGTTAAGAATCTGTGGAATAAGTTTTCATTTAGGGCATTATTTAGGTGCTGAAAGAGGATCTAACCAACTTGCTGAGCGTTTGTGATTGTCAAACAGAATCCATTTTTCGACGCAGGTAACAATACGGTTCAAAGTTCCATCGTTTGTATGCCAGTAAATCAGTGCAAGGCACGTTTTGACGCGTACTTTGCATTATCAATTATTGAGTTCGTGGGGCACCCGTTTGTCAAGCTTTTTTACTTTGCCAATTTGACGTAAATATACCAATATTGTTTTGATTCTAAGTAGATCAGGTATTGTGGTAGCCTCTACAATCGTCTTTAGTTCTTCATTGTCGACCAAAGTTTTCAGGCAACCACGGGGTCCATTTTCCAGGTCAAAATTTACAGAACGGAAGCGGGCAAAGCGGGTAAACGTTGTTGTTATTACGTTCCACTTGTGCTGGCACAACGGTTGGCATATTTCATAATCACTTGAATTTATCGTACCCATGATTAAAAAAGATTCAAACGCGATGAAATCATAACAATGATCAGTAAACAAATCTCTAATTTTGAAAAAAGAATGCCATGTATTGAAATTAAATAAAATATCTCGATATTTGAATGTTTAATTTAAACACATTTATTACATGTGCAGAGACAAGTAAGTACTATACATGAGAGAAAGTTAAACACTGATAATGCGGAGCGGAGTATCTAACATAATAACACAAACAAACCACAAATTAAACTGTGCTACCAACTGTATAATTGAAATGTAATTATATTATCATTTTACAAACTGACCCTAGATGGTAGTTTTATATCGCTGCCTCACGTAGCGATTAACTTATTCAAGAACGATTAACTTATTCAAGAGCTTAATTTTAAAGCTACAGAAGATATTGACAGAGAAAATAATTTAGTAGTATCAAGTTATACACTGCTTAAAGTAAAAGTTCCTTCACCACTTAATCCACTTTAATTTCATAGTTTATATTATAAATGTCTATTCCAATACAACAATTATATAAATGAAAGTGTTGTTTTTACTGTCACGGTTCATTGAAGGATGTCATACGTAGAACTCTTGTCCCTTTAAATATTAAACACAAAATATCTATATAAATAAAAATCAATTGCCACACGTTTAAATAAATAATTAATATCATCACTTGAGACCGGCTATCGATTTTGATGAAAATGTTTGTATGTGTTTGGGTAAATCCCTTGATGGTTCAGATTTACAATTGGATATTGCGGTATTGTCGAGATCCTGAAATCACTGGGCGGATGGCTAATAAATAAAGATAATTTTAAGCTGTTTAATATTTACTGTTGATAGTTCTTTTTTATTAATTTTATATATACTTTCGTGAAGACTTTACTCTGCAAGTTTGACTGTGTAACTAAATAACTTTTTCTTTTATTTTTGAACTTTTATATAAACATTGAAAATCATATTATAAGCAGATGTAATTCGAAATATTTATTAGTATTTTGAAAAGTATTTTGAGATTTAGAGCAAAGAACCGATATTTTTAAAATTAACAACAATGACAAGTGTTAAGTGTAAGATTTAAATTTCTGCCCAACAAAAGCACGCACGCCCGCACACACGCATGCACGCACATACACACACAAACACACATACACACACATGCATGCACGAACGCACGCACCCACACACACTCACTCATACGCACGCAAGAACGTACTGTTGGAGGACCGATCCCAATTAAATAAGAACTCGAAGTAACCCTAAACATTTATTAGAAAAGTTTACACACAAAATTGATATTGTTCCTGACTTCCGAATCTTAATACGTCTCGGAATTTATGTCTGATCTACCCGGTCCCAGTGACTAAGTAACCATTAAAAAAGGATTAAAATCCACATACAAAAGAACAATATAATTGCTGACTACGGTTATATGAAGGAAAATAATGTGGATTAAATAAAATTGCTTACGAACAATTTACTGCGTTATAGAAAGGAATATAACACTTCCCCTCTATTGACTGAACTTTTTCTAAGTTAAGAAAAATGATTAGAGGTCCGAGAGCATTATAAAAGAATAGAAATAGAAAATCAAAAATTATAATAAAATATTAGAAAATTTATCGAATATCAACGTAAAAAATTTTGAACTATTTAATTTTACATAAATATAAAAGTTATATAAAATGAACGGAGTAAAGTTTAAGAAATAATCAATTTAAAAGTAAGCAATTGAATTGTGTAAAAGTGAAATAGTAAAATCTAAAATAAAAGTATTTTAAATGAAATCGTAAAACTAGAAATTAACTTGTCCTAAACAAAGTTGTAATTTTAATTACATTTACATATAGTGCATAAAAATAGTAAAATTTAGCAATTACAAAATATAAAAGGACAAAGTAGAAATTAAAATTTTATGACAATAAAATCAATTGTTATGTTAGTCCAAACATATTGAAAACTATAATTGAACTAAGTTAGAAATTAAGATTTCTTCCAGAGAAAAAGTGATCCTTGTGAACATAACTATAAGGATTATAATCAGTAAAATTTTGTTAAGATTTTAGCGAGTTATTATCTCTTGAGATGATGATTTATCAGTCATCTCAAATGAATTTGTAATTTTAGAATAATGTTTCGATAACTTTTTATTATTACATTGATCAAATACTTGTTTACAATATGCACTTTAATTGTGACGATTTCTGAAACTTTTAAATAATTTATATGCTAAGTATAAACATATTCGTCATGAAATTTATTTAAATCGAATTTTAAACTATGATTTGCATATTTTAGGAAATCTAACTTAAATTTGCTTATAAATATTGGCGTTAAAATTGGTAAATTTTTATTAAATATGTCCTTTTTGCAACAAATAACTAATGTGATATCAAAGCTTACGATTCTTATAGTTGATTAAATTGAAAATTGATATATCCTTGTTGGCAATATTTGAATAGTTTTGGAATAACCAATCCAATTTTCGGTTAATTTGACAATATCTGTGTCAATAATAGAATAATCAGTAATATTAAACACAATAATTTGTATTTACATTGTATTGTGCATAAATCATTCCACTACTTTTTAATTAATGACAAATATTGATTTCAAACAATTCAACCATCAAACAATAATAATGCGTTACATTCAGGAGGTAATGAAGAAGTTACTTCTGTTTATATATTAGATTCACAATTAGGATTATTTATACTAGACGTTATAGTAAAAAGTTTAATTAATAAATTTACAGTCGTCTGAATTATTAAACATATTATAATGAATCCTATCGTCACTTAAAGCAATATAATATTATGAATTATAAGGTTGGATAAGTGCACAAGTTTGTATGTGTGACTCGTCGTTAGGAGTCGGTAATGGGATATTATTATAAACAGTGAGTTTATCATGTGTTGTTAGCGGAATTTTTAAACTGAAAGCAATCTTATTGTTATAATAATATGAGTTAAGTTTTGAAACGTCAATCAAAGAATTAATATAATGTATGTTTAGTTGCACTGGAAAATACAAACGTTTATTTATTTGATTAATATGCTTGATTACTTCATTATTAAAGAATTAAAGGGCTAATTAGGCTAGGATGCAAAACAATTACCTTAGTAAATAGAATAGCATTTATAGTTGTGTCTAATAAATTAGAAATAGCAAGTTAGGAACCTTCTATTAGGTTTAGTAAATTATTTATCCAGGAGATGTGAAGAAGTAAGTTATCAGTTTTTGTAATTTGCGACAAAATTTCGTTCATTTTACTAATTTGCAAATTCAATCTTAATTCATTTTCGTTTAAATCAGAAATAGAGGCATTGCAACTATATATGGTAGATTTAATTATGTGAATATTATCTGTGAATAAATTAAAACTCTTTTTCACTTTTCCAACAAGATTCTATCGCGGCATCATATTTTCACGCATCATCTGCGTCTAGAATATCAAAGAAAAATTTAAAAGTTACGCCACCAAATTCAGAGAAAACTAAAAAATATAAATGTGATAGGGATTGCAATTTGACGTGATTATATTTTATTAAACACTCTATGGGATTTAAAAATCTTTTTACTGGGAAAATTCATCAGTACTTATTTTGAACAAAGATTTACAATATCATATAGTAAATTTTCAATTTTATTGAGATAAGGTGCTAAAGATATATATGTTTTGTATATAAGTTCAAAATAAATTCCAGAAATATGTGATATATATATATATATATATATATATATATATATATATATATATAATTTTTTATTATATAATTACGTGTCACGTTGTTTGTCCCGCGATGGACTCATAAACTACTCAACCGATTTTAATCAAATTTGCACACCGTGTGCAGTTTGACCCAACTTGAGAGATAAGATATTTTTTTTTCGATGAGTGTACCACAATTTTTTCTTTTGCGAATTTAAGGATTTTTAATAGGACCTGACAAAGGATCGTCGAAAAGGGCAGAACAACGTCTGCCTGGCAAGCTAGTTATATTTATATATATATATATATTATCCTCGATTCAGTGTGGCTTTGATTTCAATAGATAAAGCCCTATAAATTATACAGAATAAGTTAAATTTAAGGAGTGTAAATAGCAAACTTAATTTCGTTTCTATGATACTTAACATGATTACGATCTATTTATAAAGTTAAGTTATGCTTATTACTTTTACTAATATTAGTACTTTTATAATTTTATAGGGACTTTTTCATATAGGTGACAGAACCTCGTGGAGCCGGTGATAGTGTTTTGGACACACCGAGTCACTAATTTTATAACAAATTTAGATAGCAATAAGAGTGGAAACAGACACTGTATCTCTAATTAAAGACCAATATGAATACTATCCTTAGTATCCAATGTTTTTAAAAAAAATCTTAATATCCGTTAGTAAAATACCTCGAAAAAAAGAAAATTATATCAGACACTCATTATGGTTTCCGACGTGACAAATCTACGACTGACGTAATATGCATGCTGTAACTGATTATATTAACGATAGACTAGATAAAAATTATAAGTATCTCGCTGTCTTTTCAGACCTAGCTAAAGCCGTCGAATCGGTTTCTGTTTTTTATAAGCTAGCTTAAAAAGTGGATCTGAAAATTCTAGTAAGGTGAGATATGTAACGTCAGGGTTCTCAATCACTCACACATTTGCAGCATCTCTATGAACGAAGTCCCTCTACCCAACGAGAACCTAAATAACCAGGAATAAATCCAGTACGAGATACATCTGAAAGACATCACACTGGATATTGAACATGAACTTATGTACAAGGTTGAAGACATTCAAGAAATAGAAACCTGAAACTAGTCTTATATGATGGCAATTCCCAGCTGGTCTACAGTGCTCCTCTATAGCACTACTACTACTAGCAGCATCTATTGCAATCTGGAAGATATACAATTGGAATAAGCGTTCAAGTAAGTCAAGTTCCGAGGACTCTCCTGGAAGTTTTAGAACCTAAGGGGGGAAGATTTAATGCGTCGTAAGCCTGGAATCGGATTGAAATAGAAGTTACACAGAACACTGGGTAAATGAAGAATTCTTACGCCGCGGAAAGGTTAGCCTTGGACACAATGGTACTGTTTTGCCGTCAGACACCATCATCGCATCACTTTACTTCTTTTTGTAATTTTACATTTTATTTAAATTTATTATTTATGTAACTCTTCCGAAATTAAATTAATTTTTTAAAGTCTCTTGATCGCTACCATATGGTATTTTCCCTTATTTTATCTGATAGAATGAAAATGAAAATTTAAAATTATATAAAATAATCACAAAAAAAAGCAAAAAAATTTTTAATTAAAAGTGTATTATATAATAGTACAAAAAATGTATAATAAGTGTAAATTTTAAATTGAAAAGTAGAAAATAAAACAATTTACAGGTAAATAGTAACTTTTATGTATTATAGCATTGATGCGTAACAATAGCTCGGTGACACGTTACATTCATGGCAATATTGGTTGATGGAATTGCTGACAATATGACTTCGTCATGGAGAATAGCAGGAATGGAAGATGTAGATAATTTGGACACAACTAGTGTGGGCTACTGGTGGAGGCTGATCGTTGATAAGACGATGACGAGACGGGTGAGTGCAAGATCACGTGTGAGTGAAGCGGGCTCACGCTTTGGAGCGGAGGCTGATTGACGACCAAAATAGTGGTAGGTGCAGGCTTAGGCATGGCTAAGGCTTAATGTTGACTTCTCTGGGACCTCGAATTCGGAATCCAACGTCTTTTATGCCCTTCTGTTAGGCATTCCACTTCTGGCACCTTTTGGCAGGGGGCCGATCCCGTTTGACTTTCAAAAAAGAAACCACTAAGTAACTCCAAAGTTTTACTAAAAAAGTTCACATAGAAAATTGATATTGTTCCTGACTTCCAAACTTATAACTTCTCGGAATCTATGTTCGATCTATTGGGGTCTCCGAGTCTAACTAATCAAGAGAGTGGAATTAAAATTAATATAGAAAAGAACAATACAGTTGCTGACTAAGGTTATACGAAGGAAAAATACTGTGGAATAAATAAATACTTAAAAAGATTTTAATGCGTTGTAAAAAGGGATGTACACTACGCGCACATACACATACAGAAAGGATATATTTGCCACAGTTTCCATGTTTTGCAACCGGCTGGCAACCACAAAGTTTATCAGAAGATGCTGCTCCAAATCTCCTTGTAAAGTATCCTTTTGTCACCTTTATCTATATTTGGTATCTTTTTCGCCGTTACTAGACGAAAATAAATTAACCAATTTCTATGATTTCACACCGGATTATAGCGGATATAACAAATTAACTCTAACGATAAACTTTAAAGCCATCTTTTTATTGTGTAACACAGTGATTCCAGCTTTGATTGAGGATTAAAAACGTAAATTAAAATTTTAAATTGTAAACAAAGTCCAGCTTCTTGAAAAACAATAGTCTGTAGAATAGTTAACATGTGAGCCGCCTGGACAGTGTTTTGTAAACACTGTAGTTTGAATTATAAATATGGCGTTATTGAGATTTATAACTATTAAAAACCATTTGTTTTATCTTTCGAGATCCTTCCTGGCATTTTTTTCTATCAGTTTTTAAAGTTTCATTACAATTGGTTCAGCAATTTAACCCGGAGAGACGGACAAATAAACAGACAAAAAAATTATTATTTTATTTGTGCCTCAATACCATGTAAATAACTTTTCAGTTCATATAAGACAAAAATTTCTATTTCATTTATAGGATTCAAATCTTGACTTGTATAACTAATGTTAAACTTGTGTTAAGCTCGAAAGTTACCTAAATTATTAAATAGCCAAAATGCTTAGTATTCAGCAAACGTGTCACTGTGAAGTTTCTTGTAGTTCCATGTTGTTGATCGAAAATTCAAATTATTCGTCTTATCAGAGTACTACTGAATATATGTGCAAAATTGTATAGGAATATAAAGGGTTGAAATTGTGTTCTATATTGTCAGCGAAAAGTTAAATGAATTAATAAGGTATTGTTACGTTAGTTAGAAATGAATATGCGGTTGCTGACCGCTGATTTCACTTAGTGGTCAGCCACAGGAGAGTTTATTTCACCTAAGGATGCCTCGTGTAGAGGCGAAACGAAACACGTGTTGTAATAGTGTGGTAGTGTGTCTATCCTAGTGTTGTGGTGCTGGAAATAGTGGTGTCGGGATAAGTGTTGACGGGGATAGTGCACACAATTGACCGACGACGGCGCGATGTGCTCTTCAAGTTAGGTAAAACACATCATTTTATTTCCTTGAATGGCAAAGTAATTTTTACCAACTTTGATAAAGTTGCATTTGTAATTGCTATATTTACTATTTGCAAACCATCTCTATTTTGGTGGTTCATATTTCACCAATTTTTTGAAAGGTGATATTATTCTAAACTGTAATCAAATTAAATGTGTTGAGGTGCTGTTAGATATAGCCATTAGTTTATATCGTCCCGTAGGTGTCACAAGAAATTACAACTAAGTAAAAAATCTGTTGTTGCCAACTGGTGAGTTGTTTTTATGTTTACTACGGAGGAGGCCTATGGTCCGCGGTGGTCTGATGATTTTATGTACTGTTCTTGAAAGTAACCAAACCAATAATACCTACTTTGTCAATACCTACACCGAATATCAAACATTTGTTTTCAGATTTTTTTTCTTCGTATTCGACTAAATGTCGGCTTAAGTATATGCGAATAAATATCAGTTTAAGTAGTTTATGCTTAAAGAGCCTTTAAACTATAGCATAAAAGGTCTTTTATCTGCCAGATCTTTATATTTCAGCCCACTGTTGCTTAAACTAAAGTATACATAGCGAGATAAAGATAAATTTGTATTGTATCATATTGCGTCCACCGAATATTACCGCGGAATCTATCTTGGGTTAATTAACTTCGTGTGCGCTAATTCCCGCCCTCACCTAACTCCATACCGCGTGGGTGATCCGCCAATTAAGTGTTTTATCTATAAATAATGAAATATACACGAAACATAAGCAACCGATTATTAAAAGTCCCTTGTATCGTAATGTAAGTTATAGCAAGTTGTCGTATTCTGCAACTCACTTGCACAGCCTTTTAGTATAGAATAAAATAGAATAGAATAGAATAATTTTTTATTCAACATAGATTACAAGTAATTCTTATTGAAAGTCAATTTTTTACTCTACCACTGGATCGAAAAAAACCTCTGTCCTGGGAAGAATCAGCAAGAAACCCAGCAGGACTTCTTTCTTAAATTTCACAATATTAATGATCACAAAATATTTACAATATTTATTTAGAAACAACTTGGAAGCGACCACTTCATTCACAGGGGTTATTATCATCCATGTATTCATTTATATCATTATAACCCTTTTTATACAGTTTTTGTTTAATTAAATATTCATCTTTCTACTCTGTATATACCTTCTATTACTAATTATGGCCGGTGATAAACTATTCCACAGAGAGGTCGTACGCGGAAGAAAACTCCTTGTGAAACGTACAGTGGTGAACCGCCAAGCATCCAGATGGTGTGGATGGCATCGGGACGTTTGCCGCGTAGTGCGTTCATGAAATTTGGCGGCTGGGATTAATCCGAACAATTCCTCAGAGCACTCCCCGTAGTATACATGTGAAACAAAATTCAAAGAGATGCAACATCTCTTCGCAGCTCCAGTGGAGCAAGCCGATCGGAAAGTACTCGGTCGTTGACGATTCGAGCCACTCTGCGCTGGATGCGGTCAAGTAGAAGGAACTTGTACTGGGGAGCTCCAGCACAGAGATAGGAACAGTATTTATTTCATGTGCGGCCGAACTTGCGCCTTGTAAAGTTGCAGGCGGTGTGCCGGCATGAAATACTGTCCCGCTCTGCTGAGCACGCCAAGCTTCTTAGAGGCTAATTTGACCTTCACTTCTAAATGACCACGAAACTGCACGTCACTCGATATGTCAACCTCGAGGATTCCGATTGTAGCTGAGGCAACAGGGGGAGAACCTTGAAACTGAGGAGAGACGACGTTTGTCACCCTATCCTAAAAAAAAGAATATATAACGTTTGCATCATAAAGTAATGCGATAAAACTCAGAGCCCCATCCAAACTTTATCGTAACGCGATCGTCCCTGACACCGTCGACACTTCAGATCAAATCTTGCAAGTCGCTTTGTTAATTGTCATTATAAAGTTGTAGGTGCTACGTTTTAAGCGAATTCGTCGGATAAAAAACCTTCTCATCTAAATCACAACCAATTTTGATATCTGTACACATTATTTTAAGAAAAAACTAATTTGAGCAGTTTACCATTGTAAAGATTTGGAGCTAAGAGAAGAAGCAGCGAAACAAACAAAATTCCCATTACAGCCTATAAAAGACTACTGCTGAACATAGCCTGCCTCTATATATTTACTTAAAGTCTTATATTTATAAAATAACTAACTATAATAATAATATATTAAAAATGATTATTAGTAATTAAACGAAAAGAATTCTGCCCATTCCAAAAAACAAACCCTCTCTGAAATATGAAGATGAACATAGGTCTCCCCTATAGATTGCGTCATAGGGAGATATATGCCATTGTTGCCACGCATGACAGTCAGTTCACAGCCGCCGTTTTAAATTTAACCAGTTATTATGAAGACGCTGCTGCCCATCTCCTGTTTTGTTTCCCTCTGTCGCGTCTAATGACACTCATGGGATGCTATGGTAAAAAATTTCCTTGTGGCAAATAATACCCACTGCACGGGTAAGAAATTGTGCAACTTAAATCTTTGATTTGATTGTTGTTCTAGCCATAGATCACAACGTTTTTACTATTAATAAATTTAAAAAAAAATATTTTCGAATTTGATATTTTAACCACTAGCCGGGTTCACACCGAAAAATTCAAAGCGCTCAGATCGTGCGTGGCATGAGCGCGCTCCTGTCGTGATTGGTGTGGATATGCCTCGCACGATCCAAGCTGCAAATCTGGAGAATGTGCTCGTTGCCGCGAGCGATCCATTTGTTGTCAGTTTTGCGATCATGCTCAGGCCTCATTTGGCGGGTACGGTAGTGACGTTTGTAAGCGCGTTATGAAAATGTTGTAAAGTCGTTATTTAATATCCCTTTATAATTATATAAAGGAATATAAATGCGTATGGGATCCTAAAAACATCAATAACACAAATGAAGACATGAGAAACGATGCTTGACGATACTTTAGCCGTGAAAAAAATTACCCAGTTAAGGCATTTAAGAAAAAAATAGAATGAATAAAACTATTATTTACGGATTTTATCGCGTTTAATTACTTTAATTTATTTTTATTATTATCCCGACGTTTCGGGTGCTTTACAGCGCCCATGGTCACGGGGGGGGACTGAGATGTTTGACGTCCCAATGTCATAGTTAGTCCGGCTACCTTCAGTTTTTTAATATTAATTTTTGGTCCGATTTACGCAAAACGAGCTTATAGTATCATGAAGTCTTGCAGTGGTATGCTTGGGTTTGGGTTTAATTTTGTTGATTATAGGATCCCAAGCAGATGGTAGCACCCAACCATCTTCTCTATTGAAATTTGGATGTTTTTTAATTTCAATAGCCTCGCGTATCATCCTTGGTAGGAATCGGTGTTCTTTTGCGAGAATTTGTGGTTTATCAAATCTAATGTAATGGTGGGGACGATCTTGAACATGTTCGCAGACTGCAGACTTCCCGGAGCGTCGGTGCTTCACATCAGCTATATGTTCCTTCACGCGGGTTTTTATAGATCTCTTTGTTTGACCTATGTAAGAGAGACCACATTCACAATCTAGCTTGTACACACCTGCATCTTGTAGAGGAATATTACATTTGATGGATGGTAAAAATTGACTAATCTTCTTCAGCGGCTTGTAGTATGTCTTAATGGACGCTCGCTTCAAGATGTAGCCAATCTTGTCCGTGACTCCTCCAACATATGGTAGTAGAGCAGGTGCGCGCTCGACTGTTGCCGGCTTCACTCGTTCACTGTGACGTAGGCGCGGGACCCGAAGCTTGTTGTCTTGCAATACTTGCTTGACGTGCTGAAGCTCCGCGGCCAGATGTTTTCTGTCACAGATCCCTCGTGCTCTCTGAAACAAAGATTTACCCACGGTAGCTAACTGTGAAGGATGATGGTGAGATTCACCATTTAGATATCGGTTGGTATGGGTCTTTTCCTATACACAGTGTGACCAATAGTGTTATCAGGATTTCAGATGACTAAAACATCTAGGAAAGCTAAAGAATTATTTGCCTCTAACTCCATTGTGAATTGTATTTTAGAGTTTATGGAGTTAAGGTGGTCTAAAAATGCAGTTAATTTGTCAGATGGTAAAATTGTGAAAGTGTCGTCTACGTACCGCTTGTAGAACCTTGGATTTACAGGAGCAGTAAGAAGGGCTTTCTCCTCAAAGTCCTCCATGAATATGTCGGCGACTATGGGAGACACAGGTGAGCCCATCGCCACACCATCTACTTGCTTGTAGAACTCCTCCTTCCACAATAGATAGCCAGATGTGAGGCAATGTTCAAGTAGTATTGCATATTCTTGAGGCATGTTATTTTCTTCTAGCTTCCTAGTTACAATTGAGATGCAGTCCATAATAGGTAGGCATGTAAATAGTGACTGAACATCAAAACTGACCATAGTTTCGTTGTTAGCGAGATGTAGGTCTTTTATCTCACTCACAAAATGGTATGAATCCTTTGTGTGTGCTCTGGTATGTCCTCTCAGTGGTGATAGTATTTTTGCTAAGTATTGTGCCAGCTTATAAGTTGGTGAATCGATCTGGCTCACTATGGGACGTAGTGGAGCGTTTGGTTTGTGTATCTTTGGTAACCCATACAACCTCGGTGGTTTGGCACATGATGGTATTAGCGAATTCACGTCGAGATTTAATTTTTCGGAGTATTTCTTTATTAAATCGCTAGTTGTTTTAAGCGTGTTAGTTGTAGGGTCTGTTTTGACCTTTTTATATGTACTTTCGTCCGATAAAAGTTGTTGTATTTTAAAATTATATTCCGACGTGTCCATTACTACCGTAGCATTTCCTTTATCCGCGCGGAGAATCGTGAGTTCTGGTCTGTTCCGTAAGTTATTTAGCGCTGTAAATTCGTCTTTGGGAAGGTTTGGTTTCGGCACTGAACTGCGACGTAACAAGGACGAAATATCTTGACGTATGGCCTCCAAATCTTCCTTACCGATATTATTCTTAAACAGACAATCCTCAACACTGCAGATAATTTCTTCGTACGGGATTTTTCGCGGAGTTAATGCGAAGTTCATTCCCTTCGCTAATACTTTCATTGTCGGTTCGTCCAGTGTGTGTTTTGACAAATTACAGACAGGCAGTCTGCAAACATGTTCAAGATCGTCCCCACCATTACATTAGATTTGATAAACCACAAATTCTCGCAAAAGAACACCGATTCCTACCAAGGATGATACGCGAGGCTATTGAAATTAAAAAACATCCAAATTTCAATAGAGAAGATGGTTGGGTGCTACCATCTGCTTGGGATCCTATAATCAACAAAATTAAACCCAAACCCAAGCATACCACTGCAAGACTTCATGATACTATAAGCTCGTTTTGCGTAAATCGGACCAAAAATTAATATTAAAAAACTGAAGGTAGCCGGACTAACTATGACATTGGGACGTCAAACATCTCAGTCCCCCCCGTGACCATGGGCGCTGTAAAGCACCCGAAACGTCGGGATAATAATAAAAATAAATTAAAGTAATTAAACGCGATAAAATCCGTAAATAATAGTTTTATTCAATGTGTAGTGTTCGCGTAAATTTAAGAAATCATTATGTGAACCAGTACGGACTGGTAATAGCAAATAAAATTCGCCGATTAGAAGATCTTAAAACCAAGCGCGCAAGATATATAACATCTTTAAATTTCTTGAAGAGATGCAGAGACCATAATCTCATTCCTACGTGTGTCAAAATATCAACAAAGAAGGACATTCGAGGAAGCGCTAAGATCTTAAATCAGGCAAGTAAAAAGTTGTTACGGACGGTGATTCAGCAGAAACGGTTCGATTTACATTTCATAAACAACACCATAGACAATTTGTCCAGTGAACTAAAGACAATTTTAACGACATTTGATTTTAATAATTGCATCGAAACTTTAAACAAACGAGAAACATCAAAATACAATGAATGCAAAAATAAACAAATAGAAAAATACCAAAAATTAACGATCAAATCAAATGCCAAACATCCAAGTCAACGCCAGAACAATAAACAACCGTTGACCATAGACACAAACTATAAACAACGCACTGTCTGTAATTTGTCAAAACACACACTGGACGAACCGACAATGAAAGTATTAGCGAAGGGAATGAACTTCGCATTAACTCCGCGAAAAAAAATCCCGTACGAAGAAATTATCTGCAGTGTTGAGGATTGTCTGTTTAAGAATAATATCGGTAAGGAAGATTTGGAGGCCATACGTCAAGATATTTCGTCCTTGTTACGTCGCAGTTCAGTGCCGAAACCAAACCTTCCCAAAGACGAATTTACAGCGCTAAATAACTTACGGAACAGACCAGAACTCACGATTCTCCGCGCGGATAAAGGAAATGCTACGGTAGTAATGGACACGTCGGAATATAATTTTAAAATACAACAACTTTTATCGGACGAAAGTACATATAAAAAAGGTCAAAACAGACCCTACAACTAACACGCTTAAAACAACTAGCGATTTAATAAAGAAATACTCCGAAAAATTAAATCTCGACGTGAATTCGCTAATACCATCATGTGCCAAACCACCGAGGTTGTATGGGTTACCAAAGATACACAAACCAAACGCTCCACTACGTCCCATAGTGAGCCAGATCGATTCACCAACTTATAAGCTGGCACAATACTTAGCAAAAATACTATCACCACTGAGAGGACATACCAGAGCACACACAAAGGATTCATACCATTTTGTGAGTGAGATAAAAGACCTACATCTCGCTAACAATGAAACTATGGTCAGTTTTGATGTTCAGTCACTATTTACATGCCTACCTATTATGGACTGCATCTCAATTGTAACTAGGAAGCTAGAAGAAAATAACATGCCTCAAGAATATGCAATACTACTTGAACATTGCCTCACATCTGGCTATCTATTGTGGAAGGAGGAGTTCTACAAGCAAGTAGATGGTGTGGCGATGGGCTCACCTGTGTCTCCCATAGTCGCCGACATATTCATGGAGGACTTTGAGGAGAAAGCCCTTCTTACTGCTCCTGTAAATCCAAGGTTCTACAAGCGGTACGTAGATGACACTTTCACAATTGTACCACCTGACAAAGTAATTGCAATTTTAGACCACCTTAACTCCATAAACTCTAAAATACAATTCACAATGGAGTTAGAGGCAAATAATTCTTTAGCTTTCCTAGATGTTTTAGTCATCCGAAATCCTGATAACACTATTGGTCACACTGTGTATAGGAAAAAGACCCATACCAACCGATATCTAAATGGTGAATCTCACCATCATCCTTCACAGTTAGCTACCGTGGGTAAATCTTTGTTTCAGAGAGCACGAGGGATCTGTGACAGAAAACATCTGGCCGCGGAGCTTCAGCACGTCAAGCAAGTATTGCAAGACAACAAGCTTCGGGTCCCGCGCCTACGTCACAGTGAACGAGTGAAGCCGGCAACAGTCGAGCGCGCACCTGCTCTACTACCATATGTTGGAGGAGTCACGGACAAGATTGGCTACATCTTGAAGCGAGCGTCCATTAAGACATACTACAAGCCGCTGAAGAAGATTAGTCAATTTTTACCATCCATCAAATGTAATATTCCTCTACAAGATGCAGGTGTGTACAAGCTAGATTGTGAATGTGGTCTCTCTTACATAGGTCAAACAAAGAGATCTATAAAAACCCGCGTGAAGGAACATATAGCTGATGTGAAGCACCGACGCTCCGGGAAGTCTGCAGTCTGCGAACATGTTCAAGATCGTCCCCATCATTACATTAGATTTGATAAACCACAAATTCTCGCAAAAGAACACCGATTCCTACCAAGGATGATACGCGAGGCTATTGAAATTAAAAAACATCCAAATTTCAATAGAGAAGATGGTTGGGTGCTACCATCTGCTTGGGATCCTATAATCAACAAAATTAAACCCAAACCCAAGCATACCACTGCAAGACTTCATGATACTATAAGCTCGTTTTGCGTAAATCGGACCAAAAATTAATATTAAAAAACTGAAGGTAGCCGGACTAACTATGACATTGGGACGTCAAACATCTCAGTCCCCCCGCCTGACCATGGGCGCTGTAAAGCACCCGAAACGTCGGGATAATAATAAAAATAAATTAAAGTAATTAAACGCGATAAAATCCGTAAATAATAGTTTTATTCAATGTGTAGTGTTCGCGTAAATTTAAGAAATCATTATAAAAAAATAATTCTTTGTCGGTGAAGGTAAAGAAGAAAATTCGATCACATCAGAAACCAACGTAATTGTTAATAGCTCTTTTAAAATTTGGTTACCTTGTAGGTTTTACTCATCAGTAAAGAAAAACGTTTTAAGCAAACTTACTTATTCAAAATTTAATAAATAACTCAGTTTGTCAACACGAAGTAGGGCAGCGAGTAATATTAAAATCAGCAGCAAATATCAACAGGACAGATATCTACCTATCTAAAGGAAAGAAAAACGCAACCTGCCTTTATGTATTGCATTTGCAAAATACCACCATCTATCTATAAATCACTCTCGATGACATTGGTTAACTAATTGTACTTTAGGTAATAAGGTTAATTATATTTTTGTTTATATTTAATACGTTATTCTTTCTTGTTTTTGTTTACTAGGTTTAAGATATAATTATATGGTTATGGCAATATTATCTTACAACATTTAATAAAATATGATTATGATATTAGATTAAAATGCACTTGGTGACGCAACGCTGCCATTAAAAAAATTCGTGCTTTTAATTCTTACCCATACTTCAGAATATTAATCATGATTTTTAATAGAATTAACCGATTTAATAAAAGAGAGACTAAATGTAACACGAAGATACGTTTTATAATTTCTTTATCGATTATTTAGATATAACTTAATACTTTATACGTGATACGTTAACAAACAAACCGACAGATGGAAAGATAGATAATTCTAAAATGATAGAATTTTAATGTAATTGGGGGGACTAAAAGAAGTAAATATTTATTTACTTATTTTTAGTCCCCCCTATTACTTTTATTACAAAGATATAAAATGTACAGACATCTACAATTTTAATATAAGTATATAAATAATAAAATGTAAATTGTAAAATAATGTAGATTAAATAAAATATTAGTCAAGATTATAAGCGTTTCATAGAAAAAATAGTAGAAATAGCTGTCAAGGCAAAATAAAGCTGTTAAGACTAAACAATAATTATAAATATTGGAATTGTTATGGTTGTAACAACAAATAGTTTCAAAAAACAATCATAGTCCACTGCTGAACGTAGAATTTTCCATATAATAACTCTTTATTAAATTTTTGGCGTAGTTGCCTCGCTTGACAAGTGGGTTGGCAACTGCAGTTTTTTTCTGAAACCAGTAAATAATAAAGAAACAAACACTTCATTTTGCCATTGACCATTGATGTACATGTAGGATGTGATTATAGTTTAATGTATGGTTATTACAAGGTTTCTAGAACAGAATCAAATCACTTTTATTCAATTTTGTGCTACGACCACTGGTTGTGAGAAAATCTTTGTCCTGGGAAGAACCAACAGGAAGCTGAGTGGGAAATTTATTTTAAATGGAATTAATTAACATTTTATTACTTTGCACAACTAAGAAATACAGAGATCACAGCTAATGAATTATAAATTGTACTGAGACTAATTTAATAGGTGAGAATATTAATTGATTCGTTTCCAGAAATTATTTACCCAATGAGTCGAAGATGATATAGTAGCGGAATACATCAAGTGCACAGTCCTTTTTATACAAGCCACACAAATAGCAACGAGGTTTCCACTGCAAGTGCAACGTGCAGGTGTGCGGTGCACGTGTTCTTTACAAGAATTCTGGCTTACAAAGGCGCCGCTACACCTGCAACGGCGCAGGCACCATCACACACAATAATTTATACTAATTTGTAACAATAATACGAAAGATTGATAAATTTGGCTTTGTATTTGTATGACAAGCCAAAAAAGGACCTCTTGTAATTTGTGGTGAAACTGCACCACTGATTTTGCAGTAAAGACAAAATAAAATTATTTGGGAAACACTGCTCCTCAGCTCTTTATTAATTATCCTCTGTCGCTTCTTATGACTCACACAGGAAAACATAAAATAGTGGATATTCTTACACTTAAAACTACAAGACTAAAAACTTTGTATTAAAAGTCAATGATTTTGTTTTTTTACGAGATTCAAATTATTTAGGTTTATTACCAATTTCTAAAAAAATATTTAAGATATGTAAATTTTTCCAACATTACATCATTTTATATTTAAATATTACCATTAACATAAACATGTTAATATTCACGATACCATCCTCAACATCTGGATGTTTGGTGGTCCATAACCGTGCGTTTTACTAGGAGTTTTCTTCCTCGTGCAACCTCTCTGTGGAATTGTTTACCACCGGTGACTTTACCGGACCGACGCCACTTAGGGACCTTAAAAAAAAAAGAGCTTACTACTTTCTAAAAGGCCGGCAACATACCAGCAATTCCCTTGGCGTTGCGGTTGTTAATGGGCAGCGGTAGTCACCATTAGGTGAGCCGCATGCTAGTTTGTTCCCTCTTCCATAAAAAAATTACTGCCAACAATATCACTCATAATAGTCTCAATAGTCTACAATGCTCGATGATGCTATAGGTAGCTAGTGATCGCGCCACGTCGATGAGAAAAAGTGATACGTCCTATCGTTGGGAAGACCCGGAGCGTCCTGAATATAGTATACAGTAGAGCGTCGATTGTCCGAATTGATTGGGGGACATAGGTGTTCGGAAAACCGGTTTGTTTAGATAGTCGAACTGTATTATTGTATGTACCAATATACTAACAAAAACATAGGTATTTATAATATATAATACAAATATAATCTATTACAGTTGTAATACATTGATACGATTATTTACTTTGCACAAGGTGCCACTAATTCACGACTCGTGGCAAGAGTTTTTCGTGGCAAAGTCTTCCAATTGAGTCCAATTTCGTCAGGATTGTAAACGTTTTTTAAAACATAATTTTCTTGTTTTAAATTGTAAGCTTATGAAGGTCACGTATAATTGATTAATAAGTCGCTTAATTTGATTTTGAAAGAATCAGCTGCTGAAGAACCAGCAGATAACTTTTCTCCTTGCATTTGAAGCTCGCGAATGCCTTCACGTACTTGCTTGAAAGTTCAACGGCCCTCCAAGTTTTTCTTTTAATGTTTTGCCTTTTCACATAGAACGGCATTATAGATCAGTTCTCCTTGAGATTTTTTTGCGTAAATCACTTGTAAACAGCGTCATCGAGATCGGTGTTCGTGGCGAGCTTCATAATTTTACGACTTGTCGACCCATCGGTAAAATTATGTTTGGATATAAAATTGGATATGTTCTTTTGGTTTATATATCTTAACCACTTTGTACTTCTTAGATAACTTGGTTGCAGATTCGGCTTTCTCTAATTGTTTGTTAATCTCGTATTTATCTTTTAAGGAAGGAACAACACGTTTACGTTTAGGCATTTTAAATTGCGATCTAATAGTGCAAAATTAACACATAATCGTATAGCGCTAGCGGTACTGAACGTAGGCCAACATGGGACACTGCGTGGAGAAGCGAGAAGGTGGTCGCATCCCAATGAGATGCCGAGGTAACAGTTCGGTTAAGTGGTCGTTCGGTTAATCGACGTTCGGATAATCGACGTTCTACTGTATTATCTATGGTACTGAATTGGACGGTGTCTGTGCGTGATGATTTATAGTATTTTTTAAATAATCATATAAAATTATTGACTAAATAAAACGAGCTAATTTTTTTTGGATATTTAAAATTACATGTATTTTAATAAAATAATTCAAAGAGATAAGTTTATATCATTTGGATTTAGACACGAAAAAAAATAACATTGAAGTGGGCAGTTTTGGTGAGGGATTGTCTTCTCTAAAAAACCGTCATTAAAAACTTATGATTTTCCGTTGCAGTGCGCTAAATAAGGACTTGATCTTTAATTTTATTAAATTTCTGCAAATAATCTGCTCAAATCATTACAATATCGCCCCGGTAAAAACAAAAACTGATCATCACATATGCCTTCTTAATGGAATATAACTTATTGAATTTGTAATCAAGGTAAAAGGTACAAATGTCTACATATTCACATAAATACTAGAAACCAGTGATAATTCACCGATACTATTTAGCAGCCCAGATTAAAACGTAATACGCGTTTATGTGTGACCCTATTGTTTCTAAGCGGGGTTAAGTAAGTATACCTACTCAGCACCCGCAAGTATTTACTCAAGAGATAAAAGAACTCCTAGGTTTGCCTGTTTGCCGAGAGTTGAATGTTTATGTAGACAAAGAGTGCGTAATTATGAATGTGTTTTATTTGCCTTTACTGACAGATTCGTTAGTCTCCCGTGAAATAACTAACAATCCATCTGTGAACGAGAGAATCTATTATTCACCTTAAGATGGAGAATTGTTGGTTATTTTCAAAGGAAATCCAATTCGAGGTTAAGATTCATAAAAATATTTTGATTCGACTACCTACATGATACCCAATAGAAATAGCTAAGGACGAATTATCGTGAGTTTAATTATCAATTTACATAATAGTACATTTGTTTATAAATTTACGTCTACGATCTACAGCATCCACTTACCATCAGGTAGATTTCGTGCTCGTTTATCATCCTCAGAGATGTCGAATTAAGTGAACTTTACTTTAAAATCATGAACAAAAAAACGTTCGTTTTTGAAATGCAAATTAAAATATCAATTTTATGCAAAAATATCTAGGAGTCAAATTTGTATGAAACACCGTAAAACGCAGCTAAAAGTATCTATATTCCGTAAACACTTCAGATATTTTGCTTACGTGAATTATTCAAGCAGAAAAGTCATGATAGACATACGTTTCTATAAAACAAGTTCTATAAAACAAAGCCGTAAAACGGTCCATATTTTTGATTAAGAATATTATATGGGCTACAACATTATTCTATTATTGAAATGTATTATCTTAAGCATAAGGATTTAAATGGAGTCTTTGTTAACGAACTTAAGCCATTTTTATAGACGTATAACGAAATGGAGCATGAACTCTTTTAGTAAAGACCGTTAATGTGAATAGAGTTAAATAAAGAAGGTTTTATATGAACGTTGTTATTCTAAAGAAATTGGATGACATGTCTCACGTCTTACAGGCTTCCCAGTAGTTGAAATAAAAGATTTATAGCTTGTAAATGTGAGAAATAGGTGATAGGTGCTATATTTTTTATGCCATATATTTATTTTACCGCAATATTAATTTGTCGACTATTAATAATTATAGTATGAGTAATATCAGACCAATATATCAATCTTATTAATTTGCTTCTACATCGTATTTATTTGCAAGCAGTACTTTCGAACATTATCAAAAAAATCGAATTACGTATATTCAAATAACTCCATCATCTGGTGAGTTTAAATTTATAACCTTTTTTTATATTATAGTGGATTTTTATCAAAGAGATAAGTATACATTTGATAAAAATTCACTTTATTTTTGTTTCCAGCAGCTCTCGCTATATAGCTTATCCGTAAGAAACATCTTAACATCACTTTCAAGTACTTTATATTTGCACTATTTTTTATTTCATAAAAATATTACTATCATACTCGAAATTCTAAATAAATGGGTATCTTTTTACTGATAATTACTATGCCGTGTAGTGTCAGTGTAAGATAATCTATTTTATCCCACGTGTGTCGTAAAATGACTATAGAATGAGAAAAAAAGAATTATGGTACATTTATTGCTTGAAGAATATATATTATTTAATTATATATTCCTAGGTTATAAATTGCTCTTAGGGCTCTCTTCTACAAAATAAAGATAGTTTCAATGTGTCCATTACCCCGTAGCAATATGCCATTATCTATTCAACCTCTGCTGTAACATTAGATTTTATAGACCACAAATCCTCGCAAAAGAATATCGATTCCTACCAAGGATGATTCAGGAGGCTGTTGAAATTAAAAAACATCCTAATTTCATTACAGAAGGTTGATGGGTTCTACTATCTGCTCGGGATCCTATAATTAACAAAATGAAATCTAAACCCAAACATACTAATGCAATACTTCAAGAAACTTTAAGGTCATTCAGACCAAAAATTAATATTCAAAAACTGAAGGTAGTTGGGCCAACTATGACATCGGTGTCAAACAACCTAGTTTACAGCACCCATAGCCCTCCCGTGGCCGTGGGTGCTGTAAAGCACCTGAAACTTCTGGAATTAGATTAACAATTAGAAACACGTAAATTAAACGCGATGAAATCCGGAAAATGTTTTATAATATTTAGGTCACCTGTTTTTGTGTTGTTAATTGAACATATTATATGTTAATATATACTGAAAATCAAACCTTCTCCTGTTGTTAAGTCATGCGACCGCAAATAATGTAGTATCGTTATACTAAGAGGGACAAGACCTGATAATGGCAGTCCATTATCATGGACATTTTATTTCCAATGGGGCTAAGATAATTGACAAACAGAGAGTGCTTGTCTCCTTCGGTAATACATCATTACAACCCTTTACAGGTCCACTGCAGAACATAGGCCTCCTTGCTACAAAACACGGTCCTGAGCCACCGGTATTCATCAACTTTCTGCATGTGTTACCAGGTTGTCACTCCATATAGTAGGAGGGACGTCCTACACATCGCCTGCCGGTATGAGGCTACCAGTTGATAACCTTTCTTCTCCATCAGTTATCGGTTCTTCAAATTATATGGCCCGCCCATTGCCACTTCAGCTTACTAATCCGTCGTGTGATGTCGTTCTCTGGTTCTACTGTGAACATTCTCATTCCTAAGTTTATCACGCGGAGAAACTCCGAGCAGAGTCTCCTCCATAACTCGCTGAGTGACTTTGAGCTTCCTCATACGGCCAGTAGTGAGGGACGACGTCTGAGGATAGTATAGTGGCGCATCACCAAGCGCCATACTAACACTCTTATTCTCTTTTGACTTCAACTCGACTGCAGCGGTACAGGGAGACGAATCTTCTCTAGCCCCAGCCCACTAACACACATCCAAGGACTCGACAAGCACACTCAGAGAGACCATATCAGGTCAGCCATGTGAGTCCCCTACTTTTAATATGGGTTACCAAGTAAAGGCTACTAACCCCCCCCCCCTCTCCTAGTGCCATGACAAAGCAGCAACCAGTTCAGGGAGAAGCTACTTTCACCTAAACTCACGCAAACTCACTAAGGACATTTATAATTTAGTAGTCCGATTATAAATTTATTTCCTTGATGTTATAAAGTGGTCATATTTAAACAGATTTAACAAATTTATGTCTTGTAAACACAAAGTCATCGTCAAGCGACCTTTTTACACTTGACTATGGCTCTAGAGTTTGTGGGAAAATGTGAAGAGTAGAAATAAAAAATTAAAAACACTCGAAATAATAAGTTAATAATTTTATGCCTACTGGTACTGGTACTACCAGAAAATATTGACTGTATACTGAACTTTTTCAAAGTGGTGCGTTTTTCATGTCTAAAAAAAAATCGTTTGTGTAATGTTTAGAAAAAAGATAAATATTTAGTTCCGGACGCCATTTCAAAATATTTATGCTTTTAAGCCATAACTTTAGTCTAGTTTTTTTTATACGATATGGTGACAAACGAGCACAAAGTCCACCTGATGGTAAGTGGTTGCTGTAGCCTTTAAGCATCTATATCTATCCTCCATTACGATTCAAAATGCAGATGCGTCACCCGTGAGGACTAAGATGAAATGCCTCGTTTCCAGTAAAAAGGGTATCTGGTTCTCTACACTCACCTAAGTATGTTCAATTAGAAACCCTTTAATTATTAAACAATTCATAATATGTTGTCGGTGACTTTGGTTGTTAACAGATATGGGTAGGAAAGCAGATCAATAAGTATTATAGACAAGGAACTTGACAACCCTATTGAATTTTATTTTTTATCAAAACTGAGTAATATAAAGGCAAACATGTTGGTTATTACGATATTAAGATTAGTAACAAATTTTTAAGTACTTAAATGATCAAATAGTTTTAATATGTTTAATATTACTTACTTGTGGAATGTTATACCACTTTCCTTTTAGTAACGAGTTTTACATTTTTTGAACATTCTCATTACTATTAAAAATAATTCTTATTATGTAACTAAAGTTATTCACAATCAAACCACATAGAATATACTTTCGTTTTTAGTTTAAAAGTTTAAAATACAGAGATAATATTCAAATAAGATAACAGACTTTGATATATCATGTCAATTTTAGTTCCCGGGACTGAAAATGGTGGCGCTTCAAATTGGCACAGACATTTTGTATGGTGTAGCCAGCGTACTTGTATATATAGACGTCAGTGAACCAAACAGTTTTCTCTAGACGTTAAATATCCAGACTGGTGACAGGCGCAGGGTCAACGGTGTGAGACGTTTGGTACTGCGATCGTTAATTCATCTGCCAAGCGTGACTATACGACGATACAGTGGGAGAGGCCCATGTCCCGAAGAAAACTTCTACATGCTTTCTACAAACTATACTATGTATATAGCTGTAGCATGGCTCTACAACGTATTTTAAGTTTTTAGGTTAAAATATAGCATAGATTCCTCCTGCAATTGTTCATTATGTGTTAGTAACGTCATACACGTCATCACAATCGTTACAGCAATTTCAAGTATTAGCCCGACAATACAAGACGGACAAACATTTTAAAAGTCTTATCTAAACATACCTTGTAGTGGCGGTTTAAGAATGTCCACTACCCCATATCATCCTGTGGGTGTCTTAAGAGGAGACAATGGGAAACTGAAACAGAAGATGAGTAGAGCATCTTCGTAATAATAACTTAGAAATTAGGAACTGAGGTTGCCAACCTGACTGCCGAACGTGGCATTTATGGCACATATCTATAATACAATCTATGAGGAAGGCCCATGTTCCGCTTTTAGCTTGAAAGGTGGTAACGGTATGTCTTAATGGCATTCAAATAATCGCCCGAGCTCAATAGGAACCAGTTATTTCAATATTAAAGACAGATACTTCAATTTTATTTATATGTGAAATATTTTTATGCTATTGCATAGCTTCTATCGCGGGCCTTGAGCGCGGGGACCGAATCCAGAAATTCCGTAACGAAAAAAAAACCTCACGCTCTCCACTCCGACGGGCACGGAGGTGTGGCGTTGAAAGCCGTGCATCGTCTAACGTCGTTTTAGTTCGGCAGACTTCGGCACTCGGCAGACTTCGGCACGGTGTTTGTGTGCGTGTACACTAGCTGCTAACTCAATGATAAAAATTCCTGAATAACCTACATGTATTGTAAGATATTAAAAATATTTTAAACAATATTAACTTCTCATTTATTCAATAAGATAAAAAAAATTGTTTTCTTAGCGGTCACCACGCTCAAAAAGTGTAACTTGATTTAATATCAAAGACTTAACTGCATAAATAAAATAAATAATTAATTATAATTGCATAAGTTGATAAAAAATGCTATGCAATAGCTTTACCGTGGCAGTCACCGAGTGCCACACGTATTATTTATTGAAACCAAAAACTATACTAGTAGACTAGACCGGGCAATTCAATACAAAATGGCACAGCTGTGGATCGGACGCGTACCTGGCATTGTAAATATGCTAGGAAAGAGGTCGTATTCGTATCGTATATTTATCAGCTTTACTGTTTTCACAAAATAATAGTACTACGTACAGAAGTTGTAATCTTTTGATGTTGACTACATGCCGACGCTTTAGTAACCTGCATACTTATTATTAATTGAGCCGGTACGCCCCTTACCGTCAAAACCAAAGCTCTTAGGAACTGCGCTCAGTCCACTCTGTATTACAAAATGTATTTAGATTATTAATAAAAAATATAAATCAACTTTCGTAATGCATAACCGTAAGTGGATAAAAAATTTAAAGGTTTGGTTTTTGTTTTAAATTTTTCTAAAGAATAAAGGTGGCAAACGAGCACATAGTTTACCTAATGGTAAGCGGATGCTGTCGCTCATATGCAATAAAAATAGATAAGTTGTTTAAAATTATATGCCTCCATTAAAGACAGACACAAAAATATTATATTTTTGAGTTAATAATTGTATTTATTAATTCGTCAAGTTAGTAATTATTAAATAAGACATTGTATTATACAAAGAAGATTTATTGAATAAAACTATTATTTACGGATTTTATCACGTTTAATTCAACTTTAATTTATTTTTAATATCCCGACGTTTTGTACATAATAGTTTTATTCAATGTGTAGTGTTCGCGTAAATTTAAGAAATCATTAAAGAAGATTTATTTAATAAAAGACATAAACTGAAATCAATTTGGTAGCTTCCCACTCGCGTTAATTCAACGCCATAAAAACTTAATCTGAAATACGTTTTGAACGAGCAGTAGCTGGAATATACAGTATCGAATGCTGCGGTTTAGTCTATCGTTTATTTTTATTAGATGGCCCATAAACATTTATTAAAGACAGTAAGTAATAGCTATTTGCATAAGTCAATACGATTTACTATCGTGATCTGGCTTAATATTTTATTTTACTTTAATTTGTTCAAGTAATTTTAATCAACTTGTGATATAAGCTAGTTTTATTTTATAGAATATGGGTGACAAACCAGTAGTAGATTCTGTGGCCCATAAACATCACACACATTATTATCCTCTATTAAGAATCAATACGTCAAATATATTTTGATTCGTTGTCACCCCTGAAGAGTAAAATGGAATGGAACGGTCATCTACACTCACCACACAAAACACAGCAGCATTAATAGCATTAATATTTTAGGCTGGTATTCCTTGATAGCGTAGTTCTACCTCGGTCGAGCCGACCTATTCTCACGACAACTGTAATATAGATGCAGGGTGGCTCTATGACGAATGAGATTTTAATTTTACTTACTCCTTTTTTATGATAACAGAAATATGTGCAACAACTATCAGTAATATGAAGCACCGACAGAATAACAATACTGTCCGTGTAACGCTGCTACATCATCATGCTGAGTCGGATGCCATTTGTCGTATATCATTCATTGACGCAATAATTACTATTTTTACTACACAAATTTTAGTATTATTTAGTAGCAATGAATAACGTACCTGGATTAAAACCTAAAGTAATTCTTTCATAACTGTATTCAAAAGTATTTCAATTAGTAAAGTCAGAATTTCAACTACCAAAAATATTACACCATGGGTGTCTAGGCTACAAAGAATAATTAAGTCAACATGAACAGCAACATCATCCTGATAACAAATTCATTATCATCATCATTACGGCCCTTCACAAGTCCACTGCTGAACATAGGAAAGACCTCCCAAAGAATGTCGCAAAGTACGGTTCTGAGCCACCTGCATCCATCGACTTCCTACATGTCTTACCACCTAGTATGGGGCCGCCCTACACTACGCCTACCGGTACGAAACTGCCACTCGAGAACCTTTTCTACCCATCGATTGACGGTTCTTCGAGCTATATGACCGGTCCATTGCCACTTCCGCTTACTAATCCTTTGGGCTATGTCAATCACTCTGGTTCTACTGCGGATATCCTCATTTCTAAGTTTATCACGCAGAGAAATTCCGAGCATAGCTCTTTCCATAGCTCGCAGAACGACTTTGAGCGTCCTCATACGGCCAGCAGAGAAGGACCAGACACAGACCAAACAAGGACCAGGAGAAGGACCTCAGATCCATAAGTCATCAGTGATAACCACTTAATAATAAAAAAACTGCAGCCCATCAAAATTAACCTGCTGAGAACTAGACCACGATCAAGGAATGCACAAAGCACGGTCCGAAGCCAAAAGCATCCATCGATGGCTTGAATCCATCGAAGAAATTAATGAGTTCATACTCTGCCTAATCGATATATAAAGAGCGTGAAGTGTTTTAGTGAATAATACGGAATTTTATTAATAAATACTTAAATTAGCAATATTATTTTTTGCAAAGGCTTAAGTAACGAAACAGGTATTGTTTAATTTTAACGTTTATGTTAATATATTAAAATAATTTTGGTAAATCCAAATAGGCATGCCTTAGGCGCTCATATTATAAGTCATTTTTTTAAAGTATTTTAAATAGACACAAGTTTTCACTAATAACGTTATCTTCGTAGTGAGATTCGATTTTTTTTGTCTAAAAACTTCCGCGCGCACCCCTATTTAAACTTGCGCCCCTCGGCACGTGCCTGATTTGCCTTAAGGATAATCCGCCACTGTCCGGAGATAATGTCTCATCATAACAAACAAAACGAGCCCAAACCAGCACATCTACTATTATTACTCTTCGAGGAGTTCCAGTTGCATTCACCGAAGTATACCTTCAGGTCACTCCGTCAAGTCCAAGGGTAAGGTCTCATTATAACTAACATAACGAGCACAATCTCGGCACACCTAGTTCGGTCGCAAATTTACAAGACCGATTTGTTATTCAAAAATAAACATGGTTTTTTAATTAAATCTACCAATCAAAAAACGACACGCATTTTTATTGAACACTTCCTATTCAATTCACAAAGTACCTATTTTATTTGTTTATATAAAAAAGTATATTTATAATCATAAAACTAAATGGAAACACAAAGTAGGCAAATGTAATTAAAATTCTGGATGCGGGCAGCCCTATCGCATGTTTACATACCGCGTGGCTGTAGGCATTTGTTTCAAAGATACGGCCGAGACAATACTGTTATAGATAAAATTACCGTGGTACAATGGTGATTCGCTCTTGACAAACATCCAGATCCGGAACAATTATTTGTAGGTCATGCAAATAATTGTTCCGTGCGGGATTCAAACCCACGGACTCCAGCGCAGCAACTCATTGCTAAGCCAGTGTACTACGGAGTACCGATAATGTAAGGACGGATAAGTAAGTTAGTTTTATTTCTTTATAGTTAGATATTGTAGGTAGGTACTTACCGAACACACTTATATTTTTTTTTACGAAGTGCTTGGCTTCTGCACTACGGGTCGGGGGTTCGATTCCCATACGGAACAAATATTTTAATGGCCTACAGATAGTTGTGGAAATTTGTATTTGTAATCGCACCGTCTCCGATTCAGGAGAAATCCTGGAGTGGGGCAACGTTATAAAAAAACAATTACTACTAATTTTGTTTAATATTAACAAAACAAAAACAAACCTATTTAGGTAACTTTATCTTTTTTTTTCATAAAGTTGCACCACACTCGATTTCTCCTGAATCGTAGACGGTGCGATTACAACCACAAATTTTCACATACAGAACTAAACACCTGTGACTAGTTGCGCAACAACCAATCGCTTTGCAACTGCACCAAACCTATAATATTCTAAATTTCTACATAATATTCTAATCACTAATACTGTAAGTAGATAGGTCGGTATATACTTACTTCATTAAGTTTATCATACGCTTCTTATTTTTATTACGCTTATTTCCCATTGCGCCAACACTATAAACCTAAGTGTCTATTTTAATATTTTAATTTTACGTCGTCCTGTTGCGTAATGTGTGTTCTGAGCACAAGCGACACAACCCTTCCCTTCAAAAGCCGGAGCTAGAGTGAATGACGGTGTCGGGTCGGGTGGCTTAAAACGGCGATAGTTTAGGTAATTTCTTTTTACGGTGAAAGTAATGATAAATAAAAAAGTAAATAACATAAGCCCTGCTTTATAGTTTGTTCAGTTAGTATGCAAAGTTTCATGATCTAATTTTAAGTATTTTTTGAATACCAGCGGTTTATAGTTCGGTTTGGAGGTAACTTTGGATTTTTTTTCTATCGAGAAAATTTTTATGGAATCGTATTTTCATCTAACAAAATACTTAACATTAATCCTCAACTTCACCATATATTTATTTCGAAAACAATGCTGCAGTATTTTCGGCATAACAGAGGATTTTGGTAAGCCATTTGAAGTACTATGCGCCCTTAAGTTTTATTTAACAATATATAAAGTCAAAAATATGTGGGAAATGGAATTTTATGAAAGAGACAGAGGAATGTGAGAGAAAGGGATGAGGAGAAGGGATGCAACATGGCGAGCACAGAGCGAGAAACGACGTGACTTGCGAACGATGTGTTACTAAAAAAGTGAAATAAAAGTTAAATAAGTGATCCCGTCACTTTTCTTTTGAGTTAATCCCACATCTTTGGGAGCTCGTCCGGGATATATCAAATAAAAGTGAAAGAAGTGAAAGACGTGTAAACTGCAAAACGACGGAGTGACCGGCACGAGCGCTCACGGGGCGGTGGAGTGCGCGTACAGATCTCAGTGCAGTTTATTGTTCAACGACGTATAACGACGTAAATATAATGCAAACGCGGGGTTTAAATAAAGAAGGCGATAGAATGTATGACGACGGCAGCAGTAAAGACGGTGGATCGAGTTTGCCGGCGGCGACCGCCATGTTGTTTAACGGCTTCAAAGGAGCGGTGGCGCAATTTAACGGGGAAGACAAGTCGTATTCTTCGTCAAAATGGGCGCAAAATATTGAGGATAATCCCAAAATATTCAACTGGACACCGCAACAAAAGTTAAAAATAGCACGACGATCACTATGTGGTACGGCGGGCCTTTGGTTAAAAACCGAAAAAGTTTTTAAAACATATGACGAACTAAAATCGGCCCTGCTAAAAGAGTTTCCCGAGCTTATCAATACTAAAGAGATGCCCGAGTTGATGGCGGCGTGGAAAAAACGAAAAGACGAGAGTTGCTACCTATATATGCTTCCCATGAAAGAGTTGGGTAAAAGAGCTAAATTTCCGGACTACGTTGCCATACAATACATAATCGACGGAATGGAACACATACAGGCAAATAAAGTAATATTTTACGGTGTCACAACCTACAATGCCCTCAAGGAAAAACTCCTCATCTACGAAAAGATGCAGGTGGACATGAAAAAAGAAGCGCAGGTCGAGTCAGCTGTAAAGACAAAATCATCTGTATCTGGATTCACTCGGCGGTGCTACAATTGCGGAGATAAACACTTGGCCAACCAGTGTACAAAGGGAATAAAGTGTTTCCGGTGCAATCGATTTGAGGACCATATTGCTTCAAGGTGCCCTCTGATTGGTCGAGGTGAAGGAGGATACAGCGCCTCTTGTAGCGCAAATGCGAAGTTCGAGACGCGCAACAATGAGATGTCGGTAAAGCAGGCTGCGGCGGGTTCATCGCGTTTCCGTGCATTTTCGGGACGAGGGACATCGGCGCCAGAGCAGTCGGTAAAACAGCGTTGGTCCACAGAATAAATACGGTTCGTCTATGTTCGGAGTGACATCGACGCCGACAGATCGGCATGAGCCAATGATATACGAGTGCGTCTGCGGCCATGACAGTGAAGACGCCATCGAAACGTCAGTCACCGAGCAGCTCTGAAGTGTTGCAAATAGTAAACAAAAGTTCTCAGTGCGCTAAAAATGTCGGAAAACCCGTGAAAATGGTGAAAGTGGCGGAGAATTATAGCTTAAAAGCGCTAATTGATTCAGGAAGTGACGTAAACCTGATCTCGGCAGAATTATGTGCTAAATTATTCAACGTCGAGTTGAATGTAGGCGGTCTAACGTTGACGTGATTGGGCAGTGTGCAGATACGATCCTTAGGCAACATTACGACGCTGATTTCCATCCATGGACAATCTAACGAAGGAGTTACGTTTCACATTATACCTAGAGACTCTATGCCTTATGATATTATTATAGGTCACGAGTTTTTGAAAGATGTAACGTTGTTGATGAGTGAGGGAAATGTGACTATATTTAGGAATGAGAATGAGTGGGTAGCGAGTGTGAATTGCTTTACAGGTGAAAAAGAAAATCTTGTGGAGCATGTCAAGAATCCACTAATTAAACAGGAGGTTTACAGTTGTGTGGATAACTACAATTAAGTCCAGGTTAAAGAGGCCCCCCTGGAACTTAATATTGTGCTGAAGGATGACATACCAGTAGCACAGCGGCCTAGGCGCTTGTCACACATGGAACAAGGTATTGTGGAAAAATCACAGAATGGTGATGGAATAATCAGGGTATTTTTTTTGGAATGTGCTAGTCCACTAGTTTTGGTGAAGAAGAAGGATGGCACTACCCGTGTATGTGTAGATTATAGACAGCTCAATAAGAAAATTTTGAAAGACGAATATCCATTGCTGATTATTGATGACCTTATTGACAGATTATCAGAAGCAAAGGTTTTCAGTGTGTTCGACTTAAAGAATTGATTATCCCATTTAAAAATAAGTAAGGAATCAATCCATTACACATATTTCGTTACCCATCATGGGCAGTTTGAGTTTCTGCGAGCACCATTTGGGCTTTCGATCAGTTCAAAATATTTTATGAGGTTTGTTAACGTGATCTTTCGGGATCTGCTAGCCCAAAATATAATGATGATATTTATAGATGATATTATAATTCCAGCAGTAGATGAAGAACAAGCATTCCAGCGCTTGAAGCAGGTTTTAGAAATAGCTGCAAAGTACGGGTTGAAGGTTAACTGGAAGAAAGTAAAGTTGATACAGCAAGAATTAGAATATTTGGGTCATGTAATCAGGAATGGTGAGGTACGGCCAACTCCAGAAAAGACTGACGCAGTCATGAAATTTTCGGAACCCAAAATAAGTAAGCAACTTTACAGTTACTTGGGGTTAACCTCCTAGTTTAGGAAATACATCGAGCACCATGCTATTATTGCAAAACCTCTACATGACTTGCTGAAGAAAGGTGTTAATTTTATTTTTGATAAAGATCAAAGAGAGGCTTTTATTAGGTTAAAAGAGAAGTTGTCTAAAGGGCCGGTTTTAAAGATATTTGATCCGAAACTTGAAACGGAATTGCATACTGATGCCTCAACTACAGCGATTTCGGCTATTCTCATGCAAAATCATCCTAATACTGGTTTACATCCAGTGTACTATATGAGCCGCAAAACTAATGAAGCTCAAAGTAGGTATTTCAGTTATGAGCTTGAGCCTATGAGGTGTCAAAAAGTTCCGTCCTTATCTCTACGGAAAACATTTCAAGTTAATAACCGATTGCAAAGCTTTTCATCAAACCTTGATGAAGAAAGATCTAACAGCAAAAGTGGCAAGATGGGTCCTGATGCTTGAAGAATATGACTTCAAAGTGGAGCACCGAGCCGGAGAGAAAATGTGTCATTCAGATGCTCTCAGCCGACATCCATATGTAGCTACAGTAACATCCATAACAAACATAACATAAACACTCACGCCTGTCATCCAGAGGGGTAGGCAGAGATTACGGACTTCCATTTGGCACGATCCTGACATACATCTTTCGCCTCCTTTACATCCATATATCTACGCATACATGCTCGTCGGTTAAGGGTACTTCTAACGTGGCCCATTTTCAAAATATCGCCAATTTGGTCGACAAACTTTTTCTAGGGCGTCCCTTCCCGACTCGGCCGTTCACATCTGCCATATAAATTTGCTTTGTCACTCTTTCATCATTCATTCTTTCTACGTGACCAAACCACCGAAGCATTCCTTTCTTAATCCTGGTCACAACATCATCTTGCATACCACATTTATCTCTTATCACGCAATTTCTCACCCTGTCATTCAGATTAAACCCTAGCATATTTCTTAAAGAACGCATTTCTACAGCATTTATTCTACTTTCGTGCTTCTTCTGCCACACCCAGCTTTCACTACCATACATTAACGTAGGGACTAACACAGCATTCTGAATTACCATACGTGCCTGTTTTGACACATTCTGGTTCTTCATAATAGAGTGTAGTGCCCCATTCACTCTATTCCCTGCATTTACTCGTCGTTCTATGTCCCTATCATATCTACCATCCCTGCTAAATACACATCCCAAATACACAAACTCATCCACTTGCTCAATTAACTCTCCTTCTATTCTTATTTCACATACCGTTTTGCTTTCTTCTCTTTCAAAAACCATCACTTTCGTCTTACTTGCGTTCACTTTCATTCCCCTTTCTTTTAATTCCCAGTTCATTAATGTAACCATCATTTGCAACTCAGCCGCTGATGACGCAAATATGACTTGAACATCGGCATACAAAAGGCATTTGACGGTTAACTCGCCCATTCTTAAACCACATTCTTCATCTTTCAAAGTTTGCAAACACCGGTCCATAAATAGGTTGAACAGCCAAGGGGAAGCTACACAGCCCTGTCTGACACCTTTTTGGATGCCAAACCAGTCCGAGTAGACCCCATTGATCCTGACACAAGCACTAGAGTCCCTATAAAGAGACCCTAATGCCTGTATCAAACCTGCGCTCAACCCTTATGAGTTCAGTGTTTGCCATAACACATTCCTGTCCACTCTGTCATAAGCCTTTTCCAAGTCCATGAACGCACAAAAAAACTTTCTGGTTTTTTGGCCAAAAACTTCTCCGCAATCATGCGCATGGAAAAGACTTGATCTGTGCACCCCATTCCCTTTCTAAAACCCGCTTGCACATCCCAAATTTTTCCATCAGTTTCTTTCATAACTCTTTCAATTAACACCTTAGCATACAGTTTACCCACAATACTAAGCAAGCTGATACCGCGGTAGTTTTTGCAGTCCTGCTGTGACCCTTTTCCTTTATATATTGGTACTATAACTGCTTTACACCAGTCATCCGGTACCCGTTTTAATTCCCAACATAAATTAAACAAGGTGTACAGCAGGCCTGCCACCACTCCCTCTCCAGCCCTTAGCATCTCGAGTGATACTCTATCATATCCAGCTGCCTTACCTGCTTTCATGCTTTTCATTGCTTTCATTATTTCATCTACACTTATCTCCATACCCCTTTCCACTTCTTTCGGAATTTCTAGTTCATTTAATTCATACGACTCTTCACTCATAAACACGCTTTCAAAGTATTTCTTCCATCTGTTTAAATTCGAAACTTCATCATTCAGAATACATCCATTCTCGTCTCTTATAGCATTTATTATAGGCTGTTTTGTATTTCCCCTGGCAGTTCTTACGAGTTTCCAGAACATTTTTATGTTAGCCTGGAAATTATCAGATATCCTTCTATCATTCTTATCCATTCTTTCTTTCTTTTTCCTTTCAACTACTTCTTTTACTCTCTTATTTAGACGTCTAAATTCTGCCTTTTTTCTTTCAATCTCATCATTCATACCAGAAGAATTACCAGCTTTGGTTGCTAGTAAATCTAACCATGCTTTCTTCTTTGATTCAACTTCCACCCGTACCTCATCATCCCACCACAACGTATTACTTTTCCTTTCATTTGTTCTTTTACTTACACCACATACTTCGGTGGCGGTATCCACCAAACCTTTCTTAATATTATCCCAACATTATTATTACTCATTCAAACATCTAATATTTTCTCTCAGTCTACATTTATACTTCTCTTTCACATCTTCATCTTGTAACTTCTCTATTCTTATACGCTGTAACGCAGTGGTAGACACAGATGTCCGATGCCGCCAACGCTTGAAAAGACCATTAATTCGACCTAAGACCAAGTAATGATCCGTCCCTACGTTGGACCCCCGGTAAACCCTTGTATCTACGACTGCGCTCCTCATTCTTTCATCCACAATTACGAAATCTATCATGCTTCTATCATCACCTCTTTCCCATGTATACATGTGAATCTTCTTATGACGAAAAAAAGTATTCGTCACAAAAAGATTCTTTTCCGCACATACGGTGAGGAGGTCTTCACCATTCTCATTTATACTTTCATCACCAAACGTTCCCAATATCCTTTCATAACCAGACCTCTTCACCCCAACCCTTCCATTAAAGTCTCCTAACATAATAATATTTTCATTTTCCTTACATTTTGTCAACACCATCCTTACCATGTCCCAAAACTGCTCTCGAATGTAAGCGGGCTTAGACATGTCTGGGGCGTACACCCCTAGCAGGAACAGCTTCTTTAAGCCCACTTTCATTCGTATCCATAGCAGTCTCGGGCTTACACATTCATACTCTTTCACACATTGACCCATTCTTTCTGAAAGGATGAAACCGACTCCCTGGCACGCCCGTTCGGTCTCGCCTACACCAGACCAATACGCGGTATACGTGCCATGTGCAGTGGCATCCTTTCCCTTTCGTTTCGTCTCATTCACACATAACACATCTATTCCTCTGTCATTCATCATTTCGCATACTTCATCCATCTTATCATTCATTCCTCTACATACATTCAGCGTAGCCAGACGGGTTTCCGCAATCCACTTTTCGCCCCTCCGGGAGACAGAACGTGATGGGTGGCGAACCTCGTCGCCGGTTTTTCTCCCGGAGATTTTTCGCACCCCTGCCCCATTTAAGGGGCGCCGGGAACTCGGGGCCATTTCTTTTTATTTCCTGAGTCATTCGAACAAGGGGTGGTGGTAGATTTTACGCCGCTACCATACGGCGAGGAGCCGAGTCTATTTTTTCGGCTTTGTCGCTCGTTTAGCACCACCCGGGGGGACACGTGTAGGGTGGGCCTAAGGTTAGGTGGTCGGAGCCTACGGACGCGAGCGACTCATCCCCCATCCTAGAGTAACATCCTTAAAAGATCAGATTAATTAATCGCAGGATCAGGACGATGGCATTAAAGCAATCAAAGAGATACTTAAAGAGAAGTTGAACAAGGATTACTCAGAAGAAGGTGGTATACTCTTCAAGGGCCCAGAAAAATTGTTGGTTATACCAAAATAATTGGAAAAAGAAGTAATAATGAGAATCCATAGCAATGGACATTTTTCAAAAAGGAAAATGAAGGAACTAATAAATCGAGATTATTATATAGGATATAGACAAGAAGTTAGAAGAATTTGTGATTGCCTGCATACCATGTTTATTAGCTACGAGGAAAGAGGGTAAATAGGAAGGATTTCTCAACCCTATTGGAAAGGAATGCCTACCCTTGGAAACCCTGCATATTGACCATGTTGGACCACTGACTGAAACTCGCAAGCGGTATAATTACATTCTTACAGTGATTGATGCCTTCACAAAGTTTGTGTGGTTGTTTCCAGCACGGAGTACGTCTATTGCAGAGACACTGAACAAACTAAGAATACATCAGCAGACATTTGGATATCCGATCCGGCTGATAACAGATAAAGGGACTGCATTTACAAGCCAGGAATTTGAAGAGTATTGCAAGGAAGAGAATATCCAGTACATCATCATCACCACAGGTATACCTAGTGGTGACAGACAGGTGGAAAGAGTACACAGAATAATAATTCCTATGCTGACCGAGCTTTGTATTGAAAACCCTGGGGTGTGGTACAAACATGTTAGTAGAGTTCAAAGAGCATTGAATAGCACCTTTCGGCGGCGGGTAGCTTGGTCGGGAAGCGGCGGGTAGCTTGGTCGGCTGTCAAGTGCTTGTGTCCCGTATTAAAAATTATTTTAAATATAAAACAGCATTTTTACATAAGTAAACAAGTATATTGAAGAACAATTTTAGTAGTGTTATAAGATACATTAGTAGAATAAAGTGAAAACAGTGGTCGTTGGTTGTTACAGTGCAAAATAGTGATCAGCTGTTCGTAACAAGATCAGCTGTTTGTCATTTAAACCGTATTGCAAATTGCTGCTGTAAACATTTAAGTTATTTAACAAACCTTAAATAGTTAAATGTATACAAGGTAAATAGTATATAGTAATCGCTAATTATTAAACATTCTTATAATTATACATATCAAATTACATAATTAATACAAACTTCGTACAGCGACATCTATTGGTCTAACTTTCATCTAAATAAAGTACTTGTCAATAAAAATGGCAAATAAGTGCGGCGCCTGTGGTCGTTTTGCTTCTACAATTGACTCGATAAAGTGCGCAAGTTGCACTCATTTATTTCATCGCATGTGCTAGTATTCCTATTGACGGCCGAATATCAAATAAATGGCAATGCAGCGGTTGTAAGGCAAAAAAATGTATGTGCGAGTGGGGTGAACACAATTGCTACGCCCAGTTCGTGTAGCTCGGGCGGCACGGACACAGGGTTCGGCGATGCACAGCTTGGATCCGACGATGGAGGGCGCTGTGAAACTAATGTCGACTTAGCAAACGAGCTAAAATTAATACGCGAGCGGTTGACTACTATTGCCCGCGAAATGGTATCTTTTCGCCAGGAAATCACTAACATTAATTCTAATGTTAGTGAGATAAGTAACAGGGTTAGCGACGTCGAGAAAAGGATCGCATGTCTTGAGCAGCAGGCAACGGACTTGCCGAATCAACCCGGAGGGTCCAAGGTCGAAGATAGCATAGCGGAGTTAAAGTGTCGACTTAACGAGCGTGATCAAGAATTACTTTTAAACGATCTGGAAATATCTGGTGTAATAGAACAGAAGGGCGAAAACCCCGTGCACCTCGTCACTATGCTTGCGGCTAAAATTGGCACTGAATTGGATGAGCGCGATGTTGTAAGTGCAAGGCGTATAGGCATGCGCCGCGAGGAAATACCAGGCAGCGGTGACAAGCGGAGGCCGCGTCCGTTAGTTGTCCGTCTCGCTCGTCGAGTGATTCGAGACAAACTAATTCACGAAGCGCGTTCGGCGAGGGGCGGATACTGCCGGTTTGAACTTAGGTGGCGAGCCGCACCGATTTTATGTTAATGAGCGGCTCACCTCAATCAATAGGCAATTATTTTATAAAGCACGGGAAGAAGAGCGCTTTTATTTTTATTTAGACTACATTGTATTTCCATTTTATTATTAGGTTACATTTTATCTTTCTTAAGTTGCTTTGCATACGTTTATGGAGTATGGAGTAAATTTTTTTGCGTTATTTTGTAGTTACTCTTTTAATATTATCACATTTATTCTTTGTCTTTTGTTATAGTGAATATTGTGACAGGTTTAATGTTTGCTTTCTAACGTGTAGCAGCATGACGGGAAATGGCGACAGGATATTGTCGGATAATATATTCGGAAATCAATTATGTTTATTTATAACTTATAACTGTGGCCCATACATAGAAATGTATTTGACAGTACATAAGCAGTGGTATCATAGTCTCCTTTATTATGGTACTGTTTGGGTTATTATTAATTTTATAACGTTTTCGTATTATTATAAATTCTTTGAAAATGACTAAATTAAATAAGTTGAAAATTGGCTTCTTGAACCCCGGGTCCCTTGGTACTAGGCACGACGAATTCCTAGCTGCTATGGCGCATCATTCTGTAGACATAATGGCTATCAATGAAACATGGCTTCGGACAGGTGAGGAAGGCCGGGCGCCTTCTGTTCCAGGGTATCGACTGCTTCACGTACCCCGACCTCCCGAAGTTCGTGCGCGTGGCGGCGGTGTGGGTTTTTATTTGAGACGGGGCTTGTCGTCAAAGATTATTCAACATCCTATTTGTCCCGTGGTGGAGCAGATGTGGTTAAATATTAAAATTAACGGCAAGTCCCTTGTCTTTGGTACTGCTTATCGTCCCCCATGGTTGAGCGTGACATTATTTCTGGACGCGCTGAGCGAGTCCTTAGGTTCTTTTGTAGGCTACGATCAAACAGTACTGCTTGGGGATTTTAATATCGACATTTTAAATAAAAATTGTGTTAGTACCAAAATGCTTTCGGACTTCCTAACATGCAATAACCTCGTGCAATATGTTGAGGAACCAACACACTTTACTGAATATAGTGAGACACTGTTAGATGTTATATGTTCAGATGCATCGGTGTCATATATAAGTGTGGACTATATTAGTGACCTCAGTAGTCATGCCTTTATTGTATGTGAACTTGACATTCCCAAGCCTAAGTTTCAGCCTGAAAGCGTCACGTATAGACCTTTAAGGGATGTGGACATAAACCTTTTCAACCAAGATTTAAAACAAATTAACTGGCACTGTGCATCGTCAGATAACATAAACGATATGATTGATTCTTTTAACAAAAAATTATTAAATATCTTTAATTCTCACGCCCCTCCTAAAACTGTCTATATAAAAAAAATATTATCCATGGATAACGCATAACATAAGATGTATGATGAGGACACGCAACGAGGCTCAAGTGAGAGCCCGGAAAACAAAACTTACTCCACATAAGGATTATTATAGGGAACTAAAATCAAGTTAATAAAGCGATAGTTTCAGAAAAGATTGCCTACTTCAAATTTTATATTAATTCAAAACTAAATCAACCTAAAATAATGTGGAAGCACATTAAACGCCAAGTTCAAATAAAAAGTAAGGATACTTCTTTGCCATCCCATTTCAGTGACCCTGATGCTTCAAACAATCATTTTCTTAATATTCCTGGTAAAAATGACGTCTCGTTGTCTCTTCTCACTTTCTTTGAATTTAATGGCACTAATAATAAGTCTTTTATTTTAAAGAAGCCTCGGAGGATGAGGTGGTTAAAGTTATAAACTTTTTGAAGTCTAATGCAGTGGGGTGCGATGGCATTTCTCTTGATATGTTAAAGTTATTACTTAAAGATGTTATTACAGAAATAACATACATAATTAATAAATCTTTTGCGACAAATACCTATCCGGATCTCTGGCAAAAAGCCATCGTTAAACCTATACCAAAAACTAGTAACCCTGTTTGTATGTCGGATCTCAGGCCAATTAGTATTCTACCGTGCGTTTCTAAAATAATAGAAAAGCTTGTATGTAATCAGCTAACAAAGTACCTTGAAGCAAATAACATCCTTCCTGAGCTGCAGTCTGGCTTTAGAAAGAAGCACAGCACTACCACAGCGCTTATAGAGGTCGTGCATGATATACTGACTGCACAATCCAGTGGTGAGGGTACTATTTTAACATTACTTGATTTCTCGCGTGCCTTTGAAACCCTCAATATCCCATTACTTCTTTCAAAATTATATTTTTATGGTTTAAGCAGAAACGCAACCCAATGGTTTGCCAGTTACTTTAAAAATAGGTCACAGCAAGTTGAAATACAGTTAAATGGAAAAGGTAAAGCTATTTCTGGGGAGCGCCCTGTGAACCGAGGAGTACCGCAAGGATCCATTTTAGGTCCCTTACTTTTTATAATATATAGTGCAGACATTATTAAAAATATAGAGTATTGTAAGTACCACATGTACGCTGACGACTTACAGATATATATATCGTTTAAGCCTTGTGATGTTCAAGTAGCAGTGACAAAATTGAACTTGGATTTGGGTCGGATATCTTCGTGGTCAGAGCGTAACGCATTGGTTCTCAATCCAAAAAAAGTCGCAGTACCTTATTCTAGGATCGCCAAATCAAATAAAAAAGATCACACTAAGCCACCCTGCCATTATTGTAAACAACGAATCTATTGTGAGAGTCACTGAAGTCAGAAATTTGGGGGTAATAATGGACGACAAACTTCGTTTTGAGAAACATGTAATGAATATTGCACGTAACTGTTTTTATAGGTTGAAAGTACTTTACCGTATTCGAGAGTACCTAAGTGTCACCTTACGTATACATCTCTGCGAGTCTATCGTGCTTTCAAAATTCAATTACGCGGATTCTCTCATAGGCCCACGACTATTATCTCGAACACAGCAAATAATACAGCGGGTACAGAATGCCTGTGCACGCTTTTGTTTCAACGTACCACCACGAGCACATGTAACCCCTTTCATTAATAAAGCTAATATTTTAAAAATGGACTGTCGCAGGCGACTACACTTTGCCTCACTTTTGTTTGGAGTTATTAAAAATAAAGAACCTTTATATTTATATAATAAGTTGATTTGGTCTAAAGATCAAAATAAGCAGTATAATACCAGATCATCCAATTACAAGTTAGTATATCCTTTCTACCGGTCGGCCGCTTTCAGAGGTAGTTTTAAATATAATGCCACTAAATGTTGGAATAACCTCCCGCCTCCACTGCGTGACCTGAAAACAATTAGTGGGTTTAAAATCAAATACAGGTTACACTTACTTTCGGAACAAAAAAAATACCGATCTATAAAATAAACTGGTGGGAGGTTAAGCTCTTTCAACACGTCAGTAATCTCAGTCCCATAAATTATGTAGATATTTTTAATTTTCAATTTATATAATATATAAAACTATTTTATTTAAATATTTATATAATAAATTTACTTTTTCTGACAATCATTTTCTTACCTTTATTCTTTAGCCTACGTTTATTCCGCATTATTAATAAATAAAAATGATATATTTAGAAGGAAAACGTTAATTCTATTTTGTACTTACCTTCATTAGACTAATGATATCCACTATTTATGTGTATTAGAATTTAAAAACATATATTTTTTTTATATATTCCGCGTCGCATTACAGCATGTGCATTGAGGCAGCCGTCCGAGTTACGTCGGAGTGCGGGCTGGACTGAAAACCAGTGTCGGGATCAGAGCAATTCGTGTTTCTGTATCTCGATTTTTACTGAGTCCTGTCCATTTCACGGTCTTATGCTGCTACACAGACTCATTTTATATTATTTTTACATTTTTGTTAATTTAGGGAAATATTGTTTTATTTTTTGTTTAATTCCAATTTTTTGCTTTGTTTTGTATCTACTGTGATTAGACCGTGAATAAATGCTTTTTCTTTCTTTCTTTCTTTCTTTCTTTCTTTCAAACAGCTAGACAGTATGCTAGTAACAGAGAAGAATTACGCCAAAAAGCAAAAGAACAAATCCTAGCTGTCCAAGGGGAAAACAAAAAATATTACAACAGAAAAAGGAAAGAGAGTTGGAAATATAAGGAAGGTGACCTAGTTGCCGTCAAGCGAACACAATTTGGTCCCGGCTTAAAACTAAGGGCAAAGTTCCTTGGTCCTTATCGAGTTACCAAAGTTCACTCGAACGACCGTTATGATGTTCAGAAGGCTGACACAACGGCAGAAGGTCCTAACCGCACTTCCAGCTCAGCTGACAATATGAAGAAATGGCCAGAGACAAATGTTATTCATTAAATGGTGAGTATGAAGTATGAATGAGAAGAACGATTTGAGATATTGTTTAAGTATATTTTGTATAAATAAGTTTTACTGAGGAGCTCTAATTATATGTGAGTATACTATATTCTAAGGAAAGTTGTATTCGTGATTGAATGTGGAAATGTAAATGGCTAATATGTAGTTACTTATAACTAAGTATTGTATACAACTGCTTACCTGCTGTACCTATGTCGTATGTATTATGCCACAGAGTTTAATAAGGGCTAAATAAAACAAAATGTAATAGAAATTTATTAAGTTTATTCTAAGAAAACATTGTAAACTAATATTGGCAGAATTGTAATTCATATGAAGATGTGTGGAAGTGTATGTGTCTGCGGACAGACATAATAGCAGGAATGGCCGAATGTGGGAAATGGAAATGTATGAAGGAGACAGAGGAATGTGAGAGAAAGGGATGAGGAGAGGGGATGCAAGATGCGAGCACAGAGCGAGAAATGACGCAACTTGCGAACGATGTGTTACTAAAAAAGTAAAATAAAAGTTAAATAAGTGATCCCGTGCTTTCCTTTTGATTTAATCCCACAGATATACAAGGAAAAGGAAATTTTTTTAAGTCGAATATAGACACTATCTTTCCAGATTGTAAAGTAATGTATTTTTGACCTGATAGCAGTGTCCTGTTTAAACAATCTCAGCGATAAACTCCACTAAGTAAGCTACCTAAGTGCTTAAGAAAGTTAAACCAATTTTCTAGGAATCAATATAGAAATACATACACACTTCCTCAAGTTAACTTATTTAAATAAAACGTCAAAACAAACTCAACAAGTCCATGAACTAATTTTGTTTAAATTTATAACATCGAAACTTATAATGAAGTTGTCTCTGAAAATTTATTCTTTTTATTAAAATAAAAAGCTTTTCTATTATAAAAACACTAAAATCACAAATGTAAAAAACTTTGTTCAATTAGAATAGTAGCTTAGCAAACGGCTCCGCGGGTTTGAATCCCGCACGGAACAAGTATTTGTATGGCCTACAAGTAATTGTTCCGGGTCTGGATGTATGTCCTTGTGAAATTTATGTTGCCCCCACGATACAGGAGAAAATCCTAGTGGGGAGGTAACGTTTAATTAAAAAAAAAAGAATAAAAAAGTGACGGTCGTCGGAGAGAGGCCTATTCACTTTGTTCACATCAAAATGATAGTCACTATTTTATGGAAGAGGCGGCAAATAAGGATGTATGCATGCAAAATTTGCGATTGGCGATATATTGAAAATAGGCCGTATAAAATAAAAATTTACAAATAGATTTTTTTATATTATTTTTATAGTATAAATAATACTTACAAAAAGTCAATTTTTTGTTTTGTTTATCACTGGTCCGCTAAATACTCGGTCTTCCAATGACGGAAGTACTATATAGGACTGTCCAGAACTGATACGATCACGATACGAACGAGCAGTGATCATCTCATACACAGGATTTATTGTTTACAAAAAACCCGACCTAATAAACATTCCTAAACTTTAACCGAATATATTATGAAAGTGAAAGAAGCGTGAGAGGTGTGTTAAGATCATGCCAAATGAGAGTTCGTATTCTCTGCCTACCCCTATGGCTGACTTACGTGAGTGTTTATGTTATATCATACTACCGTAGGAAATTTTATTAAAATATCAAGAGGTACAATATACTTTTGAATAAGATATTACCTGTTACGTTGTTTTCTTTTCACATAAACTCCTTTAATGGCTCTTCTTCCAGAGCTTTACAACATTAAAATGCTCTTAACGACTGAGACTGGTCCATAATTAAGAGCTTTTTGATTTTTAAACGGTGAACTGAGCTTGTATATTTGCAAAGACATATCAAATTTGCTAAACTTTTTATGACATTTCATATTGTTTTAAAAAAATATTTTAACATTCATATATTTTTCAGAGAGATACAAATAAATATCCAGATTTTAGAACAACATTACCTCCATTAGGTTAAGACATATTACCAAGATTTTAGTTGTGATACTAGAATAAAGCTATTAAGCTTTTACGTGTTAATATTATCCAAAATTATTTTTTCTTATTAAAAAACACGTCAAATACTCTCTATGTTGGGAAATCTTATGGCGTGTAGTAGAATTTTAAGGGCTGATACTGAGAATAATATCTTGTCTTTTTAATATGATAATTTATCTAACAATCTAAGATCCCGTAACATAAAACTTACTGTAACAATACTAAAGTTTAATTTTGTATGTACTGGCCTTAATTTAATTATTTATATATGCTACCGTTACAGCTCATTAAAACCACTGCAGAACAAAGCCACTGCAAATCTTGCCGTAGTTGCCTTGGCAGCCTTGCCAAACGCTAGGCAGGTTTGGAAACAGCATTTTTTCTATTTTTTATTATTATTAGGTAGATGCTGCCCATATCCTGGTTTGTTCCCTTTGTCGCTTCTTGTGACACCCACGGGGCAATGAACCGCCACTACATGGCGAATACTGTAGTTATTCACACTTATATTCATTCCGCTTTTCATTGATTCTTTTTTACTATTATAACTTTACAATAATCAGATATAATAATTTCATTTATTAAAATATGTTTTGTTTTAACAATGGACTGATTGGGAAATAAATGTATACCAGAAAATAATTAATTGCCATTAAACAACATTCGTAAGGAATTCAAAATACATCTATGCGGATCAAAAATAACGCAAAGTAATAAAGAACTTATTAGGGTAACGAAAAAACTATTTCATTAGATAGGATGGTAGCCAACCGCTGAGATATTGAGAAAGTTTTTTGTTTTCTGAAAGGCGTGTTAAGTGAAGGGGGAAGTTCAGAACATGTATTACGTCGATGTTTTATTTTATGAGTGCTCCAAAATTAATAAGGAAAGTTCTCCAAAAGCGTTGCTTAGACGGACATTAAAAGTCTTTGGAATTCAAAAAAGATGATATTAATATATGTTGGTTGTTTTTTTTTAATTTAGAAATATTTATTAACTTTAGTTAAATCAAATAAATATGACAAAATCTCCACAAATAGGCAAGTGTCTTTATCAGTGTAAGGATTATCTTAGAACTAATATGTGAAGTAAGTTAATAGTAAACAAACGTTTTTTAAAATAAGCTTTTATTAAAATGCTTTAAAAAGTAGTAGATAAAATTAAAACACATTTTATTACATTATCCAATGTATAAAAATTAAAATTTGTTTTTTCGTATTTCATGCGGTGCCATAATGTTCATCAGATTGCGATAAAACTTTGTCAATTTATTGCCTTCACTTGCGCAAAGATTACAAGGCATGGTAAGTACAATCAACTTACAGTAGGTGACGCTTGTCGTACCGAAAAATTTATTTGAAAGTCATGTACCATTCAATTTCAATGAATGGATTATCATTAGTAGTTAAACAATATAACCCTTTCAAAGGAGACAATTTGTTTTTGGAAGGATAATGGGCCCATCAAAAATAGTAGCGTAACTTAATGAATAGTATTAGGTTTATCGCATCTAACGGGAATACTGAGAAATTATTAATTGAAATATGAATACTACAGCAACCTTAAACTAAACTAAAAGCGATTGTGTAGTAGTTTTCACCGTTATTATAAATTAAATTCGTTCACTGTTCAATAATAAATAGTATAAAACAAAGTTGTGGGTACATTTGCAATTTATAGGTACTTTAAGATTAGCGGAAAATCCTTTTAGTAGTCCCGGAAAAGCAGCGCACAGACAACAAACGTGGCGAGAAAACTATTTTTACAACCATTGATTGATAGTAAGGATCAATCCCAAACACTATGACAGTAATTAAAAACATACGTTTAAAGTCATTCGTATTATTACTTATACACGCTTTAAGATGAAGATTATGAAAAAGATATTTTATAATGGTTATGTAAGGGTAAGAAACACAAAGTATAACGCCACCGTATTTCTTTTTGTAAATAATTATTTTTAAATTTATTTCATAAGTCTAGTAGACAGACAGACAGGCACGATGTCAAACATTGTTTTAATATGTTTAAAACTGCAAACCAATTTACGATTTTAAACAAAAAAAAAGATAAATAAAAAGATAGATGTTTTTAATGGAATTTGTTTGGATAAAAAATGCATAGTATCACTCTATTTACTGTCATTTACGTTTTTTCAAAGTTTTAACGTTGCAGAGTCAAGCTGCGGTAAAGTTATAGTTTTAGTACGAATAGGTCGGCTTGACCGGAGAAGGACCACGCTCTCACGTTAGTATTCTGATCAACGTAAAATAGCAGCTAAATATTGCTGTGTTTCGTATAGTGTGTGTCTCTTCACTCACGATACGAAATACAATCTTAACAGCGCCTTAGAAACCGGAGAATCTTTTCACTATAAACGAGGGCTTCTATCTTAGATTTCAGAGTGACAACGCATCTGCAGTTTGCGTCTTAATCGAGGATAAATGTAGATGTTTATGGGTTACAGCATCTACTTACTATTAGGTGGACTGTGTGCTCGGTTATCACCCTTATACTACAAAAAAGTAGCACGAACACTCAGGTCTGGTTTGAAAACTTTGTTTATATGTATTGATTGATTGGTTAGCATACATATCAAACACCATTTAAGTCGAGTTATATAAACAGTGATAAATATAAAGCGAGACTTTCAAATTGATTGTGTCAAGGTGAAAATACACAATGTTTAATGTCACTGTCCTGAAGCAGCAAAGCTACGCTCACTGTATGTACTTTGGTTTGAAATGTGTTGACAGATTAGCAATCATACTCCAAACACCATCAAAGCGAAAATGATTAGGTTATAACATGTTTGTCTATTCAATAAAACTAAATTTACAGATTCTATCGCGTTTATTTAATTGATTTTACTTTTTTTTTAATTCCCGACGTTTCGGGTGCTTTACAGCAACCATGGTCACGGGGGGACTGAGATGTTTGACGTCCCAATGTCATTGTTAGCCCGGATACCTTCAGTTTTTGATTATTAATTTTTGGTCCAATTCACGCAAAACGAACTAACAGTATCTCGAAGTCTTGCAGTGGTATGCTTGGGTTTGGGTTTAATTTTGTTAATTATAGGATCCCAAGCAGATAGCAGCACCCAACCATCTTCTCTATTGAAATTAGGATGTTTTTAATTTCAATAGCCTCACGTATCATCCTTGGTAGGAATCGGTGTTCTTTTGCGAGGATTTGTGGTTTATCAAATCTGATGTAATGGTGGCGACGATCTTAAACATGTTCACAGACTGCAGACTTGCCGGAGCGTCGGTGCTTCAACGTCAGCTATATATTCTTTCACACGGGTTTTTATGGATCTTTTTGTTTGACCTATGTAAGAGATACCACATTCACAATCTAACTTGTACACTCCTGCATCTTGTATAGAGATATTACACTTTACAAGTGTAATATCCCCCTACAAGGGAATGATCGTTCACGCGTTGTTGTCGCTTACGTAGAAGGGCGTTTTCCAAAAAAAGTTGTACCTTGAAAAAAGTCAGTGTCCGGCCACTTTCAGAATAAATTATCAAATTTTATAAAAGTTTTTATTACATATCATTTATTTTAATAATAAAGTAACATATAGTCTCATAAATCAAATAAAAATAAGGTCTGAATCTGTTATAAATCAAAAATAAAATCAAGATAAGTAAAATGAGGTCGATGTTTTTGGTATGTCCCACATCTACTGTGTCAACTTCAGAGTCACATAATACGGTCGTGTTATATTATTATTCAAACGTTTTGCATTTGACTGGTCATTTATGACCGTAACTTCAATTTTAAACCTGAAATGTACATGTTACGGTTGAAAATTATTTTAAAATACCAGATTTTGGGTTGTCCTGCAAAATAGCGTATGATGGAATTTCCGCGTACGTGACCGCATTTTCAACGACTTCCAACAAAAAATACCACCAATTCAATGCATTTTCCCAAATATAGCAACATTATTAGTCTATGGTGGCTGCTGTATTTAATTTTTGACAGCCAGTTCGCCAACAAAACGTAATCGAAGTGGTCGTCTCGACTCATGTGAAAAAAATAATTCCACAAACGATACTGCTTTTCTCCAGGTAACGTATTCATGTGTATTTCATTCTATTTTCTATTAAACATGTTAATTTATTGTTATTTGAAATGTTATGTTATATTGAACAAAAGTTTTATAACTAATTAGTAAATTCATTTCAAAATTTTATTGGCATGGTTACGTTACCTCCATTAACGCTACTATCGCATGAATGGAACTCAAAAGTGACGTAATAGAATCCTAAAGGTCGGTTCATAAAGTCATTGTTTTAATTAGTGTTCTAAAGTCTAAATAAATTAAGTATGAATAAAATAATAATGAAATGCCTTGAATTTTTTAAATGAATTGCTTATTACTTAATTTCGTGTGTAAATCAAACAAGATTTTTCGACTAGATATTTCGGCTCAAAACACTCCATTCAGGATAACATTAGAAAAATAACAGTGAAATAACGATAGTTATTACGTTATATTGTTGAAATGGCTGCATTTAGTGTTTAATTTTAATGGTATCCTGAATGAAAATTTTTTGTTTTTTGCGTGAAAATATATGTGATAAACAGTTATCACATTTATTTTGACAATTATTTCACGCAACGCTTTTTGTAAATCTATATAAATTTTTTCACAAAAATTTGAGATTTTTCGTACGGGGTACATTATGATAACTCACTATTGATTTTAGGTTTAAATATGCCCTTGACGGCTGCAGAAAAGTCAAAACGGTACCGAGAAAAAATCAAACAAAACCCGGAAAAATATGAAGAATTTAAGAAGAAGGAATTACGAAGACAAAGAAAGCAACAAAAGAAGATTAAAAAGCTCACTGAGGACGAGAAAATGGAAAAAAAGGTAAAACTCTGGAGAGAACAAAAACGAAAACAAAAACACTCAACCGAATCCACAATCAGGGCAATCACGTGACGCATCCAATAATTCAGCTCCACATTCATTGAAAATTAGGTACCGGAAATTGTTAAATAACTACAAAAAGGCTTTAAAGACGATTCGTCAATATAATACAACAACACAGACTCTGAGAAAGAAATTACGCCGAATGAAAAAAAAACATGAAACCGAATTTGATTTATTGAACACAGAAAACGATGAATTGAAAGCAAGACAAGAAATAATGGAAATATCAATTCGTAGTACGTACAGGAATTGTAAGAAAAATAAAGAAAAACAATTAGTTAAAAACGTGATTAGGAAACAGGCGCATATATTGTAAAAAGCACCTGAAAGTAAGATTTTAGGTCTTAAAGGAAGAATCAGGAAAAGGATTAATTTACAACGACCAATAAATAAGAATACTCAGGAAGAAATAGAACTTTTTTATTTGAGAGACGACATAAGTAAAAGCACAGCTGGTAAGAAGGAAACCAGGTCCAAAGACAAACAAAAAGCACAAATAAGATACTTAGTCGACACACTGAAAAACGTATACGAAATTTATAAAAAAGACGGTGGGTCATGCGGCTTCACCACCTTTTACAGATACAAGCCTTATTATGTACTGTCTCCAAGTATCAATAATAGAGAAACCTGCTTATGTATTAAGCACAGTAACTTTGAGTACATGTTTAATGCATTGAAGTGTAAAGATGTCACAACTTACAAGAATATAAAGGAGCTCTTGAACATCGTTGCATGTGATATTACGCGTTATGACTGCATGTACAATAAATGTAAAGATTGTAAGAGTATTTCATATGATGAACAAAACCTCGATTCTGCTATATCATGGTTCAAATGGGCTAGGGTAAACCATGAATATGAAAAATCCAATCAATGCACTTTAGTGCCTCCAAAAAACACGATCACTTTTCATAATATAATTTATATATTTTTTTATATATATATAACATAATATAATAATTTTTTGGAAAAATCTATCCCAATCATTCGTATCTGTTTCAGATAACAATTGCCATGAGCCTTTTATTATACAAAGAATGGTAAAATGTAATGCATGTAAAAATTGGGTTTGCCTGATATGTAGCGGAACAACCTTTTTTGACTACATTTGTTCGATTTGTCTTGGGACTGATGAATAGTTTTTTGTTACAGTTTAAGACCGTTTACAAAGTACGGCATTTCATACAAACTTTCAAGTCTTTATATTTCGAAATAAATGAACCGATTTTAATGAAACTTCCTATGCATAAGCAGGATATATAGGTCCAAAAAGTTAATGAGAACATTTTCGAAAAATAATGTTACAGCTAAATTCAGCCGATTTTAAATTTTCCATAGAAACAGATATTTCCAATTATCTTGTTTTAAATAAGACATTTCGAAAATGTTCTTTACTAACTTTTTAGAACTATGTGTTCTGCTTATGCGTGTGAAGTTTCATTAAAATCGGTTCATGCATTTCGAAAACAAGGACTTGAAAGTTTATATGAAATGCCGTACGTTTTAAACGCTCTTAAATGACATACTAGTAATATTATGTTTAATACGATAAGTACAAGTTACCATGATTGTTGTCATAATTGAGAGTCATATAGACGTTGCCTTACAGTTCCTAAACGTCATTTTCGAATTACATTAACGTCACTGTCCTATTATTACTGTGATTTATTTTCTAAGACTAATTAATAGATCTCAAAGAAATTTGACTGTTTTTGTTCAATATAGTTTACTATAAATTTTTAATTTGTTATAATTAAACTTTTGAAAGAATATTTCTCATATTTGACGTTCTAGGATGAAAAAAATATAGTACAAAGTACCCAAAAGTAGCGTAAGGAATATCTTTGTTAAAACATTTTTTGATTAGATCTAATATGCTGAATTATCAATATTTTTTAGAAAACAGATTGTGTTTATTTTTCATTAATAAAGTTAAAAATACTGAACTTCTTTTAGTTTTCATGAAAACTATTTTAAAATTAGTAACGTAATGGAATTTCTTGAGAACATAATTTAATTAAAATTGTAATTATTTTCAAAATTCATTATTATTTTCTTAAAAAAATACTATTTTCATACTGCTCATACTATATTTTATCAATTTAATTACATTTTGAAGCTAAATGTTACAACTCATACAAGTGGAATTCTAACTACGTCACCGACAATTTTTTTGAAAAACGCCCAGAAATGAAAATTCATAGTAATCTAAATAATTTCCATATTTTTTCCACTTTTTATGTGCTTTCGCTTTTTCTTTTATTATTTTAATAAGAGCTTGGTTGTACCAGAATGGATAAGTATGATTGCAATGTGTTGTTTTATAAGGAATATATTTTGAGATTATGTTATTAATGGTATCATAAAAAATATTACAAGCGTTCTCAGCTCCTCACGAGCCCAACAAAGATAGCTAATCGATGTTATCAAACGCTTCATTCATTTTGTCATAATCGCCTCTGTTGAAGCTATGCTTTGGGAGTGATGCTTCAACTAGAGGGGTAAATGTGATATCTAAGACGTCCATTACAAGAGCTGGGTGATCCCGACCAATATTAAATAGGGGTGAGGTTCAGTTAGTGATTTCCAATGAAAGATCGGAAAATACTAGGTCTAATGTATTGCCAGCTTGATTTATAATGGTATTATATTTTTTTAACCATAGTAAACTCAATTCTTCTGTCAGTCTGTTTCCAGCGTCCCTCACATCCACGTTACAACCACTTGTATGTACAGGGCCATCCCTGTGCCACGATATACATGGCATATTTAAGTCGCTCATCACTAATAAATGTCCCTGTATTAAAGTAAGTTTGTATAAAAAGCGGAATATTATAACATTGAGGCACTTATGGATGATTACAACTTCCGGGAAGGGTGACCTCTACATAGTTATTTCTAATTTTTATGTGTTTTTAATTGTAAAATACATGATCGTAAGCTGTTTTTTAAAGAAAGTCCCGCTGGGTTTCTTGTTGGTTATTCCCAAGACGGAGGTTTTTTTTCCCGCACCAGTTGTAAATTTAAAAAATGTGACTTTCAATAAGTATTATTTATAATTAATAAAATAGTTTTTGTTTTTGTTTGTTAGAAAACATTCTCTTTTTTTGTTTTGGTACTGTATTTGTTCCATAAAAATATGGTTATAAGGAATTATATTATATCTTTTATATATGATTTCTAACTTAAGATTAAAGAGCATTTAATGACTCAACGCAACCATTAAATTATTCTCGTACATAAAGTTCATACTAATAATCATAAATTTTACTTTAACAGATTTTGATGAAACAAAAAAACATAAGTGCAGGTCACACGCTGTAAAAGTGAAACCTTCAGATAACTAAATTTCTTGAAAATGGGGCGAATACGGAGAAAAATTAGTAGGAAAACATTTGTAGGGTTTATTTATTGTAGTAAAGGGAGTAGCTTGCAGGAACCGGAAGCAATATTGTTCTAGTGCTGCGATGAACCTTGTGAAGCTAGCTGGCTTGCAGGATCTAAAGACTGCAGTCAATATCTGCTCGGTAGCGAATGGATGGAATACTTGGGCACGATGATGAAGGCTTGAAATTTTAGGTTTCCAAAGGTTGCATTGCTGCGTGTTCAGATCACGTATGAGTCACCACTGTGGCCGTTGAAGGTAAAGGGGAAATCTTCCACAGGGCTAGCTGTTTAGCTCGGGAAGTAGCTTGGGAACTTTGACAGCCCGATTTCGGCTTCTGTGTGTTTTCGTTTATGGCGCGACGACAGCGCCCCGGAAAAACTCCTACTATTAACGACAACTTTTGGCGTTCTGTTTATAATTAATTTAAGAGCACCACTTTTTACACCGCAGTGTTGAAGTTTCCCGATTAATGTTTCATAGTTAACACAATCGAAAGTTTTAGATATGTCACAAAATATACCCAAAGCATCCTGTCAATTTTCCCATACATTGGTTATATATTTAATCATCTCAACACCAGCATCAGTTCTCGAGCAACCCCTTATAAAAACGAATTTATTTTTATGTTTTAAATTATTTATATTTAAATATTTAACATTTGATCAAGAAAATGTTTTCCAAAAATTTTACTACGTGTTGGCAGTAGAGAAATAGGTCTAAAATTCTATTTCTCTAAGTCCTATGTAGTACCATATTTAAATAAAGGTATTAATTTACTATGTTTCATTATATCAGGAAACGCACCAGATTCGCTACTAGTATTAAAAATAACATTTAGTTGAGGTGCGATTGTATTTATAATAGACGCAGAAATTTTAACGGAAATCCCCAACATATCTGCGGTTTTCTTAATATCAATAGTTTTAAAATATTTTTCAATATTTTTTGATATTGCTTTATAAAATGTAAAACTCTTTATACACGCATTTAAATTTTGTTTAAGTGATGATTCGGCGACAGCATCCAACTTCTGAGCACAGACATATTCATATTTCTGAGAGCTTTTTTTAACTAGAAAGTAATATCGAGTGTCAGCCAAATTTACCTTCAATTTTTCAAATTTAGATTTTCTAATTAATATTGTTTTACTTTACCACCGAGTACGTGGTGAAACAAATTTTAAAAGTTCTATAAAACCAACAATGGTTTTTCAGCATTGAAGGATTAGTGACGTATCGGTGATTAACTTATTTATGTACTTGATCGGTTATTTGATAAAATAACTCCACATATGTATACAAATGTCTATACTTGTATGGAGTTATTACTAATATATTTGAAGTGTATTTAAAATATAATTAACTAGTAAGCCCAAGCTTCACATGGATGACTTCTTAATTTCAATAACAGCTCCAATTACTGGGTTAAACAGTGAAATTAAACACTCCACGGACCGAAAACCACTCGAAAAACACACAAAAAACATCAAAATCGGTCCAGACGTTTCAAAGGCTTTTAGTCACAAACACGCGTACGTAAAAGATATTTATATAAATTTTACGCTCGTAATATATAGTAATACAATTTCTTACTAATAAAGATTACATACGAAGGAAGCCGTGGGCGAAGCTATTTATTAATCATTAAAAAATAATATAAAACTAAAACAATGTTTCTCTAGTACCAAGTTTTAATATTTAACTAAACAAAACTCTATAAAAAGGCTTATTATAATAAATAATGAATACATCGTTGATAAAACACCCATATGTATGAGGTGGTCGCTTCCAATCTTGTAAAATATAATTAAAAAACTCCACCTGGGTTTATTTTTGGTTCTTCCTAGGATATAGGTTTTTTAAAACCAGTGGTAAAGTAAAATATTAGTTCCAATAAGAATTACATGTTATCTTTATTGAATAAAAAAATCTAATCTATTCTAAAAAAAGCGTTAGAAGGATAAAGAATACTCTTTTGCTATATTTGGTATAAAATATAGTGCACATTGTAAAACTTATACTTTCTTGTTGAAACGAATAAGCTCGGACCCATGTCAGGGTAAATTGATAAAGCCGGCGGGAAGTAGGAATTGAATGTATTAATTTAATTTTCTTACCAGTAAACACCGAGATTATCACTTACATGAAAATGATTTCTCAATTTAAAATTTGCTAAAACTGTAACAGTGCGAGAGGATATGAATAACGAAAACTATTTTATTCGATGAACGTCTGAATACAGAAAACATAGAAAATATTGAGTGCAATATGTTGTAACATAAGCCAATTTTTAATTTTAAAATGCTCTTAATTACGAGCGTAATCTAAAGAAAATAGTATTTTAAAAAAATTCATTGTTATACTTGCCATTTAACACCAGCGCTCTAAAAAAGAAGTATAAATCTGCCTCTAGCTCCTTCAAAAGAGTCATTGGCAAGGCAAAGTCAGAGCACATAGGCAGAATTGGCGAGAAACTGGTTCGCCTTCCTTCTGAAACCCATGCATTCTGGTCTCTCACCAAGGCTGTCCAGGGGAATTTCTGTCAGCCATCTCTTCCATCTCTGCACAGGGAGGGCGACTCACTGGTCCATACCGCAAAGGAGAAAGCCGATCTGCTAGGCTCGTTCTTTGCGTCAAACTCGACTCTCGATTACGGGGGAAGTACGCCGCCGACCATCCCGCGGTGTGAATGTCGCATGCTGGAAGTGCAGTTCACACAGCGCTCGGTTCGCAAAGCACTCCTCTCCCTGGACATCCACAAGTCGAGTGGGCCTGACGAAATCCCCGCAATTGTGCTAATTACGTGTGGTCCAGAGTTGGCACCAGATTTAACGCGTCTTTTCCGGTACTCCTACTCCCTAGGCGTAGTCCCAAATTCATGGAAGACGGCTTTCGTCCACCCGATCCCTAAAAAATGCGACCACTCAGACCAATCCAACTACCGGCCTATCGCCATCACCTCCTTGTTCTTCAAAACTATGGAGTCTATTGTTAACTGCCAGCTCATGAGGTACCTTGAGGATCACCAGCTGATTAGTGATCTCCAATAAAGATTTCGCCGTGGTCGGTCAGCTGGTGATCTTCTGGTCTACCTAACTCGCAGATGGGCGGAGGCAGTAGAGTCCAAGGGGGAGGCATTGGCCGTTAAGCTCCCTTCCTATGAGCTTCTGCCATAAATATTATATATAAATACATTCATACAACATTTTTTTTTGAGAAAATGTCATCTTGGCATAAGGATTTTAGAACCCATTATCTAATATGTCGAACCTCTTACCTTGCTCTATGATGCTGTACGTAGACTATATTTTAGATACAGCACATACAAAAACGGTATCTGCTTAATACTTCGGACTATGAGGTGTTTTCGCATAGTTGCTACTAGCTAAACCCATGGATAGAAATGAGTTGATAAATTTTCGACACCATATGGTTAAATTTTTAGGGATTTAAATGTTTAAAATTATTATAATCGAAATTATCTCGTAGTAATAAGTAATTTAACTTGCTCTCAAAAGCATAACGGTATTTAAGCAATTCAAAGCGCACTGCTTAAAATTGCTAAGTTGAGATTAGTCAACACTTCGGGAAACTTGCTTCGCCTCAGCAAGATAATAATAAGTTGCTTGTTAAAGGAGACCTGCTTAAAGTTTGATCATGCTACTTGAGCAAGTTAGCGTCATTTCCTTTGTTAAATTTCAGGAGCTTATAATTGGATATATTTTGTAGCGACTTACATATATATTTCAACTTTCAAGTATGTATACTCGCCGATAGTACTTATGGAGTATTAAAAGTAATCAGCGTTTAACTAAGCTTGCACCTTGTTCTGTGAAAATTTTTATATTATGTACTGAAGAGCAAATTAAGTAAATAGCATTCAAATTTTGATGAGCCGTGGGAGTTCTTAGGCTCTTGTCACCCTCACTCTACAAAAAATTTTTTCACAAAAAAGGAAAGTCTTAAACTGTGTGCTTGCCGAAAGGCATACATTCAGTTTTTCTACGTCGAAGAGTCTGTCTGTTTCGGCATTACCGCTCTTTGACCTATAGAGGCACCTGTAGACGTGCGGATGGTTATCGCTGTCTACGCGTAACCAAAGGATGGACAGGTTCAAACCTTCAAGACTGCCGAGGCATCGAGAACAGATGTCCTCTCTGACGTATATGCAAACTCCAGCCCGAGGCACAAACACTGTTTCAGTTTGTACCCCGGGTAAGAGAGATACGAAGCATCAGCCGGAGAAGACACCTGCGTCTCGGTCAGAAAGAGCAAAGCCAGCCTCGCCGTCGCGAAATGGTAGTGGACTGCGTTTGTGTTAGAATGAAGTCCCCTGATATTGCATAAATTCACGGATAGCGTGGCAGGGGTTGGCCATTGGTCTTGTTACTCAGTTTGCCCCGAGTAGTTGTTGTGAAATTTTGCCTGCCCTCCCAGAATACGCGGGGCAGCCTGAGCACCCACGCTCAGGAGTGTCGTAAGTGGTCGTTGATGCTCAGCGAGGGATTCTCCAAGGATGCTGGTACCCTCCTGGGATAGATCTTTACTTAATTCCGCTACCTTATTAACGGGTGGGGGGAATTAGGCCTCCGGCCACCTTAACTCGCTAGACGTAACGCGTAAGCTGTGCTTCCACTTCACGCCGGTATTCTGTGACATCGTGGTACCACCCCGGTTCGAGCCGGCCCATATATGCAGCAGCAAAGCTGCCGCGTTCGCGGATCTAATCTGTACCGATTTACCGATTAGATCCGCGAATTAAGAAATTTTAAGCCACAAATTTAGGAATTGGGTCGCATTTTTAATCCGAATCCCTCAGTTCCTCCGTGGGGTAGGGGACTGAGATGTTCAACTTCCAGATGTCATAGTTAACCGTGCTTACCAACAGAATAAAATGATTTTCATTTGTCGGCGTAGATCGGAACAAAAATTAATTATTTTAATCTATGGTAACCGTGGTTAACTATGACATCTGGACGTTGAACATCTCAGTCCCCCCGTGATGAAAGAAAGTTAATATACGCGATAAATTCAGTAAAAACGAGTATTATTTAAATATTAAACGCATATTCATCATTTTCTTTTATAAATTTAAGCAGCCAAACCAGATGAGAAAACTACGAGAATACCCCACAATAGTATTTTATTAATTTATTTATTTTATCATATTTAATGAACATATATTATTCGTTTATATTTGTCATTTCTATTTATACTAATGTAACTAAATGAGAATACTATGTAATTAACCCTAAGATAAATAAAAATAATTTTAACTTATATATGCTGATATTCTTAAAACGACTTTCCACCATGTGAATTTCACCTCTTTATTACTTTAATAATAAAAAATGGCCAGTGTTTATTCCTATTAATGTAAAACCCTTTCAAAATAAATGCGCTTTAGAACAGTTGTCATCCTGTAAAATGTAAAATTTTTATTTTTAATTTTGGGACATGTTTGCCATTGTTGGCCAAACACTCCATTCATTTTATAATATAAATCGTATTTTAGTAAACAAAGAAACTGCGCTTTGATTCTTAATCGAGGATAGATGTTGATGTCTACGAGCCACAGAAGTTGGACTGTAAACCCGTTTGTCAACCGTATTTAAAAACCTATTATTTAAGCTAAAATGAAACGCGTTAAAAGCCGTAAAATTACTTAATTTCAAAACTAATATAATAATAATAGTAAAATATAATAATAATAGTAAAATTACTTTAATTTAATGTGTAGTGTTCGCATAAATACACGAAATCATTATATTTCACATTCACTTTATAATATTAAAGTATATTGTAGTAAAAACTAGTAGCCTTCATACAAGCCACTGCAACGCTTTTCATTTTAAAGAGGGTTTTAGAGCAGAAAAAGTTTGCCGCACTGCTGCTTTTGTTCGAATTAGAGCATACACTATCGGTAGATTATTAAAATACCAAAATAATTTAAATATTAAAACTAAATAGGTTTTCAGGTTTTAAAATACTTTTTCGATATTATTGCACTAAATAATCTTTTTGAGGTAGATAGACGTTTTATAAAGTGTAGGCAGATACTACAGACTTCTATTTAGTATGATACCAACGCACCTATTTCGCTTCTTTCACATCCAAATATCTGCATAAATGCTCGTAGGTTGAGGCTACTCTTTGACACATCTTCAATATACTGCCAATTTGAACGATAGATTCCGTCTATTGTATCCTTGCCGAGTTTTGGTAGAAAAGTAAATTTTAATCTAAATCCCGAAGGTAGCATTAGCATTTTAATTCTTTATCGAGGATGGATGTAAATGTCTATTGACCACAGAATACCATTATTCAATGAAAAAACATATTACGCGATGTACATGATAAATTGTGTTTACCTTGTAAAATACCTACTGAAATGAAATAAAATAAATATAAAACAAAATGACTTTTACACACCATGTCTAAGCACTGTTTTCGGAAACTTTAAGTGGTTATTTCATTCTTTTTAGTTCTATGAAGTTGACTCTTATATTTTAGTAAAAGTTTAGATTTAAGATTTGCAGTTTTCCTAGCGATGTTTAGGCCGAGCGCTAAGTCTATAAACTGTTATGACTTTCATATTATAATATTTACCAACAATTTTTAATAGTTCGTTGGAACTATTTGACATAAGGCGCCGTTGCAGACTATTTTTCAACCCTCTGTCCCTTAGTTTTAAAGTAATTATTCTGCATAAAAGTTTTGTAATGACTGACTTTCTAATCGGCTTGACCAAAATTCATAATTAATGATACTTGATCGCTACTTAGACGTGTGCCTTGCAGAGATTTCATAATTAAACGCTTAAAAAGTTATATCAAATAAAAAGGCTAATTATTCTTAGGTTATGTTGAGAATACATTTACAAATTCGTTTTTATTTTTATGTTATGTTCAAGCGCTCGCGTTGAAACCCAAGGCGCGTTTTCTTCTATGACCCGCAAATCCACCTGGATAGCCCTGGTTTCTATACGCGGAGGTCATGACGCCAGAAAAACGAGCTGCCGACAGTACCATCATCAGCGCTGTAGGTTACCCTGCAGCATTACGCTGAGTCGTTCATTAGCTTTTCACTGACTCGATACACACCCCATATCTTGTGGGCTTAAAATACCATTCGCTTAACCGTATTTTTTCTTTATGTGATGTGTATAGTGCCACTGAATAAATGTTTTTCTTTCTTTCTTCACCAGCTTTTCTGCTGTCTTTGCTCCTCTGCTGACCAGTTTTAGGCCACAGAGGGTAGGTAGGTAGGGTAGCGCCTTTTTATATACCACTCACTGCTCTCCCGTTGCAGTTGTCAAGATTCACAGTACAAACTTAATGTATGGCTGACATTTAAAGACATACATGTATATTTTATAGTTATACGAGAAAAAGTTTAGTATAATGATAAGTTGTTACTGCAGCTTACACCTGCAACAAGCTTCAAAGTAAAAAAATTCGTTTTCACCAATAAGTACTTTCGGATATAGTACTTTTTAGTGGAAAAATAGGTGAAAAACATAATATTACTCCCTTTTAAATATCTAATATTGATGAAATACATGATAATAAACACAGTAAGTTATTTAAAACCATACAAAAAAACTTCATTTATGCATTTGATTACATTTTATGCCGCATGTACCGCAAAAGCAGCTTTTTATTCCCACTAGCGAAATCGTAACAAGCCGCAAATGAGTTTCCTGAAGTATGAAAATTACTGGATGAGCACCGGATGCAATGTTGTTCTAGTTATTTTCAGACACTTTATATCTGAGTTTGAACAGCTGAATAAATTAAATTTGCTTTAAGTTTTAACTTGTAGCTTTTTAAAAAAATAGTAAAAAAATCTTGTAGTATTAAACGAGCAATATACGAGTATAATACGCATAGATAGTATTTATATAATGTTTCATTTGTTTTTGTGATTATATAAATAAATATTATAATTAAAGAAATATCGTGTATAGTTGTTTGACCGCACAATGTGATTGGAAATTGATCAAGCAAAGTTACCTTTTAATAAACTAGTGGCTAGTGCGTAGTGCTACCTACTATGTAATGTAGTCAGTTTTTTTTTTCAGATTTAGGTATTTGTGCATTAATATTAAAGCCTCTGTGGCCAACATCTGGGTAAAAATAAATTATAACAAAAACATGAAATACTTTGTTTGCGGAGTCACGTATATTTTTATGGCGATGTGTGTACTTTCCCACGAAGTCAAAACTTTAGTCTAAAAATGTTAAATTGCAGTGTTTTACTGAAAGGAATTCATTCGTTATATTCATTGTCTTTATTTATATTTATTTACTGATAATAAATATTTTTAATCATTATAATAAAAATAATATATTTATTACTTAAATGTTTCTGGGAAAAGGTTCTAACAATCTGTATGAAATTTTAAATTCTGATAATTGTTAGTGATTGGTACTGGTAATGCTCAGGTTGGTACGGTGCTCGGTTTACATAATATACAGTTGTTCTGAAAATTCCATAGCGTGATTTGGGTTTCAGTTATTATTGGATCCATTTACGCTATTATGAAACGATAATTGTAATGTCACACAAGATTTGTCAAGTATAGTATATATGTCGGAAACGAGGTCCATCCTAGTTCTCAGGGATGACAATTCATCTACATTTTGATATTTCATTGACGATAGATGTAATTGTCTATAGGCCACAGCATCCACTTACTATCAGATACTCTGTGTGCTCGTTTTCCAAAACTCTACTCATTATTTGACTAATGAATTGTTTTTATATACGTTGTTAGCAGTTGATTAACCCCCCATAAACAATTACATAAATAGACGGCCCCCAGTCCCCGGCGGCTCCCGCTATTCCTGGCTACGGTGGCGACCATGGTAACGGCGGAGCAAGAGGTGCTAAGAATCTCCGGTGGAGGTTCGGTTGACACCTACGACGACTCGACCTGGCAACATTCAACGCACGCACCCTGAGGACTGACGAGAAGATCCTGGAGCTAGAAGAAGAGATAGACAAGTTGCACTGGAATATTATAGGATTATCCGAAGTCCGAAGACAGGGAGAGGACACGGTGTTTCTCAAATCCGGCAACTTGTTCTATCCCCGGGAGGGCGACCATCCGTCCCAAGAAGGTGTCGGATTTATCGTCCACAAGTTTCTCATCAACAACGTTGTAAAGATTGGGAGTGTGTCGACGAGGGTCCCGTACCTGATACTCAGAATCACCAAATGGTATTCGCTGAAGGTCATACAGGTTTACGCACCAACCTCGGCACATCCCGATAAGGAGGTGGAGAAAAAGTATGAGGATATTTCCAAAGCCATGCATTCCTCCAAAATCCTCTACACGGTGTAGATGGGAGACGTCAACGCAAAACTAGGCACAAGAGAAAACGGTGAGCTGAAGTTAGGGAAATTTGGAGTAGGGCAACGGAACCGAAGAAGCCAGCAGCTGGCCGACTTTATGGAGAAAGAGGGACTCTTTATGATGAACTCTTTCTTCCAGAAGCGGCCCAACAGGAAGTGGACCTGGTCAAGCCCCGACGGTTCGACAAAAAATGAGATTGACTTTATTATGACGACCAGACACTAACTGTTCAGTGATGTCTCGGTGATCGCAAGGGTGAAAACTGGCAGAGATCAACGAATGGTTAGAGGCACTCTAAACTTAAACGTTAAGTTTAAGTGCCTACAAGATTGCAATGCAGTGGACGATATGAATGACAAGCTCATGGAAACTGTCCATGAGGTCGGAGCTAAGTTCTGCAAGACCCGCCGCAGAAGAACACAAAAACTCTCCGATCACACTTTTAATCTCATGGATGTTAGACCGGAGATGAGGCTGCAATCGTCAACAGACTTGACAGCATACAGGCAACTGAACAGACAGATCTCCAAATGCATGCGGCGAGACTAACGCAAATTTAATACTGCTCGTATTAAAGAAGCGATCGAGCGGAACCAGGGCTCCAAAGTCTTTGCCAGGGATCTGTCTGCCAGTAAGAGCCAACTATCAAAGCTGAAGACTAAGTGTGGCAGCATCGTTTCCGGAACACCTGAGATTTTGAGTGAGATTGAGAGGTTCTATGGGCTGTACACATAATCGTTTGAGCCATACGCAAGTGTGAGTAACGATCCAAGAGCAAGTCTTATCCGACACTATTCCGATGATATCCCGGACGTCAATCTAAGCGAGATTAGAATGGCTCTCCAGCACCTTAAAAACGGCAGGGCCCCAGGCGAGGACGGAATTACAGCGGAGCTTCTTAAAGTGGGTGGAACACCAGTACTTGAAGTCCTTCAGAAGCTCTTCAACTCCGTCCTCCATGGTGGCACTACTCCAAAGGAGTGGAGCAGAAGTGCGGTGGTCTTGTTCTTTAAGAAAGGCGACAACGCTCTCTTGAAGAACTACAGACCGATTTCCCTTCTGAGTCGCGTCTAGGTGCTGTTTTCGAGAGTCAAAATTCTGTCGAAATTTGGGCGGTGCCACAGTCCCGTCAGCGGTGCCAATTTGACTGTCGGTATATCGATATGCTGAAATGTTTGTACAGTAAGGTTACGATGGCTATCCGAGACAGAACCGGAGTAAGAAACCTATCCAGCTGCAGAGAGGTGTAAGACAGAGTGACATTATTTCCCTGAAACTCTTCACTGCTGTATGAAAAGACGTTTTCAAGCTATTCGACTGGAAAGGATACAGCATTAACATCAATGGCGAGTACATCACTCACTTTCGATTTGCCGACGATATAGTCCTTATGGCAGAATCGCTGGAGGACTTAGGCACTATGCTCAATGACCTCAATAGTGCCTCCCAACGGATAGGTCTTAAATTGAACATGGACAAAACAAAGATTATGTTTAATGTTAAGATTATGTCCATGTCACACCTGTACCGGTAGTTGTTGGGAGCACTATGCTCGAAGTTGTTGACGAGTACGTTTACCTGGGACAAATAGAACGATTCGACTGAAAGGTCAATCGACGGATTCAACTCGGCTAGGCAGCGTTCGGGAAATTACGACATATCCTCGTCAGGTATACCTCAATCTCTAAAAACTAGATTGTACAACCAGTGCGTATTGCCAGTGATGACTTACGGATCTGAGACGTAGTCCTTCACTACTGGCCGTATGAGAACGCTCAAGGTCGCTCAGCGAGCTATGGAGAGGGCTATGCTCGGAGTTTCTCTGCGTGATAGACTCAGAAATGAGGATATCCGCAGTAAAACTAGAGTGACCGACATAGCCCAACGGATTAGTAAGCTGAAGTGGCAATGGGCCGGCCATATAGCTCGAAGAACCGATAACCGATGGGGAAGAAAGGTTCTCGAGTGACAGCCTCGTACCAGTAGGCGTAGTGTAGGGCGACCCCCCACTAGATGGAGTGACGACCTGGTAAGATATGCAGGAAGTCGATGGATGCAGGTGGCTCAGGACCGTGCTTTGTGGTATTACTTGGGGAGGCCTATGTTCAGCAGTGGACTTGCGAAGGTCTGTAATGATGATGATGATGATGATTAAAAAAAACAGTGAAAGAAATATCTATAACAAATTAAAAAAAAATTCTTTCATGAAAAAGTAACCTACTTTTACCATAATTCTCTATAGTGACAAAAAATTCGAGCTTGGAGCTTTTTATAACCATATCTCAGTAAACCTACAGAATTAGTCCAACAGCGTCTAAGTAAAGTTTTTGCAATAAATTAGAGACCATTTGTAAGCGGAGAGGTCCCTCGGGAACAGTTTTTCTCATCGGTCTAGCGTAGTGATTATAGATGTTTGCTGTACGTTATCGCCTCTAACCGAAGAGGAATAATGACCCTAAGTAATTTCGAAGACGTAAATGAAAACCATAACTTGGCTATTATGCTGGGTTCTTGTTGAATAATAATAGCGCTCTTTTACGGCATACTTAATTGAAATTTACTGTAAATATTTTTACATAAACTAAAATACAAAAATGTTTATTTCAGGCGTTGGGTCATGAAATATTGTTAGGAAAATATTTGCTTAAAAAACTATATTAGTACCTCAGAAGACTTGCTCATTATTCTGAGGTTTGTATACAACCAGTTTAAAACATCTTAATTCCTCACTATTTATCAGTGTGTTATCATCATAACCATCATAACAGCCCTTCACAAGTCCAATGGTGAACATAGGCCTCCCTCAAGGAATGCCACAAAGCACGGTTCTGAGCCACCTTCATCCAACGACTTCCTGCATTTTTTTATAAGATAGGGTGACAAACCAACAATCAGTCCACCTGACGGTAAGTGGTTGCTGTGGCCTATAGACTTCTACAACTATCCTCGATTACGAATCTAAATGCAGATGCGTTGTCACCCGTGAGGACTAAGACGAAATGCCTCGTTTCCAGTAAAAAGGGTCTCCGGTTCTCTACACTCACCATATGAAACACAGCAGCATTAATTTACTATTTTACGCTGGTATTCTGTGGGAGCGTGGTGCTTCCCCGCTCGAGGCCACCCATTCGTGCTACAACTATACTACTTATATAACTGCAGCATGGCTCTTCCACGTATAAATGCATGCATGTCTCACCAGGTCGTCACTCCATATAGTGGGGGATCGCCCTACACTTCGCCTACTGGTACGGAGCTGCCACTCGAGAATCTTTTTTCCCCACCGGTTATCGGTTCTTCGAGCTACATTTTAGGTCTGAGGTTGGTACGTATAAGTTTAAAAATGTTAACCTAAGAAACTATTATTTAAACATTTTTACTTCTGCGTATAGTTTACTACTAAATATTTTAAGAAAACTTGTATATTTTTTATAAATGTAATGGTATTTTTAAATGAATTTTTATCCCTTTCGGAAAGTCGGAAAATTTTAAATTTTGCAAATGTATTATGAACTGATGATTATCTTCATGACTAGATACTATGATCTAGTATTCTCACTAGGATAATCACAGCTCAATGTTGTTTCACATGATAAATGTTTGTTATTTATGTTATTTTAAAACTCTAATTACATTCGTTGCAGCAATACGGCTTTCTCGTGAACATCGCACACCCATACGGTTTGTGAGCAGCGTCGCGTCGTAACGCATAGCGATGCGTCATCTATTTTTCGAATTGGGATGAGTGTGTTTGGTGGCACTTTTAAGTGTAACAGGCATACTCAACCTCATGTCTTAGTGCATTAGCGCTATGACACGTAGAGTTTTGTTCACTAGCGGCCTAGTACCGTGCTATGATACGTTGGTGTTATTTTTTATTTAACAACAATACAAATTTTGTTACCAAAGTCGATAGGGAGCATTTGGGTGTGTTGTGATGGGGCCATCCGTATGTTAGTTGCGTTGATTCTTATTGCTTCTTGCGGTATTTCGTCATGTGATGGTTTTGCTGGTGTGCCGTACCTGATTCTACGCATCTTATGGTTTTGGTCAATGGAGGTATACGGGTGGTGATGTCTGCCGGGATATATGGGGGACCTTGGGATGGTGTAAACCTGACGGTAGTCGTATTGATGCTTGTTCCGTTCTGCAGCACTGCGTCTCTACGATGGTTGTCTGGTGGGACGCTATTTTCAATGGCGGTCTCTGCATCTTGGTTTGACTCACACCTAAGAAGCTTTGCCCATATCGGGTCCCTTCATTACGGAGCCGCAGACTGTCTGACCTCCATGAAGTTTTATATAACAACATAATAATATACCTATATACTTTTCTCACCTTTGAATGACTAAGGGTAACTTGTTGGTGAGTGAGAGAAACATGATCGAAAATGCATATAATCTACGTCAGTGACACAAACCCTTTCTAATGACGAATTATCACTATTACGTTATAACTGCATTTTGGCTATATCTGCCGTTGAGCATATGTGTCAACCTCATGCGGGTGGTAGCTGGAGGGAGGATCTGAGGAGACTCTCAAGGCTGCGGCCGAAAGCCGCTCAACGTGAGACCGCATTCCCTTGAGGTGAGCAGTAGACTCACGACTCGCTCTGCGGCTAATAACCATGCTGATCATGCAATCGGTGATGATGCCTTACACTTACATCAAGTCTGCAGGAGCGGCGGTCTGGCAGGTGATGGCGCTCACGGAGGGTTTATGGCCAGTGTGCCAATTTGCCTCTTTGTGACGTATATTCACTGTGGCTGGATTTTTTCATATGCATTTTTGACATGCGCGACTTCAGTCGATGTTTGTGCTTACGCACTTCCAAGGGGCCAAGACTCTTTTACTGATTCGCTAGTTATTCTACTGTGGACTACGGTCCAGTTTCTAACATAGCGTCGCTACGGGGGAAGCGCATTAAATGCTTGGCGCTCACCGCGCACACCGTGTGCCTCCCCCAGATTTTTAAAAAAATGTGGGAGAGCGAACCTCCTGTTTCAAGTATTTCATGTATAAATATATTGTGAGCCTTTTCCAGACGAGAAGATAATAAATAGTAAAAGTAAAGTAAAGTGACAGCCAATATACGTCCCACTGCTGGGCACAGGCCTCCCCTCATTTCTGAGAGGGTCAATATAAAATATAATAAGGCTCAGGAAGGTATCAAATTTGATACCAAATACTGCCCTATGAAAAAAAATTTTTTTGTTATAAACGAAACCAAAGACAATATGCAATGAATAGTATCATAAAAGACTAAGATATGCTCTTTTATTTTAAACTATAACCTGGCAAAGTTTCATAGTAAAAAAAAAAATTCTCTGAACTTTCGGCGTTCCACGTGTTGCATTGCAGAAGGTGCTCCGTCTTTTTTATAGAATTTTATATTTGTGTCTGGACTAAAAACGAAAGTGTTATACTTTTTTTATTCCATGTAATATAGTAAATACATCATAATACCGGATGACGTAGCTGAGGCGGTCCGTAGGGCCCCGAACTGGAAAATTCCAGGGCTTGACGGGCTGCATCACTACTGGCTGGAGGGGTTCATGATGTATCACGCTGTGCTCGCCCAACAGTTTCAAGAGGCTCTCACTACTGGGATTACTCATTTAGTTCCTAAAGATCAGGGTGCCACAGATCGAGCAAATACCGCCCCATCACGTATCTACCGACCACATACAAGACACTAACATCCATTTTGAGCTCGAGAATCACTCGTCACCTGGACTCAAATCAGGTGATGTCGCGCGCTCAAAATGGATGTCGGGCGGCGGTCGTGGAACCAAGGAACCACTCCTCATTGGCAAAGTCGTGAAACGCAACCGTCGAATTTCTGCGCCGCCTGGATAGATTACAAAAAGGCATTTGACTCGGTGCCCCATACATGGCTAAAGAGGGTCCTCGAGCTGTACAAGATTGACTGTACAGTTCGAGACTTCCTCGAGCAGCGTATGGGGCAGTGGAGTACGATCCTCTGTCATCTTGGCGAGCGGATGACGGCTGCGGAAAGCCGCATAAGGATAAGAAGGGGTATATTCTAGGGCGACTGTCTGAGTCCAATCTGGTTCTGCCTCTCTTTGAACCCTCTCAATACTTTACTGGAGGGCTACGGGAGGGGAATTCAGATTCGGAAAGGAGGAACAAAAGTTATCCGACTTTTCTATATGGATAACCTCAAATTATTCGCCTCCAGTCACTCCCATCTTATGGAATTGTTAAACATAACTTGTGAATTTAGCAATTCTATTGGAATGGAGCTGGGGACGGATAAGTGTGCGGACCTCCATGTTAAAAGGGGAAGGGTTGCTAACTCTGAGGGCATAGACTTATCTATGCTCTTCAACTTAAGGACACTTTTCGAGGCTGAAACATACCGATACCTGGGTATATTACAAGACATCAGTATCATGTATGAAACAGTCAGTTTGCGACGTTTTTTTATGCACGTTTGACCAAAGTGCTTAACAGCCTTTTGTCCGGTGTGAATAATACACTCTCATATAACGGCTGGGTCATGCCTGTCCTAATGTATACCTTTGGCATACTAAGGTGGAGTCAGACTGAACTTAACGCCCTGGATAGAAAAGTCCGCACTACAATGACGTCTCATAGGATGCATCAAGCTCCCTTCCTATGGGCTTTCTATGCAATTGGATCAACAGCTTTCTTGTAGATCGGAGCATCAAGGTCGTTGTAGACGGTGCAAGCTCCGATTACAAGCCTATTAATGCTGGTGTTCCACGAGGCTGCATGCTATCGCCAACGCTGTTTCTTCTGCATATCAGTGATATGTTGTAAACCCGTAACATTCATTGCTATGCAGATGACAGCATTGGTGATGCTCTTAACATCTCATGTTGGCCGTGCCAATATTTCTCGGGAAAACGTCTCCAAGTACCGGGACAAACTTGAGTCTGAAGTCGAGTCTTTGCTGAACAGAGTCTCGGATTGGGTGTGACAAAATCTAGTCCAGTTTAACCCCCAGAAGACAAAAGTTTGCGCGTTAACCGCTAAAAATAACCTCTTTGTCGTATCTCCTCAGTTTCAATGCACTCCTCTTGTTGCATCAGCCAGTATCGGAATTCTCGGCGTCGACATATCGAGTGACGTGCACTTTCGTGTTCACTTGGAAGAGAAGGCCAAATTGGCCTCTAAAAAGCTTGGCGTGCTCAGCAGAGCGGGACAGTATTTCATGCCAGCACACCGCCTGCAACTTCACAAGGCACAGGGTTAAGCCACACATGGAATACTGTTCCCATCTCTACAAGAAAAGAGCTTACTCCTTTCTAAAGGGCCGGCAACGCACCTGCAATTCCCCTGGTGTTGCGGTTGATCATGGGCGGCGGAGGTCACTTATCATCAGGTGAGCCGCATGCTCGTTTGCCCCCTCTTCTATAAAAAAATCATCCGAGATCGTCGGTAATGAGGCTGTACTTGCCGCGAAAGCATGGTGGACGTGGCTTCCTGAGCGTGCTCACCATGCATAGTCGTGAAGTGTGCAGCCTCCGTCATTACTTCCTGGCGAGATCGGATGATCCATTCTATAATTACGTCATTTCCAGTGATAAAAGACTTACCCATCCATCCTTTATTCCATCCTTACCTAAGAAGCAATGGCAGTACAGAGCATTTCCGACCGGGAGACCGTAAGGACGGAGAAGGAGCTCCACAGGAGGTACTACAGGGCTCTACGTGACCCCCACGTAGATACAGCCACCTCTCTCAATTGGCTACGTTTCGGTGACCTCTTCGGGGAAACCGAGGGTGTTGTCTGTGCAATACAGGATCGGGTTAATAAGACCAACAACTATCGGAGATGCATCCTAAAGGATGGCACTGTCGACGTCTGTCGAGCTTGTCGCCATATCCCGGGGAGTCACTTATGCGGTTGTTCGGCGCTTTCTAGCTCTGAGTACTTTCACAGGCACAACCTAATATCCAGAATTCTACACCAAGAGCTCGCTCTGAAATACAGTCTCGTGGACCAGAAATTGCCGTATTAAAAGTACTTGCCGGAAGCCGTTCTCGAAAATGACCGCGCCAGTCTGCTGGGACCGGGCCGTCATCACAGACATGACTATTCTTGCGAATAAGCCAGATATTGTGCTGATGGACTGGGCACAAACAAGGATATTTTAGGATGACATTACCATTCCGTATGACGAGAACCTCGTGAAAGCCGAAACAGATAAACTAACAAAATATCTGGACCTGGCTCACAAGGTGGCCGATATGTGGGGTGGTATGCTGGCCGAAATTATTCCTGTAGTCGTCTCTGCGAATGGGCGAATCCCAGTCAACCTCTCGGGTCATCTGAGGCGACTGGGTCTCCGTAACGGACCGCTCCGGGCTCATATGCAGAAGGCGGTGCTCCTCGATACCGCCCGAATCGTCCGCCGGTTTCTTTCCCTTTCCTTCTAACCCTCGGCCATTTGATCTCCCCTGCCGAGGGCTTCCATCTGGTTGGGCTTTTATTTATTTTTGTATTTTTCTATATTATTTTATTGTCATGTACATTTGGTCCAAATACATATATATAATATATATATATATATATATATATATATATATATATATATAAAATAATAATAGAGGGCATTACATTATGTAATATTCATCGGTTAAAAATTATTTAAAGCTTGATTAATTGTACAATTTAAGCTGCAGTGAACAAATTATAAGACACAATTTGTATTGAGATTAGTTCAAAGGTTGACTGGAAATATTATTACCCTAAGTAAAAGATAAAAAAGGGAAGTCGGATAAAAAGTGAAGGTATAATATCGATAATATATTTAACAGAAAATCTACGTCTATAATAACACGCACCTTGTTAATTTATTTCTTTATTTATTTTTATTAGATTACTTACAATAAAACTTCCAACTTAATTTTTATATTATACTATAGGGAAAGCATTAATGTCATTGATATTTACAAGTTGCTTGTACTTGTTATTTGTTGACAATAGAAACTTTAGCTCTTAATCGAACTCAGAAATTTCAAACATCTAAAAGTATTGTGTAATATTTTTGATCTAGGATTTCGTTGTTTGTGAGACCAAATAACGTTGAATAATATTATTATATTTTTATTTAAATATAATAATAAATAGAGTAAATGGGGCCCTGCACTCTATTGTGAAGAGTCAAAATGTGTTAAAAAAGGCACGTATGGCAATTCACAATGCTATGTTGGTCCCTACTTTAACGTATGGTAGTGAAAGTTGGGTGTGGCAGAAGAAGCACGAGAGTAAAATCAACGCAGTAGAAATGCGGTCGCTAAGGAGTATGTTAGGGCTGAATCTGAACGACAGGGTCAGAAATTGTGTAATAAGAGAAGAGTGTGCTTTGCAAGATGATGTTGTGACCAGGATTAAGAAAGGAATGCTTCGGTGGTTTGGTCATGTGGAAAGAATGAATGAGGAAAGAGTGACAAAGAAAATTTATGTTGCAGAAGTGAATGGCAGAGTCGGAAAGGGACGTCCTAGGCAAAAATTTATCGACCAAATTGGCGGTTTATTGAAAAAGGGCCAAATTAGGAGGACCCTTAACCGACGAGCATGTATGCGTAGGCATAGGTATGAATGTGAAGGAGGCGAGAGAGATGTGTCAGGATCGTGCCAAATGGAAGTCTGTAGTCTCTGCCTACCCTTCTGGGTGACAGGCGTGAGTGTTTATGTATGTATTTTATTTGTTCAACACAGGATCTTAATATATCCTATATACCTTTCGTGACCGGTAAATACCGTTTATGGACAGTTAGGTCGTTAAGTATAACCGTCAATTTCCCTCGCTAGCTTATGGCTGTTGGGTTTCGTATGTTGAGTGTAGAGAACGGGAAACCTTTTTAAATGGAAACGAGACACACAATCTTAGTCCTAAGGTTCGACAACACACCTGAAATTTTACTTTGTGTAGATATATGATAGATACGAGAATAGATGCCTATGAGCTTCAGCACTCACTTACGATCAGGTATATTGTGGGCTCGTGTGTTACCCTTGTTCTATAAAGAATTAGATATTTCAGGTGATATTAAAAATATGTTTAATTAATTTTTAACGAAAAAAGTTAAATTATAGACATCCGTTAATCGCGTACGGTGGTTGGAGTGAGAGTGGGGAGGGATTGCTTTCAGGGAAGCCCCCCTGCCCTTCCACTTTTGCGGAAATGTATTATTTAGAAGTAATATTTTTTTTGTAAAATCATAACCTCACTTTTTTATACAGAAATATTGACACAATGTTCTACAACGGCCACGGCACTGCAGGAAGTGCAGCCCCTTCGCCCTTACGTAGCAAATCACAGGCACCCATGCTGACCTCTGTAACTTCAGCCTATCATCCATCTGACCATCTTCAGCCGCTACTGATCTCTTCTGCGATTTGCCACAGCGGGCGGGGGCTGCTCTCCCTCCGCGCCTACGGCTTTACAAAAACACTCTAGGGGTAGGGTAAACAAGATTACGTGAAGTCGGGGCATTTTAGAACTGATTTGATCAATCATATCTATAAAGTCAGGTTATTATTTAAACATGGTCCTTCGGCTAGATGGACTTAATTTAAATAACACCGTTTCTCACTCGAAAAATCATATTGCGAAACCATATTCTAGATTTACGCTGGTATTCTGTGAGAGCGTGGTGCTTCCCAGATCGAGGCGACCAATTCGTGCTACAACTATACTACTAATATAACTACAGCATGGCTCTTCCACGTATAAATGCATGCATGTCTCACCAGGTCGTCACTCCATATAGTGGGGGGATCGCCCTACACTTCGCCTACTGGTACGAAGCTGCCACTCGAGAATCTTTTTTCCCCACCGGTTGTCGGTTCTTCGAGCTACATTTTAGGTCTGAGGTTGGTACATACAAAATTAAAAATGTTAACCTAAGAAACTATTATTTATACATTTTGACTTCTGCGTATAGTTTACTACTAAATATTTTAAGAAAACTTGTATATTTTTTATAAATGTAATGGTATTTTTAAATGAATTTTTATCCCTTTCGGAAAGTCGGAAAATTTTAAATTTTGCAAATGTATTATGAACTGATGATTATCTTCATGACTAGATACTATGATCTAGT